>VWZD01000205.1:348073-462985 GCA_013396695.1 Sakesphorus luctuosus
GGTCCCAGTGGTGCGGGGATCCGGGGGGTGCCGGGGATGCGGCGGACCCAGGGGTGCAGGGTGGTCCCGGGGGTGCAAGGGGGTCCCGGGGATGCGGGAGTCCCAGGGATGCGGGGATCTTGGGAGTGCAGGGGGTTCCGGAGGTCCCGGGGTTCCGGGGCTCCCAAGGATGCAGGGCACACACCCCCCGGTGCCCCCGGTCGCTGCGGTGCCGCCGGGACAGCCGCGCTGCCGCCCCGTCCCGGTGTGCCCCGTGTCGAGCCTTATCTGGGTGTCGCGGGTTGTTTTCCCAAGCCGAGATGCCGCGGGCTCCCGAGGGCGGTCACTCCCGAGGGTTAAGCTGGCAGGGCCATGGGCTGCCTCGTCCAGGCGGTCCCAAAACGACATCCCTGAGAACGAGCAAGTCCCACTGACCAACTGCAGGACTTGGGGCAGCACAGACCAGTCTTTGCACTGCTCAGGGGCCTGGCATCCCACCTTGGATGGGGCTCTGAGCAACCTGCTCTCGGTGAAGTGTCCCTGCCCACGGCAGCGGGTTTGGATCTACATGATCTTCAAGGTCCCACTCCAACTCAAACCGTTCTGTGACCCTGCATGCTGGTGCCAGAGCCTGTTTCCACCCTATATTTAGAGTGTCCAAATTGCCAGAAGCTGTCCAAGGAGAGTGGAGAGGCCATTTGGGGGATGCTCCCACCCTTTGCCATGCTCAGGGACCTGCAGAGCCAGCAGCTTTGCATTCTCCCTCTCAGGGAGGGACCTGGGTACACGAGCTTTTACTTTTGGGGTTCCTCCTCCTGCTGTGACAGGACCTCTTGGTGAGGAGCCCCATGTGTGTTCTCACAAGAAGTGGGGCGAGGCTGTGGGTCAGGGGAGTGGGTCTGTAGCCATTTGGGTTCTAACAGTGGCCTGTGATTTACTGAGGTGACATGGCCTGGGGAAGTGGCCTCAACCCCTGTGTGGAGGTGCCATCCATGGCTCTGCACGGGTTATCTGGAGTTCAACCAAAGCAGGACTGGGAGTTGTTCTGGGAATGAGATTAACATGGCCAGGGATCCTTATCTAGACAAGATTTGTTGAGTTCAGGATTGAGGCGGTGTCCTCTGCTGCGTGTTGTGCTTGGTGTGTCTGCTCTGTGCTGCCCTTGCTGGTTGTGGCTGATGAGCCACCAACACTTGGTCAGAGCAGATGTGGCCGAATCCGCTGCCCAGCAGAGAGCTTTGTTCTGGAGGCTGTGGCTTGACCTCTTTGGGCCAATGGCTTTTGTGATCCCAAGTTTCAGTTAATTGGAAGTGTCCTTCCAAGTGCAGGGGTGGAGACACTTGTGTCAGCTCAGAGGCACAAAACACTGGTCAGCCTTTCCAGATTCCTACGAACCACGAGCCGTGGCTGGGGCAGGTGCAGGTGTTGCTGGTGTCCTGCCCACGGCAGGGGTAGTCACCTCCCAGGACAGGAGCTGTGATGTGGGAATGTGTGCTTCCAGAATGGAAGATCTTCCTTCTCCTGCTATCCCATAGCTCCTGACATGCAACTTCCTTTCATGCTTTCAAACTTGCCCTTAACCTCGTTCTTCTCCTGGAGTTTTCTTTTGATCCTCCATTCTCCCTGACCTACCTGAGTGCTACCTGTGTTCTCAGAGCACAGTCTGGGCTGTTTGAGTCTCCTGCTGATCCATGAAATGCATCTTTTCTGTCTGCTTTCTGCAGACTGTGCTCAGAGAATTGCTGGCAAAATCAGTAATGTCACCTGTCTGATCATGCAGAAAGTCCCAGGTTTTTCCCTGGTATCAAAGTTTCTCAAGTAGTTGCAGCTGCCATAGAAAAAGAGATGTGTAATTTCCCAAGGAGTGGTGAGATGCTGTTGTTTTACAGTGACAACTTAAAATCTGCAGGGAAGAAAGCAGGTATTGCTGTCCTGGCTCCCTTCATTGCTTTCAGTCCCAGGGAAGTTCACTGAAATTATGAAAAGGCTGCAAAACAGACAAAATCTGGGCGAGAGAAGCACTTTGCAAAAGCTTGTCTTTTTCTTTTTAAAAAAACTGACAACAACTAAGTCAAATCAAACTCTTGCATAACATCTCTTCTGGCGAAACCCATCAGTTTCCTTGGTGTCTGTGTTTTTACTGGAAGTTATAAGCTCTTGCTCTGGGTGGATTTCTGTCTCACAAATCACACTGTCAGCTCAGTTGATGTTCAAGAGCTGAACACATGCTGGAGTCATAGACAATAGGTGTGTAGTGGCCCTTAAGCTTCATTTCAGTGTTTAAAATGAGGTTCCCACATCTGAGGTGCTCAGCATTTAGGATGATTAATTGAACAATTTTGTTTCAGTTCTTCTCAGGGTCTGATGGTGGATGTGGCAGGAGCTTCTCTAGAAGTTTAGTTTCCTTGTACTTGTTTCCACTTGGCCCCTGCATTGGTTATGTCTAAGCTGTTGTTGTCAGGATGCCTTCAGTTGCTCACTGCATTTTTCTTTCCTTTTGGTGTCCAGATTAATGCTTGCCTGGGGATCCTGTCTGCTTCCATTGTTGTTAAGTGCTGGGTTGGTAACGTATTAGTCTTCATTTAAAACCTTACTTCGGAAATGTTCAACAGCAGCTTAAAAAAAAGCCCATGGGCTTTTGTTCTTTTTAATGAAGTTGGGAGAATTGCAATGAAAATAATCTCTTGCACTTCACATAAAAGAACTCAATTAATTTACCACCTTTGCCTTCAGCTTCTCCACTCTTTGCAGGTTTTGGCTGGCAGCTTCCTTGGTGTCGGGTTCCCTCTGCTCAGCTCCCTCTCAGGGCTCAGTTTTGTGAAACTTTTGGCTGTAAAACCATGTCGATACTGGTGGAGTGGTTCACGGGTTGCTGCTTGGGCAGCCCTGTGAGTGCCAAGGCAGTCAGAACCTTTTCCTAAGAGACTCTCAGAACCAGGAGCACCTACACGGTCCCTTGGGCTTGGCCTAGGTACCCTGAGGTCAGAACTGCGTTTTGTGTCAGAAAAACTTCAACAGGTTTGTCCCAAGTGCCACCAGTGAGCATTGTGAGGTGGAAGAGTTGTTTTGAGATCCAGTGTTGAGCAGGAGGGGCTGCTGGTGGGGTCATTTGATGCTGGTGGAATATTTGGTTTTCAGTGGAGCAGGAGGATGCTTTTCCTGCACGTAACTCTGGTGGTGTCTCCGAGCTGGGAGCTGCTGGGCAGTGCTATGTCACACTGAGTGCCCAGGAGCTCTTTGTGCACATGTGTGTCCTCTCCCACCCAGTCTGGAGAGCTCTGGGAGCCTCCCAGACAGCCTGTTAATTGGGCAAGATAAAAAGCCTGATTTTGGGACCTCCAAGCACAGTGGTCTTGGCAGATACTGTAGGTTTATCTGTCCCTTTTCCCTTACTCCATTCCTGGTCAGAGAGGGAATTTGGCTGTGTCTGGAGCATGGCTGGCACGTGGGGCCAGGAACAGCTGTCTGGGTAAGTGAGACAGTGAGGAGGAGCAGGGGTGCTATCAGATGTAGTCCTGTTTTGGGACAGGGATTAAGAGTGGGTGTCCATCTGTCTGTCCCTCCCTCCTCCTGTGTGGCCTCTCCTCTCACAGTTCAGAGCACTAATGGGATCACTGGGTGTGTTTCCATCTGAGCAAGGGCAGGCAGCTCCTTCTGTTGCTGGGTGGTTCTGACTCCTGTATGAAGCTCTGAAATTAACTATTTTTTTCAAGAACAGATTTTTAAAAGCCACCCCAGGTAGCTCTGAATGGCTGCCAAGTGTGATGTACCTTAACACCCATAAGCAGATGTAAATAACCCTTGGAATCTCTCTTTAACCCACTGAAGAGTTGTGGTTGTTTCCCGTGGTACCTTGGGGATCATCATCTTCTGGGTGAAAGGAAAACGGGGTGTTTTGTGCTGCTGCTATAGTGCCATGCACCCCTTTGCCACATACTCATGTAAATATGTGCTGTGGCATCTCGATGTGCTTGACATCCTTGCTGTCATTCCATACTTTCATTTCTGGAGCACAGGGAGATCACAGGAACAAAGAGGCTAACAGAAAAGTAAGCAAAAGAATTCCTCTTTGGTGTCCTGTCTAAGGGATGCTGGTGTAAAAGCAGCTCCCAGATGCTCTGCACAGTGGGACATGCCCTGAAGCAGCTCTCTTTGTGCTGAGAGGGACCTGTTTTGCTGCTCTTGGGGTGATTCAGTGCAGGATAAAGCACGTGTTGAGCACCTGGTTGATGGTGCATGGCTTTAAAGCCATGTGATGGCTTTGTGAGAGCAGCTCACCTGTGCTGCAAAAACCCCTTGTTAGAGCAGGGGTTTGGGTGCAGCTCCCCAGTTTCAACCTGAGCTGAGATGTCTGTGTCACTGGGGTGGTGGGTCAGCAGTGGTGGGTCTGTCTGCAGGCAACTCCTCTGCCCCTGATCATGGCCTGGACTTGTGCCCTGCTATGCATGGCATCCCCCTTGGGGTGGGAGGTGGAGGCTTTTCTTCTGGCAAATGAAAAAGGAGCAAATCTTGTCCTGGAAAACTATTGTCCAGGGAAGAGAGAGCGAAAACTTGGTGGCAGAACTGGCTTCAGGGGATGCTGAATGAGCTGGGACCCTACAGTCTCCTGCCCAGCCATGATTCCTGCCCAGGCTCTGCTTCCTTGAGGTGGTGGCACAGAAAGGACTGGGTGTTCCCTTCAGTCGGGGTTGTGCCCTGCCTGTAGGAAAGCACAGAGCAAGGCCTTAATTAAGGCAACAGCAAGAAAGCAGGAGTGTCCTGGGAGGCAAACGGAGAAGCCTTCAGAGTGTTGCGGTCTGTGTTTACTTCTCACATGTCTGAAAGCTTTTCATAAATGTGTGGTTCAGAGATGGGGTTAAGATCCAGGGTTTCTGTGGCAGCTCAGGGCTGCCTTAATCGAGGAGTTTCCAAACCCCTTTGTGCTGAAGGCTACACAGAAAGGTGTCTTGTGGGACACTTCTCCTCCCCAGCCTGCAGATGTCAAAAATCTCTGCCAGAAAAGCAGAGTGTAGGTGAGAATCTGGATGTGAGACCTCAAGCACAAAAGAAAAATGCTGTATAAGTTGCTGAATTGCAGATTAACCCCATGATGCTCCTTTGTAGCAGTTTAGCTGGAGGCAGAGTTGGCTCTTGGGGCTGCTCTGGGGCTGCTGCTTGTGGTGCAGAGCTGAAGCTTTCAGGGGTGAGGAGTAGATCTGGATGGTCCCAATCTGGGCTGATTGTGAAATGTCCATGGTTTTATAAAAATGGGGAGAGCTGGTGTGAGAGGAGGCTGCACAGTGCTGCAGCACCTTAGGAGGGATGCTTGCCAGCCTCTTAAGTGTTTGTGGTGGTTGCTGGGTGTAATTTTTAATCCCCTACCAAAATGAAGAGTTTAATGTATCAGTGTCAGGTTTCAAGGTGCAACGTGCATAGTTTGGGCACACGAGAGCAGCACCTGGCCCAGGTGCCCAGCTGTATGCTCACCCTAAAAGACCTCAGTGTTGTCTGTTTACTGCACTGGAGCGAGCATCTGACTGATTGCCTGGTAATTAAAATCCTTCAGGACCCATCACTGGCTGTGTTAGGAAGTCCACGTGAGCCTGGAATGTTCGCATGGCTCACGGGGAATGAGGATGGTTTCATTTCACGTGGCCAATTATTTGGATGGTGATGGTGCTCAGCAGCTGAGCAGAGGGTCAGGATCCTGGCATGCCTGACGCTGTATCCACACCCAAGGAGATCATCCCAGGGGTGTGCCATGGCTTGTCTCATGGCTCTGTGTCCCTCCTCAGGTGTCCTGGTTGGCGTGGTCCTGCGCTACGGCATCCACGTCCCCAGTGACGTCAACAACGTCACGCTGAGCTGCCAAGTGCAGACCAGCCCTGCCACGCTGCTGGTGAACGTCAGTGGCAAGTACTATGAGTACACCTTGAAGGGGGAGATCAGTGCCCAGGAGCTCAACAACGTCCAGGATAATGAGATGCTGAGAAAGGTAAGGGAAGGCAGCGACTGGAGAGGTGAGCAGTGCTTCCCACTCCCTCCACAGAGACGGGTCGTGGATCTGCTGGATTAAGTGATTTTATTTTTTTGTTTAAACTTGTCATCAGCTATAAATTAAAAGTTGAACACAATGTAATGAAACTCTCATTTCAGCTGATCTTAATTTAAGCTGTTTAGAGTCTGAGATGTCTTTCCAGAAGATCCCAGACATGTCCTTGGCATTGACCCAACAGCATTTCACCTCGGGGGGTACAGGGTTTTCTCCATATATTACTTTCTGATTTGTGTTTTGTCTTGCAAAGTTTTAACAAATCATTTTACTGTTTTTTTTTTGTTTCTTAACAGGTGACTTTTGATCCTGAAGTATTTTTCAACATTTTGCTTCCTCCAATTATATTTTATGCAGGCTACAGCTTGAAAAGGGTATGTGCCTTTACAGTGCTGGTGTTTTTAGTTCTTCTGCCTCCAGAGAATTTTTAATACTTGGGAGAGCTTTAATGCTTGCTCAGCAGGCCAAGGCTGTGGAGGTGGGTATGGTTTTCCCCAGCACATGCAGGATTGTGGGAAGCAGAGCTGAGAATGCCCCAGTCATTCTCATCACTCCCTTTGCCCTCAAAGGGGTCAGCGACTTCAATTATTTCCAGCATGGGTTTGCACAGGGATTTTTGAGGTCAGCCAGGCCATTTCAGCCATCCCTGCTTTCCAAACACATAGGAGTGTGGGATGTTTTTATAAAGCAGCAGCTTTCTGAAATGCTGACTTAGAAGGAGAGGAAAATGATGCTGTTTAGCTTGCGGGAGAAGGAAGGAGGAATGCTGCTGGGTTAGGAAATCAGTTCCCAGGACTTGAAAGAGCATGTTATTAAACACACAGGTACAAGAAAATGGTATATTCATGTTTATTAATGCTGCTCCAACTGCTGGTCTGGTGATGTGCTGTGCTGGGCACCTCGTGCATGTCCAGCTTATGCTGCCTGAGCTGAGTCCAAGTTGCTGCTGACACTGTAGGTGCCTGTGCAGGCTTGAAATACATTGTTAGCAAAATACAATTCAGTTTTGGGTTCTTTTTCTCCTTCTAGAGGCACTTCTTCAGAAACTTGGGATCCATCCTGGCATACGCCTTTCTCGGCACTGCCATTTCCTGCCTGGTGATCGGGTGAGTAGATGGAGCTGGTCCAGTTCTTCCACAGGTGTTTGGGCTGTGCTCAGAGGCAACACTCTGAGCCTGGAGCTGCAGACACTAATCCCAGCCCTGAAAGGTCACACAAGCTCTGCTACTGCTGCTGTGCAGCAGCTGCAAATAATACTATTTACTGTCCAAACTGCTGCTGTGTGGACAGGGTGGTTGCTGTCTAATTGCACAGTGCTCTCTCAGCATCCCACAGTAACAGTTATTCGTGGCAAGAAGAGTTTCACACTTCTCTGAAGGTTGTTGTGAAAAACCAGCAGCTTCACATTATTGAAGCACAGCCCTAACAAGTGTGACACACGGGAGCAGAGAGGCAGAGTCATAAACAGGTGCCTGGTGGGCACAGATGTGTTCCAAATTGTTTAGCCCTCTGTGCAGAGGGAGCTGGATAATTCCTGCTCTGAGCACACAGGATGTTTTCCATTGAAGTCCAGTGAATTCAAGCAAGCTCAGCATCTGCATTATCTGTTCCTCACTGTATGTTTTGGCCATTTCAAAGTCAGGCCAAGGTCATGCCACTGAATGGTGTTAATGTGAGCCCTGCAAAGTTATAGTGGGACCCCACAAGCCTGGCTCTTGCTTTTCTTTAGCCATGTTATGCTCCCGGAGGAGTTCTGGTTCCAGTTCCTCTCTGGCACCGTGTTTGTGGTCCAGTGCAGTGGGTGCTTGATGTGTGTGGTCCAGCACTCATTTCCAAGATCATGGCCCTGGGCTTTCACCAGGCTCAGCTGATCCTGTTCTTTAGAGTTCTGGCCTTTGGATAAATTTGGAGGTTAACCTGGCAAATTCAGGGAAATTGAGCCCATTTGAATGTTGTCTTGATGTCTGCAGAGATGAGTAATTGCCTCTTCTAATCCCCAGCTCTGTTGTGTATGGCTGTGTGGCACTGATGAAAGTCACTGGGCAGCTTGGGGGAGACTTCTACTTCACTGACTGCCTCCTGTTTGGTGCCATTGTGTCAGCTACTGACCCAGGTATGTTAGATGGTTGTGTTTCCTCTCTTATTACCTACATTTTGATCTATTTTGAGTTGTGGTAAAGAGGGGAAGAAAGTCTAAAACCTCTGCAAGTTCCTTCCTTCTGAATTTTGGAGTTTAATTTATTTGTGAGGTCCTTAGAGACCAAATTTGTCTCTGTGCTTTTTCATTTCCTTCCAGTTTTGTGTAACAGAGCTGCCAAACCTCCTGTTTCCCTAATCCTTGTTTGCAGTGAAATCCTAGGCAGTCTCTCTCCTGACTGTGCTGGGTTTTGGGACAGGTCCACTGTGTTGCTGCCATCCTGTGCCAGCAGCTGATGCAGAACAAGATGTGTAATGTTCAGTTTATAGCTTTGGTCAGTTTAGTGATTTTGTCCTGCTTCCATTGTGGTGGGACTTTGGCAGGGGCTAAACTAACTGAAATTAGATTAATGAGACACCTTAATGAGCAGTACTGAGGACAGTAGTAACCTCAGTCTCCTGATGCACTTTATAAATCAAAGTTGTGGAAAACATGTCTTTTCCAACTGAATTGTATTTAGTTCATGATTGCTTTTGTGTCATAGCTGTTTATTTGCGTGCTCCAACTTCATGTAAAAACACAAGACCACAAAGAGGCCTCTCTTTGCTCCTGCCCTTTGCTGAGCATGGCTTGAATTCCTTCCTTTGCAGCCTGCTAACTGTTTGAGACCCGCGTGGGATGGCAGCATCACCTCCTTCCTAATGCTGCAGTAGTTTTGCTGGATCTTTTTAAATGCAGATGTTGGTCAGTTTTGCTTGGAATGGGGAGATTGTATGCCTGGATAAGCCAAGTCTTCTGCCCTTCTGAAACAAGTGTAATTTATAGATGAATTGGGACTTCTACCTGCTCCTTTAAATATTCAGTCATTTTTATTTTTAAAAGCAAAACGAAGAGCACTGTATGTGCATGCATATGTGCAAGAATAACACTGCAGAGCACAACCTGCAGCATAACGTGGCAGTAGCCACGTCTGTCTGCCAGGAGGAGGTGCAAGATGTGCATTCCCCATGAGTTTGGAATAATTTATTTTTTATGTTCCCCTAAGATTTGGCAGGTATCAGTGTTGACTATTCCTGCTGCTGTTTTTATTTTTAAGAAAACGATTCCCCAGCTTCTTCAAATATGCTTTGGTTGGGTGTTCAGGTGTTTAGGTTGGATCAGGCCTTCAGTTCCTTGAGCAGGCAGCTGTGGCTCTGAGGTGGAGCATCCTCCCTGGAACTCAGCTGGAGTGTCAGCATTGAAATGAGGGAATGTTTTCAAAGTGAGGATCATCCCACAGAGGTGGTGGTGGTGTGGAAGGTCTGATGGGCAGAGGCCAGGACTGTAGGTAGAAGTAATGCTTAAAAATGCTGCAGACAAGCTGTTGGCATTGTGTCCCTTCTTCAGGCTTTGAAATAGGGGCAAGATGTCACAGGTTAAAGTGGAACGTTTCCCAGTGCATTAAGGGGATAAACGCCCTTCAGTGTGCCCATCTGAGTCCCTGAGTGCTGTTTGAAAGGACTTTCACAGAAGTTGATTGGAATTATCTCAGCCCTCGGCAGCAGCTTGAACTGTGCTCAATGCACCATCTCTTGCTTGCTTTAGATATTGTGATGTTTTTGCAAGGCTCATACACAAAACCTGATGCATTTCATTATCTTCTTGGAGCCACTGGATCATGGAAGGGTTTGAGGATACTCCAATCTCTGCCATGTGGGCCTAAATCACAGAAATGCCCACATGGGACTTGAGCCGATGCCTGGCTTTTTGCAGTTAGTCTGAAATGTTTCATATCTGTGCTGGCACTTCCAGTGTGTCAACCTGTGTTGAATCTGAAAGTTTATTTCAGCGTATCAGGAATGGAAGGAAAAGGCAGTCATCATTCTGGACAAGCCTGATCCTCCTGGGATATGATGAAGCAAATGCAAATCTGAAAGGGCAGAAGGAAGACTGTCAAAGGGAGCATGGGAGGCAGCTGGCACCATCACAGCAAAGTGGCACAGATGTGCAGGCAGGCAGCATTCTAATAAGGGATGTTTTGTCTTTGATTACACCAAAATAGCAGCACCTTTTTAAATGTCTCTATTTTTCTATTTGTCAGTGACTGTCCTTGCCATATTCCATGAACTCCAGGTTGATGTTGAGCTGTATGCCCTTCTCTTTGGCGAAAGCGTCCTCAATGATGCCGTTGCCATAGTGCTGTCTTCGTAAGTGTCTTCTGTTTTTATTTTTAATTGTTGCGTATGTTACATGTCAGGTGTTGAGGGGGAGCCACTCAGCCTTGCTCCTGTAAAATAGGAGCAAGGGTGTTTGCAAGAGCTTATTAAGCGTCCCAAAAAGTTGTAGTGATCTTCTGATGCATGTCCTCGTTGCAAACTGCTGCTTGGGATTACGGGTTGTCCTTACAACTTCTCCCTGCATGATGAGTGATTTTGGTTTGCTTTTATGGCCAGTTGACCAATACCTAAGGAAGTTTTCATGTCCCTCTGAAACAGGAAAAGCACCATGTTGGCTTTTCAGCCACAGGATCCCACTGAAACCTCTTGCTGATGGCTTTTTTCTTGCCTGCCTTCCTTCCCATCCGCAAATACCTGCTTTTGTTTAGATGGAAATAGCTGGTAAAGCAGCTGTTTCCTTTCTCTCCCTGCTTTTCTGTGCATGGAGGAGGTGGTGTTTCTTATAGCTGGAGTTAATGCCCTGGACTGAACACAGGGGAAACTCGCTGCCTTTCTAAAGAATGTTTTATATTCTTTAATATTTTACGTCCTCTGCATGCAGGACGTATTTTATCTGCTTTTTCACAGTGTTGTCCTCACGGGACTCTGTTTGGAAATATATAATATCTGCAATGATGACAGCTTCATGTATAGCTCAGGCTAATGCAGAAAATATTTCTGGAATACTTGTCACTCCAGCATGCTGGTTGTGTGGGTTTCACTGGAGGCAGCAAGTAACATGCTGTGAGCTGTGAATCGCCACCCGCATGAGTTGTGTTTGCTGAACTGAGTGTTTCTGTTGAGGCTTCTGGAACTGTTTGTATTGCTCACTCTGGCTCTTACACTGGATGTGTCACCGCTGGTGCCAGAGGAAACACTGCACAGCCACATCGTGTTCCAGAAGTGATCTGAAGTGAGGAAGGGATGGGATCTTCCAGCCTGTGCTGGGAGGTTCTGGGTGGGAGTGGGTGGATGCAGCATCAGAGCAATGGAATTGATGGTGGATCTTGGCACATGTAGGTGATGGCGCTGCATGCAGTGATTTGCCTGTTGTGCTATTTCAGTACCAGCTTTGTAGCTGTTGCTGTAATTTCCTGCTTTCCTCTCTCCACAAGCTGAGCTCAGTCCACCCCTTCCCCAAAACAGGATAATTTACACCAAGGCAGCAGCTCTGAGCCCAGTCAGCAGTTGTTTTAATTTACTGCAGAGCTTTCGGCAGAGGGGCCTGGCAGTATGAGACACTTCTCGAGGGTGTCTCAGCAGTTGTCCTGTACCTGATTTAAAGCTTTCCCTGGTCTCTGTCTTCACTGTCACCATAAGCAGTGTAAGGCAGCCTTGGCAGCACCACGGGTATCTCATTCACTTCAAGTAGTTGAGTCAACTGGACACAACCACGTCTTGGGTGCAAGGAGGAGATGAGGGTCTCTTGTGTCGAGGAGGAGAGCTCCTTCAGGAGCAGTCCAGAGATCCTCCAGGAGCAGTCCAGAGCTCCTACTTATGATTCCCCTTTTTCAAATTTATTTTGGCATTTGCCTGTTTCACAGCAGAGACGTAAGTGGGGGAACCACATGGGTCTGGTTCTGCTCCCACAAGCTTCTGCTCACCAGTAAGAAGCTATTGCAAAGGTGAAGAATTGAGTGGTTTCTGGGCAGGTGGGCTGTGCTGATGGAGGAGTTGCCACCTGGGTGACAGATGGTGGTGGGTCCCACCCTGTCCCAGGGTGAAGAGGAACTCCAGCCACAGCTGGATGAGTGCATGGGATTGGTGATTGCCCCAGGAAATGTCAGATCGTTGCACATGGTTTCTGCCTGGATCTGGGTGCTCCAAGGCTCCTCTCCTCCCTGCTTTCAGCCCCAGGCAAATGTCTGTCTGTTCCTGTGCTTAGGGAGCAGGATCCATGCCTTTCTGTTTCTGCCTTGTGCTGTCTTGGCCTGGCCTGGCTTGCAACAGCAAGGAACTTGTAGCAGGATGCAGAGGAATTGAACCTAGAACTGAAAGCCAGTGGGCAGTGAGGTGCTGGGGCTGTGGTTTGGGAGCAGTGGGGGAAGTGCAACCACAGAGTCTTTACTTGCTTCTTCTGAAGGGAGGTTTCACAGAGAATAAACACCGTGGGGATCCCCATGGGCAGGGACAGGGGAAATAATGTCTTATTAGTGATGCAAAAACAAAGCCAGAAGGAAAACGGTAAGAGATTAAAACGCAAAACCAACACCCAAATTTTGGTTGTGGAGGAGAAATGAAACCAGTCTGGATTAAAAAAACAAAACCATGAAACCCAAAACCCTCTAGCAAGAGGTTGTTGGTGAATGAGAAGTATAAGATGGGGTTGACAAAAGGAATTAAATCACAGGGGGAGATCTGTGGCTTGCAGTGTAAAAGGCAATGCATAAAATGACATGTATTAAAAGCAGGGAAGTTTGGCAATGGAGGTGACTCATGATGTGTTAGAAGGGGGGAGATTGTCATTTATGTTGGAGAAAAATGTTGGTGTGTAGTTAGGGGAGAAAGCTGCAGAGTGTGTGTGCAAGGCAGTAAGTGCCTGTTCCAGCATAACTCAGCAGGTTAAACAGCAAATGTTTAAAGTTCATATCCAGGAGTTGTAACAGAGCCAGCCAAGGGATTGCTAACTAGGAAGTTAATGTTTTTGGAAAGTTTACATCAAAGAAAATGATGCAAGGAGTTGATAAACAAGACTTAGGAACTGGGTAAGGGCCCCCCTGTATCTCAGCCTTTCCAGGTAAACCAGTGGAATGACTGATGCAAGGCTCAGCTCATCAGGAGTTGGAAGGGAGCAGATTCGGAGATAGGATCAGAATGGCAGACCTGTTTACCATCTCATCACAAAGATCTGTTGAGGTTTGGTGGTTGCAGAGAACAGTGTTACCTGTTGGTGCTATCTGCCGTGCTACCCTGTGATACTGCACTTCAGAGCTCAGAGCAGTGCACACTAAATGTGGTGCATGTTAAATGTGGCAAAACGGCAGAACTGAGAGTTCTCCAGGGGGATTTTCACATCAGCTGCCTTGATGGAGTCGATGGAGAGATTTGGGCTTCCCACTTGGATGGTTTGTGGTCCCACAGTGCTTGGCTTTTACAGACAGCTGGTGACAAACCCCCAGAATACCATCATAAATGACAGATCATTTGAGGGACTGGCTTTGGTCTGATGCTCTTTAGTGTCTAGGAGTAAATGCAGAACTGTGCCTAGGAGGGGTGGCTGAACCTCAGGGAGGAGTCAGTAGGGAAGGGGATCCCAAACTCCCCGGGAAAGGGTGAGTGTGTTGCCACTCCATGCTGTAATCCCAGGGGATTGCAGTGTCTCCCTGATTCCCCAGGCTCAGTGTCTGCAGTGGTTGTAGCACCTTGCAAAGCTTGTGTATCACTGTGAGGTGCCTCTGCCTCCAGACTAAGGAGTGTTTGTGTGTGCTTTCCTCCCCTCTTCCAGTTCAATAGTTGCGTATCAGCCAGCAGGCGACAACAGCCACACGTTTGATGTCACAGCGATGTTCAAGTCCATTGGGATCTTCCTGGGGATATTCAGTGGATCTTTTGCAATGGGAGCAGCTACTGGAGTTGTGACAGCTTTAATATCCTTTTTGTTGTTTTCATTTTTACAAGTGTTTGCATAACAGCTTCTTCTTTTCCTGTGCTGCATCTCACCCAGATGTTTCATGTTTTTTTCCTAAATTAATGAAAGGCAGTGCCATAGCCTTTTTAGGGGCAGACTGTACTGCTGGGATACACAATTGTATTTGATATGCTCTTAGCCTGCAGTGTCTCTCCAAATTATCCTTAACCATCTGCAACGTCACCAAGTTCACGAAACTTCGGGAGTTCCCGTTGCTGGAGACCGGCTTGTTCTTCTTGATGTCCTGGAGCACATTCCTGCTGGCTGAAGCATGTGGCTTTACAGGCAAGCTCCAGCACAGCCCTGCCTCTGGGATGGAGATCTGCAGGGATGATGGGGCCACTGAGTTTTGCTTCTCCCACTATTGATTGCAGGCAGGGCTCTCCCTCTGCCTGCAGAAATTTATTTTCTCTGGGTTCTGGGGTTACTGTATTAAGTCCCCTACACTACTGGGGTGCAGCTCAGCTCCCTTTTCATGACCAGGAGTCTAACATGATGCTCTGCTCTCCAGGTGTGGTGGCTGTGCTCTTCTGTGGGATCACTCAGGCCCATTATACCTATAACAACTTATCAACAGAGTCCCAACACAGAACTAAGCAGGTGAGAACTCCTCAGCCCCCTTCAGCCTCTCTAAATTTCAAGTTCAATAGTTTTTCCTTCCCTCAAACCAGAATTAGGTGCATCTGTCTTTCTGCAGGTGAATTTTACTAGGGTTGCAGAGGTATTTATTTATTGCATGACGGATAGGCTGACATGCTTTTCTTGTTATATCTGTATTATGTTTAAGTCACTTTTAATTTGTTTTTCTCTTTCAGTTGTTTGAGCTTCTGAATTTCTTGGCAGAAAACTTCATCTTCTCCTACATGGGACTTGCACTGTTCACCTTCCAGAACCACGTCTTTAACCCTACCTTTGTGGTGGGGGCTTTTGTATCCTTTGCAGCCCATTTTATAAGACAAAGAAAGAAAGGGAGAGGTGCCTCATTCCAAATTTGTGTTTTTCATTCAAATGAGTGGGTTTGGTTTTTTCCAATCAGTTTAGCTTTATTTTTAAAAGGGGATTTCTGCCATGTAGCAATGACTATGCTGATTATTTTAAGAAGATGGAGATTCTTTTTTCAGTTTTTCTGTTATTTTTTTTTCTTCCTCCTGTCTTCTCTCCTTTCGTAGGCATTTGAATCAGCTGCTGCAGGGACTTATCATTCAATATGACCATGAAGCTGAATACCAGGCTGTCACGTGGCAATGTGGCACCAAGAGTGGCTGGTTTAGCCATTTATTTCCTTTTTTCTTTGTAAGTCCACTTGATTCCCCCTGAAAAAAGCCTTTTTTTTGATCAAACACCACAGTGAAGCTACAGTAGATGCCTGTGAATGATGTCATGAGAAAGGCTCTCCCTTTCTGCAGGCTGGTGCTGATGGGAACAAGAGATTGGTCTGGTGTGTCTCAAAAAAACAAGGATTTTGAAGGAGTTCTTTTTCATATCACAGGGAAGCCAGTTAAACGTGCAGAATTATTTTCACCTTTTGCATGCACTGACACAGGTTTATACTGATACATAAAATGTTGTTATTTGGCAGTGCTGGCCTGTGGGTTTGCAGCAGGCTCAGCTGTATTTCCCCAGTGAGTTTTTGTGGGGTTGCAGTGGGGTAAAGAAGGTGAAGGGAAATGTCATTTGGGTGGTTATACTGGAAGTTTGTGCTGTGCCTCTTCAGTGGGAACTGGCTAACCCGCTGATGAAATAGCTCATTCATGAGAGAGATCATGAAATACGTCTCTTATGCAAATTCATGATGTTCAGGAAAGAACATAAAAGCTGGAAGCATTTTCCTCATTATTCAAGGCTGCACTGAATACTGGCTCCAAGATTATTTTTGCCATCTGGGTGCTGGTATTAAAAGACACAGCTTCAAAGATAAAAAGCAATATGAAGGGGCTGGTGATTCTTGTATCTCACAGGCTGTGAAAACAGAAAGAGTATTGGATTTTTTTTTTCTCTCAACTGCTGCTGCTTTCATTTTGCTGAATAATCTTTGGGAATGGGACTTGGCTTAAAGCTTCAAACCCAGCTGTGAAGTGTGGCATGCCAGGGAATGTCAGAAGGGTTGTTGTAGCTGTGATAACTTGAGCTTCACAGAAGACAAATAATTCTTGGGGTGGAAAATGGCCTTGGCAGGGGAGAGCATACAGTGGGAAATGGTGGTTTTTCTCTCTTCTTTCTTGTCTAACACATCCTTTCATCATTTCCTTTGTTTATTTGTGCTCGTCTCTGTATGATATTCTTGAACTGCAGTGTGTGCTTTGCTTCAGTGGGGCAGGAGCCTGCTCTTTCCACACTGCTGTAGCACTCAGAGCTGGGTTATTGTCTGTGCAGGCAGAACCAGCATTTCTGCAGCCCCCCAGGGTTTCCGTCGGGCAGTAGAAATTGGCTCTCTGTGCAGGTGGGATGTGATGGGAGGAGACACAGGGAGAGCAATTTCCTTAACATGTGCAAATACAGCTTGCTATCTTCCTAGGAAGAGCTGCCAATATTTACCCACTGTCATTTTTACTGAACTTGGGGAGGAGAAATAAGATCGGAACAAATTTGCAGCACATGATGATGTTTGCTGGTACGTTCCTGCATCCCTGCCTCCAAACGTGTGGCCATTGGCACTTCCTTGCCCCTGTAACCTGGAAACATTCCTTACTCAACTTTAAATGTCTTATGGGCAACATGTGGAGGAGAGACTGGGCAGGAAAGGGCTCCCTTAGGCTCGGTGATGTGGATGCCTTGGTTTTGGGATGTAGGAATGAGCTCCTGCCCTGCTTGCAGTGCATGGCTTGGGGCAGGAGTGATGCCAAAATCATCACTTGTTCTTCTCTGGTTGTGGATATCCCATCAGAGGGACAGGCCCACGTGTAGGGCAGCAAGATATAAAGCCCCTGGCAGTGGGGTGGGCTGCGGTGCCACAGCTCCTGCAGTGTCCCCTCCCTGGCAGGGTTGCGAGGAGCCATGGCCTTCGCCTTGGCCATCCGTGACACGGCCACGTACGCGCGGCAGATGATGTTCAGCACGACGCTTCTCATCGTCTTCTTCACGGTGTGGGTGTTCGGCGGCGGCACCACAGCCATGCTGTCCTGCCTGAATATCCGGTGAGTGTACAGGGCTCTCCTGCCTCAGCACCTCCTCTCCCTCCTCCTGCCCTCAGCTGAAGCTCAGTTTTAAGAGACAAGAGGGAGATCACATCCTTTCTCCCCTGGACCCCAACATGCACCCTCCTGGCATTGTATGTGCTAACCTTGTGCCTGTTTTCCTCTCCACAGAGTCGGAGTGGATGCGGATCAGGAGAATGTGGTGAGTGAGCACTGCTGGACAGCTCTGCTGAGGAATCTGCACTGCACCCATCAGAGTAGGGGTTACCTCAAGACCCTGTGAATGACCATCTGTGCCCCACTTCCTTACAGCTGCAGGAGAGTTCTTAGCTCCTCTGGTGAAATAGTTTGCAGTCAGTGGGAGTCACAGCTTTTCTGTGCTGTCTGGAGTTAGAATGAGGCTTGCTTTGACTCAGCTGGAAAGAAGGGCACAGAAGTAATGCTGGACTGTTTAGTCAGCCCACATTGCTACTGCAATAGACTCAATCTCTCCTTTGCTGGATTAGAAATACATCCCAAAATGAGCAGGACATGGAGGCCCTCTGCCTCATCCCATCATCCAGGGCAGTACAGAAAGGCCATTTACTGACTGATTCTATGTAGCATTTTCTGTCCCACTTCTACTCATGTGTGCCCTCAACCCCACCTTTGCCCCGTTTCCTGTGGGTAGTTATGTGGCAGCCTGAGAACCACCAGCCACACTGAGATAAATGTTGGAGCCCTGGGGGCTTGGGAGTTTTCCTGCCTTTTAGGTACAAGCTGTCTCGCTCATGCATTGGCAGCCTAGTCATGCTGTGGTTGTGGCTCTCAATGTGGATTTCAGTGTGGGTTCTGCACCTTGGAGGTTCACTTTATTCAGAGCCTTTTATTGGTCTCTTTACCTCCTGGAGAGAAAGCATCAAATGCTACAGGCAGCCCAGAGCCATAAATCTGTAAACCAGATTCCTGTGAAATACGTAATTGTATTCTTAGTCCCCTCCAAACAGTTTTATATTTTTTTCTCTGACTGAAAGGAAGCCTGGAGTCCCCATAACACACAATTATTTGCATACAGAAATCCCAGGCGAGATCTGATGGGTGTTGGACCTGTCAGTCACTATTAAATGTGATGTCTGGATGCTGCTGGCTCCAAGGCACTTTAAACCCTGGGGCCAGACGCTGGAAGGCTCTAACAGAAAAATGGTCACTCTGTGCTTTGATACCACCTCCCCAAGGCTGCTAAACACTGATAAATGCAGAATATGAGCTGGAAGTACCTTGAGGCTGTTGTAGTGTGAATGTCCATATAGTCACTGCAACCCAACAGCTTTTTCTAAAGGGACAGTGGGAAGGTGTGTGTCTTATGTCCTCTGGGGATAATCCAATGTCGTGTGGGGTCTCCTCACCCTGATCCAGGTCATGGCATGTTGCCCTGTCCCTGATTAATGTTCAGCTCTCCCGCAGGGTGTCCCAGAGAGCGAGAGGAGGAGTACGAAGGCCGAGAGCGCTTGGCTCTTCCGCATATGGTACAACTTCGATCACAAGTATCCTTGAACAGTGATCTGTGTCTGCCTTGTCAAATCCCACTGCCCATGCAGCCCTTGTTGGCTTGGAGCATGACTTTCTCCTTGTCTAGTAGAGGAGCTTTCCCGTTGCACTGCTGGTTTTTGGTTTGCATCTACACTTGTCTGTGAGAAATGACCATTTCCACCCACTGTCAGTGGGAATGCAGTGGCAGCTCCATTCAAAGCTGGGCTCTCCAAGGCTGCCATTCCAGGGGGTCATCAATCCCAGTGGCAGGTGAGCAGGAAGGGCAGTTGGGCTTCTCATTTGCAGCCCTCTTGCTAAATCTTTGCCTCTTCTCTCTTCAAGATACTGTGCTATGAATTTAGTGGAGGAATGATGTCCAGCTGAGAGGCACAAGCTGATGGGACAAGTGATGCTGCTGAACATCTTAACCAAAGCTGTGTCCTGGTTGGCTCATGTCCTGCTATGTTTGGTTGCATTCACGTTTCTCATGCCAGTGATTTTGGTGCTTCCAGGCACTTGTGTTTCTTTCCTTCCTGTGATTTCCTTGAGACACCGAGTCCCTCAGTGTTGCCATCCCACCCTTTGACTTACAACATTGCCCCATTCCTCCTTCTTCCTTAACGCTTTCTGTAGCTATCTAAAGCCTCTCCTGACACACAGTGGTCCCCCGCTGACCACCACGCTCCCAGGGTGCTGTGGGCCTGTTGCACGGTGCCTGACAAGTCCACAGGCATATGAGGTGAGTCCATTGGTGTCCCTTCTGTCACAGTGCTGGTGGGTTTGACACATTCATCTTTCTGTGTTACTTTTGGATGCTGCTCTGCAGCATTGAGCTGGGAGCCCAAGGGAAGATCAGATTTTGGGGCTGATGGATGAGCTAATTGAGCATTTCAGCCCACTGTTTGGTCATGAGTGGATCTGTGGTGTATCTATGGTGGTTCCTCAGTGACTGGCTCAATGAAGCTGTCATGGCTGTCCTTCCCCAGATGCAGCCTTGAGGATACATAATTCTCCATACCGTGCTTTCTTCTGGCCTTGCAGCTGAGCTATTCTTGCAGCTCCTTCGTCTGCATCACTCACGAGAAATGTTGCTAGCATTGCCAAGCCCAGGAGCCCCTTGCAGCAGCAGCTCTCCATGGCAGGAGTTCTCTTGTGCTGTCTGCAAAGTATCAACATGAAGTTCCCTGACAAACCAGAGATGGCTGTGATGGGTCAGAGATGTAGTTTCTGTGCTCATGGGTATTTTGGTCCTCTGAAGGCCACTCAAAACTGTGTTCCCCGTGTATCTGAGTATGGCACCAGAAAGAAGAGATCTGGGAGAGCCCTTTTAGGCAGTCTGTGGAGAAATCTGTGTGGTGCAAGTAACCTGGGCTCAGAGATATGTGTATGGCATGTCTAGCTATGGTCACGATGCAGCAGAGTCTGTGATTTGGTGCCTCAATCTGCTCATTCACCATCACCATGCGATTGCAAACAGCTATTCCAGAAGAGTTCAACAGCACTTCCCTCCCATTTGTTCCCCAGAACCAGGAGCAGCTGAAGGACGATGACTCTGACCTCATTTTGAACGACGGGGACATCAGCCTGACTTACGGGGATTCCACCGTCAACACCGACTCGGTCGCGTCCAGCGGAACGTCGCGGCGGTTCGTGGGAAACAGCTCGGAAGACGCACTGGATCGGGAGCTCGCGTTTGGGGACCATGAACTTGTAATCCGGGGAACACGCCTGGTCCTGCCCATGGACGATTCAGAGCCCCCGTCAAACGTCCTGGATAACGCAAGACACGGTTCAGCATAAGGTTGCTCGGTTTAATTGACAGTAATATTTGCATATATGATCAAAGAAGTATGTACTACCTAAAGTCTAATGCATGTCTCAAAATGTCTAAGCTGTATAAATATTATTTATATGGTGTCAGAAGAATATAAATATTCTCTGCCAAGCACTTGTAAAGAACAAGCTGCAAATTTAAGTTAAAAACTGTGTTGACTGCACTATGTAGGGTGGAACTGTTTTAGCGTAAGAGTCTTTTGCACACAGTGAGCTTTGTTAATGTGTGATTTGATGAAGGGTTTAGTTCCCAGCGGGTAAGTAAAGGAGCTGACTCCCTGTTCATACTTTGAGCCTGGGAGAGGAGGGTAGGGAGGTGCTGGCAAGCAATAGAAATTGCTTTCTAGTCAGATGAGGATTGTTAGAGTTTTTTTGGTCTCTGATCTTTGGATAGTCATGTTTGAAATATCAGCAAAAAATCTGCCCACAGACCCTCTTGCCAGGCAGTGGATAGTGATAAACTTGTTCACTTTGTGGGAACCTGGAGACTATTTTTAGTCTAGTGGGCTGATGGCAGACCCTAGCCAAAACTGACAGCAAAGGCTGTGGGTGTCTGTCTGCTCAGATGGGAGCAGGAGAGAGGGACGGTTGGTGTCTGTGTTTAGGAGAAGGAGGTGATCCCACAGAACCAGGCACAGATTTTAGGGCTGAGTCCATCCTTCAGTTGTGGCTCAAGCAGCTTTCTAGAACCAGCCATCAAATCCTCAATTGGCAACTAAATTTCACGTTTGGGAAGCGACCGCATCTTTGTGTGAGTGAATCTCTTCTGCAGCCACAGATGTAGCCAAGGTGTGCAGAGCTACTGCAGCTGCACCAGGCGACCTCAAACACGAGCTTTACGGCTACAGATCGACACGGTACCCCCAGGGCTCTCGAGAAGCACTGGGCATCCAGGTGGTACCAAAGGGGAGCCGTCCGTCCGTCTGTCCGTCCGTCCTCCTGTAGAGTCCAAAACCATTGCACTTTCTTTGGTAACTCCTCAGCATGATGTGTGTCTGCAGTCCCCACCCGACCTTGCTCATGTCTCTTTTACCATTTAATGAGAAATGTTTGTGAGTTGATTTTGGTTTTGTTTTTAATTTAAATTTTTATTTTCCAGGGAAGAGCACAGAACAATTTGCGATTTCACACTAGTGTTAAAGGATTTATTCTGTAGTTATGGGAATGGCTAAAGGTGCAGTGAAACTGTTAACCCTGACATCCTTCTTTTTCTCCTGAAAAGGGGGAATCATAGAAATTTACTGTATGTAATTTTACTGTCTATTTTATCTACAGTTTTGCTATAGAAACCTTTCGGGGTTATTGGTACACTCCAGGCCCGTTCTGGAGTTGACCCTTTCCAGAGGGCTTAAAAAGAGGTGTTTAAAATGAAAACATATGAAAGAGAGCCAGGTGAGTCCAAGCACTCACAGCTCCCATTAGTTGTCCTTGGAACAAACTCTGCATCTCTCAGGGTCCAACCCTGAGACCTCAGAGCAGAGTCCCCATGGCTGTTTTCCCCAGCACCACCTGAGAGTTGGAGGAGACAGGAAATGCTGAAATTTCAAGTATGTATGTATAGTTGAGAAAATAAATTTACACTTTTTTTTGTTTTTCATTTTCTCAGGTCTAAGTAACATTGCCTTAAAATTATGGATGTGAAACCAATTATTTTGGCAGTTTATCCCCAAGAAAATGCTTTCTTTTTTCTTCTGAACAAAATGTGTAAGTGTTGCCATAGGAATCCCCTGGAAGGGGGTAATGCTCTGTTTATGTTTGGATAGGGCATCTTCCTTGCACCTGTAAATGGCATCCCGCTGTTAACATTGCTGTTGGATTAGCGCTGGCCTTTGTTTCCTACTATGCAGGAATTCATAAAGTGAGTGTGCATTTTATATGATGTCTGTGATTTAACTTCATGTGTTTAAAAAAAAACAAAAAAGGAGAAAAAAAAAGGTAGGAACCTGTTGATTTTAGGTTTACTGCATCACTTCTACATCCTGTTTTTTGTTCGTTCTGCCTTTTCGAAGAGGTATGATAAATAACTACCTCTTGTTTTTTCCTGTATAGCCTAACTGTGAATTCAATTTACCGAGTTGGTGCAGCTGGAGGTGCAGAGCAGTTCTGCCCACCCTGAGAGCTTGTGGTCCCATCGCAGGGCCCCAGCACTGGCAGCACAGGGCTCCCTTCAGGCACCCCCAGCTGAGGTGCAAATTCCCACCCAAGGTGGCCACAGGGTGATGTTTTGCCATGTCTGTGGTAGCATTCCTCTCTTTCTCTGACCCTTCAATAATTTACCCACTCACTGTAAGCTTGCCAAAATATTACCCTAAACCTCAGCTTTTGACGGCAGTAGCAGTTCAGTTAGTATGTTAAAGGAGAAAAAAGTTACAAATGATGGTTTTATGGGTTACCTGTGCACTCTTACGATCCATACATAATACGAGTTTTCAATAGCTTTGGTGAATGAACAGATCTAAGCTCAAATTCGGGAGACGTTTAATAAATGACTCAGATTCATCCTCAGCTGATTATTTTCTTTGCTCAGCTGCAGCAGGGCATCCACGAATGCCTGGTGTGCAGATGCAGAGTCCTGATGCTTGTGTGCTGCTGATGGGGTATCTCAGAGAACCAGGGCCTGAGACCTTTTGCCAAATAGATAAGACAGCCCTGAGGAGGCAGTTTACAGCACCCACAAAGATTTAGAGATGGTGCACTTCTTCTGTAAATTGAATTTTCATGGTTTTTGCACATGAAAAAGCATTGTAGGTAAAGTTATAATTTGTACTGGTACTGTCGATTTATGTGGTAATGGCATTAACCCCGTAGCTGTGATGTTTGTGCAGCTGATCTGTGATAGCTGATGATCACTATTGGACCTTCTGTTTACACTGACTAAATCCTTTACTGTTGCGTTGTACTGTGAAAGAAAGATTATGGGCCTATAAAAGATTATTTTTTTGTTGTTTTTTTTTTGAATTGTGTGTACCGTTTCATTAATTCACACGGAAATAAATCTGTAGCAAAGTGACGACGTGCCACTTGACCTTCTCAGAGCAGTTTGTTCATGGCCCTTGACCACCATGAGGATGCTGGACCCCAAGGGCTGGAGGGCACTCCTGCCTTCGCCCCAGCTCCTGGGACACAGCCCAGCCCTAGGGCCATCCTCCCTCTCAGGAACAGGCTGGGAATGGAGAGATGCTGATGTTTGCCAGAAGCTGCTGCAGCTCCCAGGTTCCTGCAGGAGCAGCATACCCTGGGCTAGTGCTGCTCACTCACACATGCCCTGAGGCAATGGATGGACCTGTGTGCGAGGCATCACTGTAGAGTGTTTGCAAAATCGAGGCATCTGAGCTTCCACAGGCTTTTATATCCCATGGGTCCGCTGACTTTGCAGTTGGGCTGGTAATTCTGCCCTCTGTCTGCTGCCTGTACTGGGGTTTTGGCACTTTGCTCTTAGAGCAGCTGAAGAGTCAAGTTGTTGAAATGCTTTACAATCCTTCAGTACAGAGAGCACCTCAGAATCTTCAGGAACCTGTTTTTGAGAGCTTTGATTCACAAAGGACAACCTTCATGTCTTGAATGGTGTAAACCCACATTGTTAACAGCTCAGCTTTGCCCTGAAACCTGGTCAAACACTTGTCTGCAATCCGTGGCAGTGAACAGTTGAGGGGATGTCTGTGCTGCTTCCCAAAGGGACTGTGGCACGTCCTGAACTCTCCTGCTGGCTTTGCCTGCAGCTCACAAAAGAACTGGGAGTTCTGTGAGCGAGAAGGGCTTGTCCAGCATCACTCTGGTGTCCTGTCCTGGAAGTCACAGGAGTTGGACAGGACACAATGCTGTTTATTTTCTTACTATGAAATTATGCTAATTCCACTGTACACTATCACTCTTCAAAGCCCTAACAGTTGGAATAAACACCATTAATCCCACTGCATATGTACTCTCCAGCTAAGGCTTGGGTCAGACTCATGCACTCAAACAAACAAGGACATAATTTAGCAACTGAACAAATGCCTTTTGGCAACTCTCCAGCTTTTCAAACCCTCAAAAGAAGTGCAGCACAGCCCTTCAAAAGGATTGTTTCCTTGAAGCAAGGTATGGTTCAGGTTTTGGA
Source organism: Sakesphorus luctuosus (assembly GCA_013396695.1). NCBI lineage: Eukaryota > Metazoa > Chordata > Aves > Passeriformes > Thamnophilidae > Sakesphorus > Sakesphorus luctuosus. Next base: position 372,616 of record VWZD01000205.1, read on the forward strand.
CCTTATCATTGGTGAGCAGTACCTCCAGTGCCCAAAATGCAGCCGGGACCATGCGCTGTTCATCCACCCTCCCCAGTGCAGGTGGCTGCAGACAGGCACCCACTCGGACGGGCTTGCTGTGCCATGAGCTGCCATGTCATGTCAGCCATGCAAAAATATTCTGGATAGTTGCTGTTCAGAGCCACTGGAAGCAGGGACAAGGCCGATCCCTGCGTGGTCTGGGAAGGGGGACTTGCACTGCAGGCAGGTGTGTAGAGCTGCCATTTGCAGATTAGTCCCTGTTTTATTAGTTCCATTCAGTTTGAGCTGATGAGGGGCAGCTTTCACTCAGGCTGTTGTACCATCTGTCCACGATCGTGTGGGGATCAGTAAAACACTTGGAAATGGGCCAGTGCTGGGTATCTACAGCCTCAAAAAACCCACAGGGCTGTTCTTAAAGCAATTCCATATTCCCATGTGGAAGGCACAGACGGTCCTGTGCACTTGGCTCTCTGTCTCCATGTCATGCTGAAGAAGCATTTATATGAAGTAAAATTAAGGGAAAAAAAGAGCACAAGGGTTTGATTCTTCCATATTTCATTGTAGCCTGCAAGGAGCTCTGGTCCTTACTGGGTCCTCTAGATGGCAATATTGGAAAGGACAGTGATTGTCCATCACTGCCATGTCCCTGCAGGTCCGGACAGCGCAGAGCCCACCAGCCCACCCCTGCTCCAGAGACTCTCCATTCCACACCATGCCACCAGGCCTCATGCACCATGCAGCTGAGATTTTATCAGCAGAAAGGAGAGGAGACCGTGTTGTGACCTTACCTGCTCTGAGCCCCTCTGCAGGAGCCACCACCTCCTCAAACCCCCAGGAGTCTGGAGGCGTCAAGGCAACCCTGTGCTCACAGACTGTACATCTCCTCTGCACCTTCTTTTCCCCCTTAACCCAGCTGCTTGTAGGCAGTTGATTCCCTTCCCCTATTAGGCCTTTAGAATGAGGAGTTTAAGGCCAGTGGTCACAAGCTGGCTGCAGGATCAGTTTTAGTCAGAGATGAGCTGCAGCCCTTACTGGAGCTGCTGACAAGTCTCAGAGCTGGTTCAATGCCCCACCCCCCCCCAGTGAGCCAGCAAGGGCACCTTCCTCCACGTGCCCCCCATGCATCACATGTAGAGCATCACCTGGACACCGAAGCATTCTTAGCATGAGGTGTTGCTGACATCTGCAGCTGATATATGGTCATCATGGCTACTTGCATTGTTCCAAGAGGACTTTCTCTTGCTTGGCTCCCACTTGTCCCAGCCCCAAAATAGTGTCTGTCACCAGATGTGGGGAGTTTGCTGGAGGAAATGTCTTGGCAAGATTAAAAGAGGACAGAGGAGTGGAAGTGCCTATAGGATGCTAATAGGCCCAAATATGTTCTTATAACACTAAATTGCAAAAAAACTCTTTCAGCCACATGTGTTGAATAATGGAGGATAATTGGAAGACAAGGCAAGTAAAATGGAAACAGAGAAGTAGTGTCCTTGCTGACAATTCTAACAGAATCTGCCAAGCTGATGAGGGAATCCAGAGGCTGTGAGTATTTGTGTACTCTCGGTGTCCAGTGCGAGCGTAGCAACACTGCCCAGCACAAACACTGCCTGTGCCCGCTACCTCCCATCTGCCCTGCTCTCTGCTCAGCCAGGAGCCATGTAGGTCTCACTTACAATTACAAAGGCATTTACAACTTACCTGAGGCCTTCAATCATGTCAACATCAGAAGCTGCTTTGCACTTTGCTGGCAGGGGCAGTGCTGGGGACAGTCTGGCTGCCAGTACCCTGATCCCTGCCATGGCTGAGAGGAGGGTGGCACAGCAGCACAGTGGGTCTGGTGTCCCTGAAGGCTCCTGGCCCTCAAACAAGCCTGATAAGAAGGAAAGCAAAGTCTTGGTGTGTTGGCTACTGCAGAGATGAGGTGTCAGGGTGAGGCTGTGAGTGGAGAGCCCAGAGCCAGAGAAAGCAGAATTCCAGCCTGTCACCACTCAGTGTTACAGAAGGTCTGCTCTCAGCACAGTCTCAGGGAACCAGGGGCTCTGAAGTATGTTACTTTGGGAATTGCTGCTCCCACACAGTCCATCTTGATGCTTTTCCTTACTCAAGCCCTTACAGTCCATGCACTTAAGAGCTCGGGTCAGAGGCTACAAGATCCATTAATGAGTTCAGGAGACTCTGTAAGGTTCAGGCCTCTGGGGTAGCAAAGCCTTGAATTTGTTGTCCAATATTTAGACATTCATATATACAAAAGGATTTCATCTTTATTAATTGGCCTTTCATAGGAAATTCCACCAGCTGTCTTCCTCCCAGGGGTGCCAGCGATGCTCCAGCCCCAGGGAGCCCATATATGGTTGCAATCTCCTAACCCTGCATGTTCCACAATAGTGTGGTCATGGCTACTTTTAAGGATATGTGTGAACATTGCTCCTTTTCCTGCATGTATAAGCTCCCAGGAATGCGGACAAAGATAAAAAAAAGTCCATAAATTAAAGCTGCCAGGTCTGTGCAGCGTGCCAGCCCTTCCACCTGCAGCAGCAAGGTTGGTTATTCCAGCCTACCCGCGTGGGTGCTGAGCTGGGCAGGCACTGCAGTGCAAAGGATGCTTTGAGAACATCAAAATACTGACTGGCTGAGCATTGAAGTGTTTGGCAATGTAAGTGTGCCTAGGTTGAGACAGCAGCAGATTGTCCCTTGCTCTTCCTCCTCCTTCTGTTCTAAACTATGGCCAAGAGCTGCAGCTCCCCCTGGACACTTTTTGTCTATGAGGGACTTCTGCAGCCTGACTTCTGCTTGATTGTTCTGGCCAGGACATCTTCCCCTCTCTCCTCTCTCTGTGGCCCCATGTCCACAGCCCATGGTTAGCTTCTGCTATGTTTATCCTCCAAACACAGCAATGGAGCGAGCTATTGTCCCCTCAGGGTGAGTAGCAGTAAATGTCCTGCAACCCACTGACCGCCTCCTCCTCTCCCCCATGTTAGTTGAAGCCCCTTTGGCTTATTTAGGGACAAGCCAATCATGGGAAATCAAAGAAGAAACTACAGTAGATACATTTTGCATCTGCAGCATCTGCCTTGCACCTCCTGCAAGGTCTGTACCAAAGTGCACCTTTCCTGGTTAGTACCTACAAGGGCACCTTAAAAACATCTAAGGACAGTATGTCTCCACATCTCTGCAGCATCCTCATTCTCTGCAGTGCCTTGAAGTATCTCCTCTGCACCCTTTGATGATGGATAGCTGAATCTGCTCTTCTGTGATATGCCTCACTCTTAGAATTCCCAGAGGTACAAGAGGAAGGAGAACAAGAGATTCAGCATTGCTTTCTTTTCCTGTTTCCCAGGTAGTTAATATTAATCACTGGTACTTTTGGATATATTGTGTGAATTCTCCCAGACTATGATGCTTTTGAGACCTGTAATAGCAGAGAATTGGAAATGCCTCTGTATCTCAGTGACAGAAGGCCAGGTTTAATACAAATTTATTCCCTTCTTCAGGTACTCTACCATTATGGTTTAGCTTCGGAATAACCATGAACATCCTAAAGCTGTTTAGCCAAATGATGTCTGAGTGGTCTGAGGGCACTATTTGCGTTGGTGTCCATTGCTCAAAGTGCAATATCAAGGATTCCTCTGACAGGGCAGGTCATGTGACACAGTCCTGCAATTGCACAAGGTATGTCTGGATTATATTTTCCACCCTGGGACTTCAGAACTGCATCCGCTGCTCACATGAGAATGTCCAAATTCTTACAAAAGGCAAACAAATTTTCCTTGTGACTTGGTTTCTGCCCTGCATGGGCTGGTTCACCAGCTGGAGCTTCGCTGCTGAGATACTTGCTGTCGATAAAATACCTCAGCTCGGGTCAGATGCCTTAAAGGGCTCAAAACTATTGTCCTGCTCGAGAGAAGCCAGGGCTGTCTGGCACAGTGACATGACTAAACTCAGCTCCATCAGAGACTTGTTGCTTCAGCTGGAATCTCTGCGCTGATGACAGAGCTGATAATAGACTTACGGTGCTCGTGACAAGGGTGTGGGGGTTGAGTAAAAAATCCCCTGGAAAAAATGGATCATCCTGGCTTTGCAGATATTTAATTCGAGATTCCATAGCTAGCACTGGGCCTCAGCAATGCTTGTAGGGCTGAATTCCATTGCTCTAGGGAGGAGAACCCAGCTGGGGGTCAGGCAGTCATGCCGAGCTGGCCCTGGAGCAGTTGTGTTCACAGCACCCTGGGGCTGGCTGGGCTGCAAGGCTCCCCTGATCCCTGAGTGGTGGGCAAATGTAATGCTGCAGATACACCAACAGCAGAGCAGGATGCATTGGCTCCTCAGGCTGGGAAAAAGAGCATCTGTTGGCCTCTCTAGGAGTGCATCTGACTCAGGACACTGAGACAGTGGGGATTATGGTTTGTCTGAACCTCCTGGAGTACAACAGGCAGGACAGTTAATACCTGGACTTCTGTGGCTGGCTGTTCTTCTGATGCAGCAGAATGAGTAAAGCTGAGGCACAGCGTGTAAATATTTATAGCCCAGTTACCAGGTTTCATGTTTGGCCAATCCCTCTGTCCTTCCTGGCTCCTACCACTTGATGTTTGTGGCTCTGAGTTGCCAAGGACACTGGCAGGGGCAGGATCCTCTCTGCAGGGAGCCAGGGGCATTGCTGCAGCACTTCGAGGCAGCACCGAGGGCACCGCGACTTGTTCTGCAGCCAGACCTGGTTCTGGTGACCCAGCCCAGCAGCACCACCAGCACCCGCATCCCAGCCAGCAGCTCTGGGAAGGGGGACACAAGGCACTGACAGGCCCCAAAAGTCAGTCTGGCAGCATTTTTACACTGACAAGCTTCGGTTTGCTCAAGGGAGGTGGGAAGGGAATGCACAGCACCCAGACGTCTTTTTCTCTCGGGAGACGTCTCTGTCACCCCTCGTTGCATGAGTAGCTTTTCTGAGGGGCTCCTTCATCAAAGTCTAAGCAGTCTCTGTACAACTCTCATGTTCTTCCTCAGATACAAAGTATCGAATGCCAAATATTTTTCCCTGCTGTTGGTTCAGTTTCTTCTTCTGTTCCCAACCTCACTTGAGTTGTCGAGGGGAAAAAAACCCCCAGCGTGTTTTACTGAAGAGATTTATTTCAGTTTGGAAGTGGCAGGAAGACAGCTTTTCTGTATTCATGCATATGTCTGAGATCTTTCTCTTGGGTCTCTCAACTTTGACTTCAAACTGTCTTTAACTCACTTTTCTTCAGCAGAATTCAGCAAAAGAAGTGAACTCTTTCATTCTTGCATAAGAGATGATTCCCAGAAAACGTGGTTTAACCCAAAGGAAACATGCCCATGCTCCCTTCATGTCAGCTGAAATCAGTAATTTGAAAATCCCATCTGACTGGAAGGAGAGCAAAAGTCCAGCACAGACAAATCTTCCTCACAGCCGGGTATCAAGTCGAAAATCTTTTGTTCCAGAAAGCTGCCTGACAGCTCTTTACTGCAGCTCCTTCAGCACACTGAGCTCAGGAAATTGCATTCATAATTTCCTTTGTGCCAAATGGTTCGTAATTTTCCCATGACTACTCCTTTTTCTGTTTTTGAAACAAAGCCTTTGGAAACCTTACACGAATTTACTTTTTGCCTAACTATGAAGCTAACACAAAGTATATGTTTTATATACCATATAGTGTATAGAAGGGGATACTGTTCACTTGATTTGTTTGGCATAGGAAGTAAAAACTCCAACCTTATTTGTGACTAAGCCTTCCATCAATAGTCTTATACTTGTAACGCAATCTTTTTTTTAGCAAAGGGAAAATTGATCTGACAGAAATTAAAAATGCTCATAAAGGCAGTGCTGTTGGACACAAAGAGCAAGCAGAATAGTTGGAAATGTGTAACCTTGGTTTCTCCACATCATCAGTGCAGCTCTGAGCAGTTAGTATGATTCCCAGGGCATTTATACAAAAGGAGAAGCCTTAATTCTGATTTATTCAGAGGCACCTTGGTCTCATGATCTGGGCTGGAGTTCAGTTCCAGCCCATGGGACAAAGCACATCCAGGGCCTTTGGACAAGTAGCTGCTTTCTCCACTTTGCCCCTGGGCACCACATGGTCCCTGGGAGTACATCAAGTTTAAGCCTCTGCACAGCTTCAGCTGCCATTAACTGTCTCACTAAATACAGCTTTCACTGGCATTAATTGTGAGTCACACCAAATCACTATGCAAAGAGCCAGCAGAACATTTATTAAGACTCCCCAGCTCGAGGTTTTGCATTCAGAGAGACAAGGACACACCAGCAGCAGGTGCCATAGGGGGCTGGGGTGAGACCCCAGTGTCCCATCCCACTTTGGAGCAGAGAGGACTGGAAGATGGTGTGGCAGTAGAGGAGGTTTATGTGAGTCTCCTGCAGCGTTGCCATGTCTCCAGCCCTGTTTTGAACCTGAATCTTCTCTATAGGGTGCTTTTGAGTCTGAAAGCTTGTCCTCTTTGTACCTGTTTGTTGTAGCAAAGCCTGTATTTCAAGCAGAAGCCAAGCTGCTCACACACCTTTGCCTCCCTAGGAAATATGTAGAGAGCAAAAAGTGCTGTTATATCTCTTTGTATACACATGAACCTGAGGCACGTTGAGTGAATCCCTCCAGCTCGATGATACAGACAGGGCAAAGGCAGCTCTGAGAGCTGAACAAGGGACTGCAGGCACTGAGCACAGCAGCTCCTTCCTGGAGCATGTCCACAGTGTTTGCAGCAGCCCTGGAGCCAGGCAGAAAGTGCCTGAGGGACTCACACTGTGACTCAGCCTAAGTCAAGCAAGAAGTTTGTACCAGGATGAGGAGTTTAATTGTGGTCCCCTGAGTCGTAGGCAAACACTGTGAGCCACAGCCCAGGCTGCTCCTGTCACCATTCATGATCATGGTAATGATCTAATCCAGTGCTATGTGTTCCTTCATGGTCCTCAACTTTCTAATTGATTTGACTTTAGCTGGAGAGTTAAGAAAATGAAATTTGTCACGCTTTGAAAACCTCCTCTGCTATTAGAACATGTATTTTACTTATGTTAGCCTGTGGGTACCTTGAATTAATTTTTTTCCTAGACTAAAATCTAAAGCTAAAATTAATAAAGGGGCCTAATTTGGTCTGATGCCTGGGAGCCATCTTTTCAAATCTGGAACATGAAACTCCCGGTGAGCCTCACACCAAGGAAAAAGACTTATGTTAGGGAAATTATGTATAGTAAGATAAAGATATACAAGTTTTAGGTGTCCATAACACATACCATCGCAATTCCCTTTGCTCTGTTTGAAGGAAAACCTTATATTAGACTGCTAATTCTTTACCTCATTGCTATTAGAAACCTTTGTTAAACCTCTCTGGATGTGCATCCACCCAGGAACTGATAAAGACCAAGAACCAAACCTTGTCTCAAATTTTATCTGTTTGGCTTATGCAAATACTCAAATATTTGATGGATTCCTGCTACTGAATGTCTGGCCAAGGTGTTTGCTGGAACGGCCAAACTCTGGAAACACTTAAGCAAACTGTGACCCAGCAGTTGTTGAAGTCAATGGAAATTTACTTGAATTCAGCAGATGGTGGATGAAAAATTCTAGTCATAGCAGTAGTTCTGCAGGAACAAAGTAATTTGTTTGCTCAGACTGTTCCCCACATTTCAGTTTGTGGGCTCTGCTCAGGGTGAGTCAGGGTTTACACAGACCATGGGGCTGGACAAGGCTGCTGTGTGAGGATGCAGAGACAGAGCTGTGCCCCCTCACAGGGCTCCACGTCCCACAGGTGTGTGTGCCCAGGTGTGGCAATGCCCAGGGCCACCAGCTGCCAGCTGCTCCCACATCCCCGCCTGGATCCAGCAGGAAACATCACCAGCAGCCAGTGCACAAATGTGGATGGAAATGCTAAGATTCAAGTGACCATAGAGCAGAAAACCTCAAGCCCTGCCCTTGGCAGAAAACCTGGTGTGTTTGAATAGCCCCCTGTGGGCTGCAGATAAATAGCTGCAACTGCTGCCAACATTCCTTGAAGACTTAAATTGTTGTTGGAAAGACTGTTGGAAACCTTGGTTTCTGTTGCCTTTTCCAAACGTAGCCTTGGTATGGCCACGGAGCCAACAGATGGGTCCAGTTCTGCAGGGCCCTGGTGCATCATCTTTTATAAATGGGAGTCACCTTTGTAATTTTCCATGCACGGAAGGAGCAACTTGTACTGGGAGAAGCATTTTGACTTCTGCCAAAGGATGCCAAGTGGGCTGACATGACTGCTCCTCTTAATCTGATAGCTGAGTCATTCCTGCAGTTGCTTTTTAAAGGTGGGAACAATCTCTAGCTAGATCCCCTCTCAATGTGCAGATTCTGGTGTCAGGAAAATCTGAGTAGTGGTGATGCCTCGTGGCCACTGTAATTACTCACAGGCCTATTCAATAGCAGGCTCTCAGCAGGTGATGGTCAGGCTTTGGGAAATCTCTTTTGATCTCTTGATCCAGGTTTGCTGATGGTATTGTAGAGTTATGTTACAGACATATTTTAACACTAAATAGTGGAAAGGGGAGTATTTTGTGCATATGACCTAATACAACCAACAATCCTTTTTTGTGTGTGTCTTACTGTTTTGCCTTTAATAGAATGAAAAGATTTAATAGAATCATGTAATCATTCAGGTTACAAAAGACCTCTAAGATCTTCAAGTCCAATCATTAACCCAGCACTGCCAAGTCCACCACTAAACCATGGCTCTAAGCACCACAGCTACATATTTTCTGAACTCTCCCAGGGACAGTGATTCCACCACTTCCCTGGGCAGCCTGTTCCAATGTTTGACCACCCTTTGAGTGAAGACATTTTTCCTAATATCCAACCTAAACCTTCCCTGGTGCAACTTGAGGCCAGGACACCTTTGTCCTTTGCTGGCTTGCACAACCACTGGCAAAGAGGAATACAGTGATGCCCCTCAGTCTCACACATGTGTATGATTCCAGATTACACTGATAGGAAGACTTACAGTGGATACATAGACAGAGAGCTGGCAGGTGCCTGTTTGTGGCAGCCTGGCTTCTCCACACTGAGGGTCACAGCCCGTGGCAGGTGGCCAACAGGTTGCAATGCTCTCCTTTGCATCAACTTGGAAAGCAGCACATTATGTATTTAAACTCCATGGAAAAGGATTTGCATCACTGATGTTTTAACCACACCATTTAAAACCTTCCACAACCCCTCCCTTACTTACTCCCAGAGAGGAATGACTCTGAAATGTTTCAGCTTTTCCATTACTTTGCCTGCCTGGAGACGTTTCACTAATGGCTGTGAGGTAATTAGCCAGTGTCAGGTGAGTTCCAGCTGCCTGCAGGGCTGGGGCTCCATCTGGCCACTGGTTATCCCCCAGGGCAGCGGAATGGTGGGATAGTTCAGGGGTGGGGACTGATGATATCCTACTCTATTTCTTTTTCTCTTTCCCCCTCTCTTGGATCTCTTGAAATGACTCACTGCAGGGCTCTGTGCATCTGGGGCTGGAAACAGCCTTTGGAAAAGGCAGAGGACAAATTGAGGAGGGAGCCATCACTGGTGCCTCAAGGGATCATCTTTCCAATGTGACACTTCTCCTTTCAGCTGGGACACCCCGAGTGGGCCACGGATGCTTTATATTCCAGTGGGAAAACAGCCCATCCAAACAGGGTGTGACTGACTTCCATGCAGTCAGGGACACAGAGGTCCCAGGAGCAGCCAGTGTGTGTGGCTGCCTCTGCTGGGAGGGCTTCCTGCTCTTGGAGGCTGCTGAAAGCGGGTGGCCCTGTGGTGAACGGAGAGTGAAGCCAGTCAGGCCAAAACCAGGGCAATGACCTCAGGGAGTCAGTGTGGACAGGGAGTCAAGAGGGTTTGTGATGGCACCTTGCACCCAAAATAGCTGCATCCCTCAGGCTGGAACCTTGGAAGGGAAAAAGAGCTCTTCCCAGCTGTTTTTGACAAAAGGGTGATGAAGGAGAGTGGTGATTACTTTCACCTGGAGCTGAGGGGAAGGGCTGAGGTGTTTGCTGGGAGAGGAGGGCTCTGAGGGGTTTGTGTGTGGAGATAATCCCTGTTAGTGGGAAGAGCTGCTGTAACTCTGTGTGGCTGTGGTGTCCCACAGAGGGCAGGTGAGTGGGACAGCCCCATCTCCTTACACAGGGTAGTTGTCACCACTGTTAGCTCTGGCCAGGGGGCACCACAGATGGGATGTGTCACACCCAGCTCTATCTTGGCATGTGGAAACCAGGATAGCCAATCCCACCCCAGGGATTCTGCATGGATTCATCCCAAAATTCAATGGCTTTCTTCCACAGAGCATCAACTGGCAAAACCAGGCCCCACTATCTGGAAGACTTTCTCCCCTCTGCTGCAGAGTGATTTACTGAAAACAGTGTGGAGACCCAAAGGATGATTCAAAGCACATGTTTTTCTCTACTGGTGAGGATGAGCCCCTGCTCTGAGGTGAGCCCTTGGCTTTGAGGTGTGGGGGGTGTCCTGTTCTTGGGGTTTCTTGCAGAGCACTCAGCTGTTAAACAACTTCTCCACATCCTCTGCAAGCTCCACCATCTCCAAATAAAGTTTCATAACAGTTTGATTTGAGTGAGTAATTCAACCGACTCAGTTTAAAGTGCTTCTGCCCATAGTTCATTTTGTTTGGATAACTAGTCAAGGATATATTGGATCGTTGGAGTCCTTCTTTTTAAAATTTATTCACTGTGTTTGCCAAAAATCAATTTGCAGGGTAACTGATTATCTCCTCTAGCAAGCAATGGTGGTAACCGAGGGTTGACTCAGAGTTGTCTCAGTCCTTCGCAATGAGTTGTGTCATTCTTGCAGTTTATTCTTGTTTAATCCAGTGCTTTGGCAGAGGTTTTTATCACGCTCTATGGTATCTGTAACATGGCAGCGCCCCAGTGCCTGTTCCTTGACTCTGGTTGTGTGCTGTCCTTGCTCTCTAAATCATCTTCTTTTCCAAACAGAATAAAACTGCTGTTGTGATAAGTGCAAGCTTAAGAGCACTTAAATTCTTCTGTCAGGTGTACTGGTCACTTTGAGTTTGCAGATGTAGTGTCTGATCCTGCACACTCTCACTCTCTGCCAAGAGCAGCAATAGTGAAGGTGGAGTAGAGCTCTTGCCACGTGCCTTTGCTGACTTTTATTCTGCTGCCTTTTTTCTGGATGTGGAATTGTGCATATGGAACTGGATGGAGAAACCAATGGGGAATCTGGAGGATACAGCAACTGCAGGATCAGTCCCTGAGCTGTAAGCCAATGAGAGCTGTGAATTACTCCAATAACAACCTGCTCTGCTGTAACTAGTGAGAGGCAGGTAAAATAGATCAGTTGGTCATTTAGCTTCTAGTTTATTAGATGGACAGAGATGCTGCCTTAAGAGTTGTTGCTGGTGGGAGCTGGTGTTTGGGATTTGGCTGTGCTGTAGTTTGTATTGTATGTGGAAGGCTCTTAAATGAGAGGCAGAGGATCATGATAGCAGCCTGATGCCATTCCCTGCAGGTATGGGATGCTTGTTATGCTGCTGGTGGGTTGTAGGTACCTGTTGCCAGACTCCTTTGCTTACCAGATCACTTGTGTTTGTCTAAGATGCATCACGTGGTTGGGAACTTCCAAGATACAACTGCAAAGATGCAGTCAGTCCCCAAATATTCCTGTGGAGGCAGGGCAATGACTGGTTTCTGGTGAAGGGGCTCACTTCCTATTCTTATGTCCTCCTATTTCTGCCTATGGCCAGAAGCAGAAAGACTCCTTCCTTTGAAGGCAGGAGCCCCAGAGGAGCTTGTCCCTGGTGACATTTGACTGCAACTGTGCAACACCTAGGTTGTCTTTATATCCCCACATTCTACAATTCCAGTTTGTCCCAGAACTCCTGGCTTGATTCTTCTGTTTGGGAATTTTCCGTCTGAATGTCCCATCCTTGAGTGTTCTCACTCTCTGTGATTTCCCTCCAGTCCTTGGGCTCTGCAGCTGCAATTGTGTAAGCAACATCACACCTCAGGGGCAGGGGGTTTTTGCCAATGTTCTTGTAGGTCTGATGGTTGGTTACAGCCATTATGGAAAAGCTCTCACTGATGGTAGGGAACTTTTATGCTTGTTGGGAGAGCTGTTGGAAAAATGAGTTAGAAATGGGTATTTGGATTCCTTTGAAAATCAAATATAAACTTTAGTCCGTAATGATAAATGATGTTGGTGTTCCACATCTGTGTTTTATACATGCCTGAAGTTGTTCTTGGCAAGTGGTGGCAGTCTGAGCCTTGAACCTCAGGGCAACTCAGCGTTCCTGTCCCTGTGAGGGATGTTGTAACACAGATGATGCACTGTTGGAAGAATCTGTGGAGCTTACCTGTTGAAAGAATACACAGAAAAATATGAGTGCTTTTGTAAGGAGAGGTGTTTTGCTTTCACACATTTGTTTTGTTTTACTAAACAAAGATAAATTCCTTGGCCCAAGTATAATGGTTTGCTTTCCAGGGATACTGATGGTGTGTCCAACATACCTACCAGGCTCTGCTGCCACCAGTCAGGAGTTCTGTGGCTCTTGAAGGCACCACGAAAGCCTGTTTGTAGAGCAAGCGCTCCAACACAAGCACCTCCTGTTAAAATACAAACTCAGTTACTTGCTCGACCCTGTATCCAGTAGCAGAGGAATGAAAAAAGTGGGACAAACTTGCAAGACATGAGAACAGAATTAAAAAGAAAAAAAGGATAAGGGAGAAAAAAACAAAGGGAGTGAGAAAAGGAGAGAAAAGAAAACTGATGTGAATGTTGTCAGATTTGTCCGGTGTGATGCAGCACAGACAGGCAGATTTATTAAGAATGACTTGCTACCTGTCAGTACTCTTTCTCATGTCTGCTTTGAAGAAAATGCTCGTCTTTTGGTATAATTTTTTTCTGGGCTGTCTTCACTAGGGTCCCTTCCTTCCCTGGATGCTACTTACCTGAAATGCATCCCTCCTGTTTATTTTCTGTCCTGGAAACTCTGTCTATGAACCTGAAGGTGACATTTTAACTGAGCTTCCAGGAAAACTTTTAGCTTTGAGGGAGGGTCACATCCTCTTGCAAACAGAGTTTTTGTGCCACATTTTCCTTGAGTGAAACAGTCTGGGATTATGGCTGCTGGCACTTTGAGAGTATCAGGGCTTTGGTGCCATAACAGTGCTGTGCTGTTGGAGGGAAGCAGGGAACAGCCATGGAGGGTGCAGTGACCCTGGGAGCAGCGGGCTGTTTCCCCCTCCAGCTTCTCCCCAGGCAGCATCGGTGCTATGGGCTGGACTAAGTTTTTTTTTTTTTTCTTGCAATGCACCTCCCTGTATAAGTGGGAAAGCAGCGGCTGTCCGGCTGGACACCCCAGCCCAGCGGCTTGGCTGGAGGCAGCGCTGGACCAAAGCGCTCCCGTGTCCATCCCACAGCCGCTCGCAGCGCTCGCTCCGTCCCGTCCCTCCTCTCAGCAGCAGCTCCCCGGCTCTCCGGCAGCCAGTAAGAACGTGCCTCCCTCTCTCCCTCTGGAGCATCGTCTCGCTCAGCGAGGCAGGGAGCGTTTCAGCATCCCACGCTTCGCAGATCTTTGGGTTTCAGGGCTTGTGCTGGTCTTTCCTCTGCCTTGTGACTGCTCTGCTGGAGAAGGGGTTGTGAGAGCTGGGATGGGGAATGGGAAGTCTGTGGGTGTGTAACCTACTTCTGAAACCCTCTCTAGCAAGTGGTTTCTTCTTGGATCACTGAGCTACCCTCAGAAACTGCCTGTTTTATGGGGTGTTTTGGAAATGGGATTTATCAAAATTCTTGCTTCTGATTTCTTGTGCCTCCAGTTTTTCTGTTACGCATATTCCCTCCTGGAAGGTGATGGCTTTGAAAGTACAGGCAGCCACTGGGGTATAAATACAACTTTTTTCTTTGCTTCTAAGCTGAGCTGATGTTCAGGGGGTGTTTGCAGTGGTACTGAGCTGTGTAAGAGCTGTCAGCTGTGTGCTGGTGATCGGATGTGCCTGTTTGAAGCTTTTAATGACAACTGGAGAGGAAATAGCTAAAGCAGAGGCTGCTTTGTGGGCTCTCAGGTGATGCAAGGAACAATCCTGGGAGCAGGCTGGCAGTAACAGGATTGGGGAATATGGAAATGAAAGCTTTTACCTAATAATTGTCACACTTTCCTCTTTCTGTATTATGGAATATCAGGCAGTTGCAGGATTTCTGCAGCAGTCCCCATGTGAATGCAAACACCTTTGTCTTTATACAAATGCTGCACCCTGTATCTGTCTAGATTTTGGCAGCCACTTGCATGATTGGAAACTATATTCACCCATTTACATATTCATGTGTTTGCAAGATGGGTGTTTCTGTCATTAACCTTTTCTTTAGTAACTGGTCAAAAGATAAGTTAGTGTGTGTGACTCTGGTCCTCTGAGCGACTCCTGCTGTGTAAGGAGGAACCAATCTGTGGTTTAGAAAGGGATATATCTGCTTTATAAACCACTGAAATCTAGTACATGGAATGGGGAAAGTTATTAAAGGAATCCACCTACTGATTTGTCTTTTACCCTGTTTTGAGAGGAAGTGTTTTTTTAAAAACAAAACCAAAAAAAACTTCCAAAAGGAAGCTGATTAAATTCTTAAGCCATGAAGTACAAAGCAAATAGCTGATCAAGCAACCAAATATGGCTTTAAAACTTCAACTTTCTTTTGTAATGATAAAAGCACCCACATACTTCACTTCAGTGACAACACCCTTTCCTTTTTTCCCCCAAGTACAGCATTCTTGAATACAAACCAGTTCCTAATTTCTCCTTAAGGAGCTCAGTCTATAAAAATTCCTTCTTGACTAATACCTACTAGAAAAATGTGAGTAGGTGTTTCAGAGCTAACACCATAAGAACAAAAAAACTCCCCAGAAAACCTCAAACTCCCCAAGATGTCAGTGCAACAGAAAATTAATTTCTCAGAATTTTCACTGTGGCTCTAAAGAACAAGTTCAGGGCTGGTGTTCTACAGCTGTCTTCAGACTTGCACTGCTCTTAGAGAATTTTTCTGGTTTTAGGAGGTTTTAGGGATTGGGCTTTTGAACTGACTGACACAAGTTACTCCCTGCTGTGAATGATGGCTTGTCTCCTCATATGCTGGTATAATTCTCTGCCTGGATGTAAATAATGGCATCCCTTCAAAAGAAGGCAACGTTTAGGTTACTCAAACACTTGAAAATAAACACTCTCCAGCCCATCTTGGCTGGCCTTTATTTCGGAAGCAGCCTTTCCATGGAACTGTACCATGAATGGAAAATGCAGGCATATGGTATGAAGCAGCTGGTGGGAGTCCTGTCAGGTCCCTGTTCACATCCAGGAATAGGGGAATGATGCTGTAGGATGTACTTTATCTGCAAGCTAAATCCATATACCATTAATATGACTTACAGTCCACACCCATTTCACTAAGATATAAAAAACTCTTCAAGGAATTGACCTCCTTGTCCCCAAGATGCAACTTCCTTTTGTATCAGAGAATAGTTTGGGTTCGAAGGAACCTTTAAAGGGCATCTAAGTCCACCTTCCCTGCCATGAGCAGGGACATCTTCAACTAGATCTGGTTGCTCAGAGCCCAGTCCAACCTGGCCTTCAACACTTCCAGGGATGGGGCATCTGCCACTTCTCTGGGCAACCTGTGCCAATGTTTTACCAGTTTTGACAGTATAAAAACCTCCTTCCTTATATCTAGTCTAAATCTCTTTCCTTTTAAAAGCTTTCTCTCTTGTCCTATCACAACAGTCCATGCTAAAAAGCTTTTTCCCTTTTTTCTTACAAACTCACTCTAAGTATTGAAAGGCCACAAAAAGGTCTCCCCAGAGCCTTCTCCTCTCCAAGTGAACAATCCTGACCCTTTTAACCCATCTCGATGGGAGAGGTGCTCCAGCCCTCAGAGCATCTTCACGGCCTCCTCTGGACTCATTCCAGTAGCTCCATGTCCTTCCTGTGCTGGATGTAGCACTGCAGGCGGGATCTCCCGAGAGTGGAAAAGAGGGGAAGCATCTCCCCCTCACCTGCTGCCCACACTGTGGGATCAGCCCAGGACATGGCTGGTTTCTGGCTGCCATCACACATGGCTGGTCGTGTCCAGCCTCTCACCCCCCAGTACCCCCAAGCCCTTCCTGGCAGGTCTGCCCTTGATCTGCTCCTGCCCAGCCTGGGTGCAGCACCTTTCACTCCCACATGATTCCTGTGTGACCAGAAGGTTGTTCTGTGTCACGGGGTATCCCACAGCCCTTTCTGTGCTGTGTGAGTGCTGGTGGAGATTTGTGTGCCTTTGGTGTGGTCCTTGGATACCACAACTGTGATTATCTTCCCCATCTCCACCTTGGAAACATGTAATCCTTCTCAGGCTCTGGCATGGGGTGGGAGCTGGGGCATGGCTGAAATTTCCAGCATTTCAGTGGAGACAACTGATAATGTGAGACAGGAATAGTATTGTCCCCTCAGCAGTAGCCTCTGTGAGTTATGTTGTTTTAAGTTTACTCACCATCCAGTGGATGCTTTGGGGGATTTAGGTGGAAAATTCCTCTTATCTTTGCTGATGAAACAATCCACTCCAGCCTATGTTTAGCATTTCCCTTTTTGTGGTGCTGCTTAGCCCTGAAGTCCCAGTGGCATTAAACGCAGCAAGATAAGCCTCACCACCAGCAATGTGCAAAATTTGCTGAGGCTTTTTGACTGGTTTTGATTTGATTGCTCCTAAATCAGAGCAGGTCCCTAGAGAACAGTGGGCAAGCCCTGGCTGGTTCCAGGCATCCTCTGGGGTCCCCCTGAGAGGCAGATGTGTGAGGGCTGAGTCAAGCAGCTGGTTCCTGCCTGTCACCCTCATGGTCCTCAGCCACTGTCACCTTGTGCTCTGCATGTAGAGCACAAGTAGCAAAGCTGAGATGGCAGATTCAATTCTGTACCTTGAGCTGTGTGAGCTCACTTTTGTTTGAAAAGATAATGGAAATCAGGTCTATATGATAAACCTCCCCAGAACTGACCTGTGATTTCATAATAAACAATGCATTGTAAGTCAAAATATTTCAGCTGGGTTCATTTGGATCTCTTTTTTTTTTCATTTCTCTATTACAGAATACACAGATAGGGAGAGTGAACAAAGCAGAGAAGTCTGAGATCAGTTGTTTCATGTCTGATTTTGGCAGAGGGAGTGTGGGAGGAAGAAAGAGACCTCATATATCATTTAGATACCCTGTTTGGAGAGGAGTTTTAAGCAGATGGCTCTTTGAGACACTGGAACTCTAAAGAATTAGATGTTATTTAGATAAATACACATTTCCACTTCTGCAGTGTGGTTTTAGAAGGACTGTGCTGTATATTCTGGCTTCAGCTCCTTTATACTTGGGTCCAGCAAAAACTCTGCTGCCACTTGGCTGGGTGTGAGACCAAAGGTGTCAGGGCTTCCCTGGATCCCAGGGGCAGGATGTAACCCAGCATGCTCCACTCCCTGATGTGCTTTGACTGGGTTTGTTTTCGTAGATGAGCAGCCCAGAACCAGCTCTGGGGATCCCCCTGCAATTGGTCTCTGTGGGATTGAACTGGAGCCGAGAGGCCGAGACTGGTCTGTGATGAGCACTTCTCTCTGCTAAACCTCTGCCTGAGTCTGAAGTCCTGCAGACTTAGCAAAAATACAATATGTAAATTGGTGGAATACAGTCCCTTAATGAAGGAGTTGCTCAGTGCAGGGAAGGGGTGTTTAGAGGCAGTCACAAAGTTAGGCTAAAATGAGATCTGGAAGCTGGGAGGGAGCCCATGGGTGGTGCTGCTGAGCCTGCAAAACAGGCAGGGTGCAAAGATGGGAAGAGTAGCAGGAAAACACAGCCCTGTCCCAGCCTCTTACCTCTATTCCCAGGGGATTCAGGTGCTGTGCATACCACAGGTTCATCCTCCCCGAGCCCCTAGTCTAAAGTCTTCTATCAGAAATTGGCTCATTTTTCTGCTCAAAGCATTTCCTGCAAAGGCTTTGCTCTGCTTGAAGCTGCTCTGTGGAAAGCCACAGAAAAGCCCCTGACAGGGCAGTGTTCACCCACACTGTGTGTCAGTCACTGAGACAGGGTTTGGCCTTTGATGCTTCCAGTGTAATTCAGGTGTGTGTGGTGCCAAGAACGCTGCCAGAGCAAATTCCCACTGTCAGAGCAAGAGATTGTGGTGTAGTCTGGGGGACAAATGGATGGATGGATGCTCTTACGCTTCTCCAGCTTTTTCACCTTCTTATGAAGAGAAGGGAAATAGGGTTTGTGTCTTATGGCAAGGCAGAGTTAAAATTACATTTATTACTTTGGAGATAATCAAAAGCAGGGCAAGCATTGCATTATAGCCACACTGCAAAGGGATAGACAGGGTCCTGAGGAAGCACCCTTTCAAAAAAGGCTGAGCTAAAGAGTATCCTGGAAGAAGCTGCAGAGCTATGACAGGGGTCCTGGCAGTGACGGAACTGCATTCCGTGGTGGAAGGGCTGCTATTTTGCTGTGTGCCTGACTGGAAACTAAGGCAAAGTTACAATTTTGGTTTGGATGCTGTTACAGAATTGTAGTATTTTTGTAAATAAGAAATTCAAAACCACTTGACCTCAGACTGGTGTTTTCCAAAGACCCACTCGTTCCACAGATATGCCTGATCTTTTTTCGTTCCTTGAGGTGACCCTTGTGACTCCAGGCAAGGGGAAACAAGAGCAGGGTGGAAAGGAGGAGACTAAAGTCTGCTTCATAAGAGGCTGTCTAACAGGTACAGCTTGAGATTTTAATAATTTGGATCAAAATGTTACAGAGACTGCAAAGTTACAGTGAAATCAGTGTTCTCATGTTACTACTGTGATGTAGATGGGGAGGTAGAACAGGAAAAATAGCTAAAAAAGACAAAATAGAAAAGTTTTCCCTCCTGGAAAATCTTCCCAGTTGTCTTCAAGACATCAGAGAGCTTCATGCTTTATGATGCTTTGACATACGAGGGAGCTTCAAATTAAATAATGGCTGTGTGGTATCTGTCTACTGAAATGATGGGTTTGAGTCCCCTGTTCATGAGCAATTGCATGTGCTTGGTATGCCAAGGGACTCCTGCAGGGAGGCCCAGTTGGTACAGAGATCTGTAATTTGCATCTTTTGCTTCAATGTACTTTTAGCACAGAGGCAGCTGCCTCAGTGTGTGAGGGTTCTTGTGTTACACCAGTGTCTCAGCTGCAGAGAAGTTCAGAGCTTCTGGCAGAGCAGGAGTTGCTTGGACAGAGCAAAAAAATCCCCTCAGCCCTCCAAAACTCTGTGTTATGAACTAGAGTGCTGGACATGCCTTTCTTCCTGTGCTAGGAAAAATAGAAATGGTTCATCTCACTAAAGCCATGGCTGGTCCAGCCCACAGGGGTTGCTGGTTGGCTTTCCTGCAGGGAATTGGCTCCCAGCTCTTCCTCAGAACCTTCATTTGGGAAGATTCATTTTTCATGTACTTTCAGTGGTCTGTGACCAAAGACCCCCTTAACTATGAAACTACCCTAAGTATAGATCCCACACCACTGGGAGGATGCTGGGGTGGGAGAAAATAGTGTCCTTTCTTTAAAAGAAACACCCCAAGTTGTGGGAACCATCTGGACTTGGCAGGCTGCTCAGAAGGCATTTGCTATTTGTTTACCTTGGGACTGGCTGCCTCTGGCAGTTGTTGCCATCAGCCGCCTTTCTTATCTGTCCTTTTCTATTATAAACACTGGAGCAAAGGTTTGGAATTAGTCACTTCTGAGACACTGCCTGCCCCCCTTTCCAAATTCTGTCTTATCGTCTTGTTCTTGGACTCCTGAGCTTTTTCCACTTTGTTGTGTGCCACTTGGTTTTCCCCTCTTCTCATTGCACTGATACAGAAAAGAGCTCTTTCAAATTCCTGGTAGGTGTGTCATGCCCGGGGCTGCCAAGGATCCCAGGGAACTGCTGCCCTGGGACAGCACTCACACTGCTGCTGCTGCTGCTGTGTGCTACACAGATGTTTCTAGCATGACTTTCCTAATTCAGTCGGTGGGTTTGGTGAGTTTCTGGCCGATGACTGTTCAGATGAAGAGCCCACGGGGGCAGTGTTAGGATCCTGGGAGCATCCCAAGGGCCTGGCACCAAGTCCTGCTCCTTAGCACAGCGTTAACCGCAGGGCAGTCAGTGGTTCGAGCGAATGCAAACACGGACAGCACCTCTAGAACATGGGTGTGTGGTCCTCATTCAGAGACTGACTACTTCCTACTGCTTTGTTTCCAAAGCTTTAGTATTTCCCTGGTGATCTCTACGCATTGGCCTGACAGGGTTCTTGCTTCTGACAGTACCGTAGGACAGGCACTAATGAGCAGCCCAGGGTGCAAGAATTTCTCTCTGTGTCGGGTCTCATTCCCTTTAAAAATGCACAAAGCTATATATTTCACTCAACACATGCAAATACAGTTTCCTGTCTACCCTTGCTCTGGCTGTTGAAAGCCAGTCACCCCTCCCCATGGGACAGCCTGCCAGGTAAATTCCGCTTGGTGTGTAACATATTTCAGTGCTGCTCCTGGAAATGGGCAGGATGGCAGCATGGGAGCAGGGCTGGAGAGCAGCCCATATTCACCTCACAGCAGCACAAAGGCACTCAGTGAAGCTGCAAATCTCTTAAGTTCTGTCTGGATTTGCTTTGTTGGATGCTTGAGCTTGTCATCCACCCCTTCCCTTCTCTCTTATACCATTATCACCATAATGATTTAGAGCCAGAGGTGGAAACTGACTCTAGATCTCTCTCTATGATGGGTTCTTGCAGTGGGTGGGGGACACAGCATGCCTTTCATATCAAAAGGATGGACGGGGAACTTAGTCGTGGGTTGTGTATCTTGGTCAACATTTCAATTTCCTGGATTGAGCTGGTTGGGGCAGAATTCTTCTTGGCACAGCTCTAGGTGTGACAGAAATATGGACCCTGCTGCACTCTACAGGTTGCATATCAGAGCTGGAGGAGACCCTGGGGTTAGTCCAGCTCCTCTGGCTTCTCAATGCCCTTTGTGCCAGTGCATGTGATGATGAACTAGAGGAAATTCTTGCCGAAGAGCATAAACAGGCAGCAAGTCCTGTAACTGCCCTGTGCCCTCACAGTCCTGACATGTGAAACAAAGTTGATGATAGCTGGTGTTAGTGGATATGCCAGTGTTAGACCCTCCTGATACCTGTTCTGGGGAAAGATAATTTGATTTTTGCCTAGAGGTAATTGCAAACATCTTGTGGTTACTCTGGTGTGCTGGAGGAGCCAACAACACTTGTCTGGTGTTTGGGGTGGCAGGGGACTGCCAAACAGCTGTGATGTGTGTGAGTGAAAGCCATGCCTCACATCTCCTTTCCTCAGTTTCATGCCCCTGGGGTCAGCCCAAAGGCAGCTTTCCCTCCGCCCTGCAGTGCCAACACAGCCCATCTCCAGGACCTGATGGTGAATCCCATCCTTCCCTCCCTGCTCTCGCCCCAGCCCCTGTCGGAGCTGGATTGTGGTGAAGCTCCCTGTGTAGAAGCTCCCTGTGTACTCCATGAGACACTGAAACAAACAACCAGTATGTCTCTTATAAGCCAATGAGTAACTTGTTTTGGTTACCAGGGAGATTGTGAAGTGCAAATTCAACCTGAAATAGCGATGAGCTCATCCTTGGAGCAGCGTCGGTGCCTGAGCTGGAGCAGCCAGGTGGAAAGGGAGCCAGCGCCAGGAGTGTTGTCTGCTCCACCGACATTTGGATGCTCTGTGAGCTGTTTTGCCAAAGAGCTTTTGCCTTGTAAATGAGATCGTGCAGGGGATGGTGGGTTAGGCTGGCTGCTGAGCCAGGGCTTTTACAATTCTTGGAAGTATGGCAATGACATTCCTGTGGGACTGTGGGCTGGAGAGCCCTGAGGATGGGTTAAAATGCTGTGGCCTCTTCTGTCATCCTCCCCACCCTGGAAACCAATCCCTGTGAAAGGATTAAAGGGAAAACTGAAATGCTTGACTTGCAGATAAGAGCTGGTTCTAAACAGCCTGTTATGCAGGTGAACTGACAGGCAGAGGCTGTGCCCTGCTGCTGCTCCAGGTGCTGGAGCAAGAACTTGGAGAAACCTCATCCTCTTCTGTGACATATCTGGGGCAGGAGCTTGAAAATTTGTGTGTCTTTATTTTACCCTGAAGCGTCCCCAGTTTGAGTAGATCAGGACTGGACTTTTGGAGTCACCTCCTGCCCAGGCATGGCAGGCAAATGTGGGAGCAGCTGCTGCAAGCAGAGAGATGTCTTTCCTGCTCTGCTGCAGAGCCAAGTCCTGAGTGGTGGAGGCTGGGGTTGGAGGGGGCTCTCACAGGATTGCTGGCCCAGGCAGGGCTCCCACAGCATCCCGCACCTTTCTCTGCTAAGAAGAGACAGTTCCAGATGTACTTGCTTTCAGTGAACTCACATTTTTCTGAAGAAATATAGTGTTTAACTGAAAAGGTCTATCTGTAGGGGGTACTGCCTGTCCTTCTGTACTAGGATGCTGCAGGGGGTGGGGCTGACAAAGCTGTGGCAGTGGCATCTACTGCTCCCTTTTCTTGTTTTTTTTTCTCCTCGTTGCTGAATCACCAATGCATGAAATGATGTAGAAATACATGAGAACGTCACCTGGCAGCTGTCTTGATGAAGCAGTGCATGAGCCACTTACCAGGGGCCCACTGATGGATTTCACCAAATCTTTTAAGATGTAATTCCCAGTGACTGAGACAGGTATCAATTATCAACAGGGTAAATGCAAACAAAAGCTGAGCTCCTGAAATATAATCCTACTCACATGATGTAAAAACATAATCCTTTTTTTTATTATTAATCTCATGGCTTTCTGGAGCAAGGGATGAAGGTTGCATCTATAAAAAGAGATCAGTTTCAGCAGGAGTATTTTGTATTTTGGAAGTCTTTTATTAGAATTTTACAAACATGGAGTGATCTGTTGAATTATGTGTTCTTGCAAGTCCCTTCCGGGACTGTGGGTGGATTTTCTTCCAGCTCCTTTCTGGAGCCATGTGGGAAATACTTTGGTGACATGAACAAGTCCCTCAGCATTGTGGGCAGCCCTGTCATAGCCACCACTGCATTCAGTCATCAGCTTTGGGGAAAAGTTTCATGGAAGTATAAAGGCCTTTTATAGCTGGCAGAGTGGGCAGTGCTCTCAGTGGTGTGCCTGGGCCATCCCAGTGGCTGGGTTTGAGTCTGTGTGACTCTGCTGTGTAGCACAGCCTTGTGCCCTCCAAACTGTCCATCACTGAGCTGGGCATGGTGCCAAGCAACCAATAAAGCTACAAATGCCTCTGCAGCATTTTATATTCTGCTTTCAGCAGCTCTTTGGAGACAAGACACTGCTTATCTAATGTGAATTGTTTGCATGAGGTGTTTGGGGATCCTTTGTGTCACCTCCTCTCTGTGGGGTGCAGCAGTGGATGTTAACATCTGGGAGCAGGACAGGCATCTGGAGGTCTTCCCCATGGCCCCTCCCAGTGTTTCACCTCCTTGGGATTGAGGTGTATTTGCTTTTTTGGTTGTCTCTGGACAAGCAAGCTTATTGCTGTGCTGTGCAGATCCTGGACTTGGCCAGGACCAAGCCTAACCTTGCTCAACACTGGCACAAAGCAGACAAGGCTCCCAGGCTTACTCTAGCACAGCTGAGAAGAGAATTTGGCTCAAGAGGCGGAACTTTATCAAAGGGACAGCAGAGTCCTTGCTGTTGCAGGAAAAGTCCTTGATGATTTGGAAACCTCACCCTTTCCCCATTGTCCTGCAGCATTCCCAGAGGGACACGGGTCCTTGTGGGCTCTCATGCACTGCGGCTGCACAAGATGGTTTTAAAAGAATGCAAACCATTGCTTCACATCTGCTTTAGCTTTCTGACAGTTTTCTCTGGCATTTGTGTGCAATTAGCACTGCTTTTCTGTCACACAGAGCCCATCCTCTCCTCTAATAGCTGGGTTTGGGCAACAGTTGGGCAGCTTGCAATGATTGTATTGAAGGGCTGTTTCTCTTTGCAGACTGTGTTACTTGTCCATGAATTTATTGTCTTGCTGCTACTTGAAAAAGAAAACAAAATCACTTTTTGGGCCTGGATCCAACCACAGAGAAGGGGAAGGCTTAATCAAACACATAAGTGCTTCTACCAGCTTCAGTTGGTTTATTTCTATGTTTAAAAGCAAACACTCTTCTAAGTATCCCACTTTTCTTATTCCAAAGTTTGTGTTCAATGAATGTACCAGCCCACAGACTTTGCCCATCACTCCAGGAGTCAACAACACTGATAGAAAAGCTGTAACTGCAGTGCTGCTCCTTTGGAGGAGCATAGGAGAGGAGAGGATCTTCTCTTGTGTCTGAACGTCCTGGCCTGGCTCTGGTGAGGTGGGAGATTAAGGTATTTTCTATTTTAGCAAATGAGAGGCAAAATAAATTTAGCAGTTTAAGTAACCTCATCTCTCCACCCTGTTTTGGCCCAAACTGTCTCTTACCAAATATAAGTCTATTGAACTTAACACTTTAAATACACTGAAGGAATTCAAATTTTTCCAGATTGACCAAAAACTAGAATGGAATTGTGTCGGGGAAGGAGAATTCCCTCCCTTGCCTCCTTCTCCAAAACAGCCTCTATCCTGCAGACACTGACAACTGGGTTGCCACAAATTGGGGCAGGGCTCTGAAAGCAATTCTGGGCTGGGACTCTGGTTTTGGCTGAAATTGAGTCCTAACCCTGATGAAAGACTTAAAGGTATTTGTTCCTTTTTACATCTAAGCTGTGTTTTCTAACCCACCCCACAGGGAATGCTTTCCAGTGTAGTCCTTACCCAGCTCTGATCTGACATGATTTCCAGGGAGACTTGGGATCCTTATCACTTTATGAGATTTACATTCCTGTATCACACAGGCACTTTGAAAATATTACCCCTGACTCCAGAGAAATGGCTCATACATTTTAATGCTGTTATTAGAAATTGAACTGACTACACTTATCCTCAGTGGAAATTGCTGTGCAGCTTGGGGGAAAAATGTACAGAAGGCACTGGTGGAGATTTCAGAGAGCTCTTGTCACCCTGAGATGTGTGTGCTTCTGGTGAAGTGTGCCTGCTGAATGAGAAAATCAAGGGCTGATACACACCAGAGCAAGGTAGAAGAACAAGTGTGTGGGTCAGTGGCATGGGCTGAGACAGCAGTGGGGCTCAAAGCATCCTAAGCATCTTCTGGACTGAAAGGGAGAGAACAGTGGTGGGGGAACATGGGCTGCTCTGGCTTGTGTGTCCCAGGATGCTGTGGTGGTGCTGCCCACCAAAGAGGGGACTGAGGGGACACCTCATTGCAGTCTGCAACTTCCTCATGAGGGACAAGATCTCCTCTCTCTGGTGACCAGTGACAGGACACAAGGGAATGGCATGAAGCTACATCAGGACAAGTTTAGATATTAGGAAAAGATTCTTCACCCAGAGGGTGTTTGGGCACTGGAACAGACTCCACAGGGAAGTGGTCACATCACCAACCTGACAGTTCAAGAAGCATTTGGACAACACTCTCAAGCGCAGGGTGTGATTCTTGGGACTGTCCTGTGCAGAGACAGAGTTGAACTGAATGATCCTTGAGGGTCCCCTCCAGCTCAGGATATTCTGTGATTCTTTGCTGTCTTAGTAATGTAGAGAAAATGGGCTGGCTGAGTGCTGGCTTAAACTGGTATATGAGGGGTGTTCTGTTGAGGTGCTCAGACTGGTGAAAGGTGCCCTTTGGAGGAGAAGCAGCAAGGATCTGCAATATAGAAACCCACTCAAAATATGTTGCTTTTGGAATAAATTATTTTTTTTCCTGTAAATGAACTTGCTAGAACCAGCTGACCAGAGCACAAGGCCTCTGAGGAGCGCTCACATTGGGCTGCAGGGCATTGAGGCTCTGGAGCTGCTGACTTGGGAGTTCTTGCTCCTGAGTGGGGAGGAAGGAAGAGAGACATAGCAGGCAAAATTCTCCTTTATCAGGGCTCCAGGCTTTTTTGAAAGTCTGGCTGACTTCTCTGTTTTTGCCTGTGTCCTTAGTCTCTTGGAGGTCAGTTTGGGAAAGATCAGCCAAGGCAAGTTCAGTAGGATCACTGCAAATGGTCTCCTAGTCTGGCACGGGCTTCAACTTCCCTGTGGAAGGAGAGAGGCAAAGAGCCTGTTGGAGCAGGGTGGTGCATGGTCAGTGAATGAACAGGGATGTAATGGGAGGCTGGATGGGTGATTTGGAAAATGTCAACGTGAACGGGGGCTGAAGCCAACCAGCAAAGTCTGGGCAAAGGGGAAAAGTAAGTGGCATCTATTTTGGAAGAGGAAATGTGTGAAAACACAGGACCAGAGTGAGGTGTCTCAGAAGGTGCAGCACAGCTCCCTCTTACAATGAGTTGGTGTCTGTGGCCTCCTCACCTGCCCTGCTGGGTGACCTGGAGCATGTCCCCAGGCTGTCCTGGAGCACGTACCCTGGCATGGCCAGCAAGTCCCCGTGTGATGTGATGCCAAAGAATCAGTTGTGAATCTGAAGCCACTCCAAGGTGAAGTATTTCCACTTCTCCTGCCCTTGTTGGTGCAGGGCTGGACATGGCCCAGCCTGGCTGAGCCTTCATTGTGGGTGCTGGGGTGCAAAGATGTTGACCCCTTCTTTTATTTTAAAACACGCTTATTTGAAGCTGGAAATTAAATCAAACATTCCCAAAGCAGAGATTTATGAAAATAATTTTTGTGACTAATCCAAGCCCTTCGGCCTCACTGGAGGAGACCTTGCAGCTTTGATTTTCCTTGTAAAGAATGCTCAGCATATGTCCTGACAATTAGTCAGAGTGCCCAAAAATACCCATCAGCCCTGCAAGTTGATCTCCTTCAGCTCTTGGAGCTGAGACAGGCACTGGGTTATGCACTGTGGGGATTTGGGAAAGGTTATTTTTAAAATGGCCACATAACAGGGGGGATTTGGTCCTTTCAGCCACCAGTTCTGGCTAACAACTGAAGGTGCAGACAGACAAATACTAATCTTGCTTGAGGCGACTGCCCAGGGTAATGGGCAGGTTCTCCTGCTAAATCCATGGGGCAGGGCTGGCTCTGTCAGCTCAGAATCAGTGCTGAGGGCATGGCCCCAGGGCCTGTGCCAAGATCAGGCAGTGCTTTGATGGTGTGCTGGATGCCAGGGAGTCTTCCCAACTGGCATGCCAATACTTGGAAGGGCATGTCCTCATTGAAGTGGTGTCCTGTCTTCACCCTTAGCCAGACAACATGATTCTGCACAGCCCTTTCCTGACTGCTTTTGTTTTACCCTTTGAACACCTAAGCTGAAGTTTTCTATCCTCAGTGTCTCTCATGTGCTGAATTTCTGGAGGATGTTTTGCCAGAATCACAGTCCATCCACAAACAGCCCTGTCTTCTCCCTTGAAAACCAAGCTCTGAAAGGGGAAAAGCTGAGGCTCCTCACGCCTGCAGAGCCCTGCTGGTGTGGGTTTTGGCTTGGCCATTGTCCTGTTGAGGAAGGGGACTGAGGTCTGCAGATCTGTCTGCCCAGCAGCTTCCTGGGAACGTGATGCTGTGCTAGGAAACATCACACTGAAAGCATCCCCAGCCTTTGGAGGCAGAGATTGGGCACAGTCTGCAGCACTCACCTTGCAAGTTTTCCTTGCTGCGAGGTCCTTCTGAACAAGGTGTCAGGGAAGGTTGTTGGGACTACTGCAAACCTGTGGGGGATGCTGGAGAGCATGTGTGTTGCAGCTGATATCTGGGTAGCTGCTAATTTCTGACTCCTAGTAGGTAGTTTCCAGCTTTCAGGGAGTGATGCAAACTAATAGCTGAACTTCCTTCCGTGTGCTCCACAGTGAGCTGTTTAACTTCACTTGGGCAGAGTGTGGCTCAGCCAGCTGCCCACGAGAAGCAACTGAGAGCAATTAGAAGTGCAGAGAGCATAATGGAGGCTGTGAAATATTATTTCAGTGATGGTTCAGTAACCACTTGGTGAAGTCCCGACACGAGCACTTATTGCGTGGGTATGGTAGGATTATATTGCTGTGCTTGTTCATCACACCTCATCTGTCCTGGGAAAGACTGCCATGCTGCCTGGCTGGGATCAGTGTGCTATTTATTTGACAGGGATTTAAGTTACTTTTCTCAGCTCTGAAGCCAAGGTTAAGCCATGAGTGGAAAGCTGAGACTGGCAAATGTTTGCCTCACGTTTGACTCCACTGGCCATTCCTCCTGTTCATGAGTGCATCTAAACATGAACAAAGGCAGACCCAAAGCTGGCCAAGATTGCTCTAAAGGAGCTCCTCTGTCCTAAGTGTGAAGCTTTGGGGCAGTAAGTTGGGGAATAGCCAAGCTGTGGTGCAGCTTGTTTGGCCCCAGGGCTCTTCCCAGGACCACATCACCTGGTGGAAGTGCTGTTGGTGATTGAGAGGCATCACAGTGCGGCCACAGCACTGCTGGGTGGATCTGTGCATGACCCAACTATGGGGCTGCTGGGGAGGAAGATGTAAATGAAGTATTTGAAGCTTTTTTTGGGCTTGATGGTTTTAAAGGAAGATGTGTCAGACCAACCTTGGCAGTACATGTGGATCTTTCTCCCAAGAGGAACAAAGGAACTCATGTCCCCCTAGGGTTGGCTGATGTTCATGGGCACGTTCAGACCTGTTGTTTTCACCTTGCAGTTTGTGTAGGAGGCTGTGGGCAGCCTGCTGAGCATCCCAGTCCACTTCCTGGACACTCACAGCTCCCCTCTGCAGTGAGAGCTGAAGCAGAAAGACATGGGAGACAGAGCTGGGAAGAGAAACACGGCTCAAGTTTAACTGAGTGCATTTAAGACTAATGCATTTATCTTTCTAAGAGATTAAAAAAAATCTTCGGCTGTTTGGGACTATCCCTTTTTGAGTCTAAATCCTAACTGTTGGGACTACAGCAGGCACTCAGCATCCTTGCTGATGGAAGATACACTCTTGACATCTTATCTGTAAGGCATGTAATGCAGGGAGGAGAGAGCAGGGGTAGGAGCAAATTGTGCACTTGATCCAAAGCCAGCCTTGCACAGCACATAAAGCTGCTGCAGCCTCTCCTCACCCCAGTCGTCTCTGGAGCCTGTGTGTCCTGGGACTTCTGCCAGGGCTTGTTTGCTACCTGAGCCCCATTGAACTGTGGCTTCTGTTCTCCAGCTTTGCAATAGCCAGGACAGGCAACAGGAACTGAACAAAGCTTTGGGACTACAAAGCAGCTCCTGATTTATGTGCAGACACTCCCTCCCAGCCTCAGTGTCACTTGGCTTTCAGCAGCAGTAAGAGGTCTGCCATGTCAGCAACAGGTGACGGGAAGAAGTGCCAGTCAGGAGTGTGTGTGGAGGGGAGCCACGGAGCAGATGGCAGCAGGGAAATAAATTTGGAACTGCCACGGGAATAGTCCTGGAAACAGTCCAGCCTGTGGATGGAGGCAGATGGGGAAAAACTTGGTTTATGTCTCTTCCTGGTTTTTTTTTTTTCAGATGCCTTTATTTTCAACTCCATTATCTCTAAAGCATTATTTCCTGCCTGTTACTTCACCCTCTTTCCTATTTTTTGTCTCTTCTTATCTTGCCTTTTTCCCCCTTTTGTTTCTATTTGCACTGTATCTGAGTTCATGAAGGATTGCCCAGTCTGTGTCCGCTTCCTTATGAATCTACTCCCAGTTCCTCTATCCCTGTCTCCACAGATGATCCTAAAATCTTCCCTTGGCATTGAAAGGCTCAGCACACTGATGTGACCCAGCTGGGAGCTGGAGTTCAGTAAGGAAGAATGGAAAACACCCTGACATGTGTTGCTCCTTCTCTACCAGTGTGTTTTCTGTGCAGGTGTGCTGGGCACTGCTAACTGTGTATGAAAGGAGAAGGTACTGCATTATCTTAAGGGGTGGACAGGTGCTCTGCTGCTCCTATTTACTGCTGCTTTCTTTGATGATGGTGACTAATAGTTCATCAACGCCTGGGTTATAACAGCTCTATTTAGGACTTTCTGTCTGTTGAGTGACAGTAGGATGTGTGTGAGCAAGCTGAGAGGCCCAGACCTTTTCTGGCAGGATTCTTAGGGCAAGAAAATACTCTGGAAAGCACAATGTGAATCATTTGTTTATCTGAGTGGATGACACTACGCCCCAGCCATGCTGCTTTGCAGTTGAACCTGTGTGGTGGGATCAGGATGTCCAGGGTAGCTCCCTGGAAAGCCTATAGGACAGGTTTAATGTTAAAAACATGACATCCCTTGCCTACGTGCCCTGCTGTGCACTCACTGATGTATTTGTATCTCTCTCCTCTCTGGGACCTGTGGGTGCACGTGCCAGGCTCAGAGAAGGGCTCAGCCAGGGCTGGCACACCTCAGTCCTGGGGCACCCTCTCTTTTCTGGAGGTGTCTGCTCCCTGTCATGTTTCACAGGGCACTTGTGCTATTGCTTGCACCACTGGTGTGTTTTTTCACCTTGGCTTGCATGGACAAAGAGGTGCCTGGGAAGGAGATGGGAATTGTCCAAGGTCATATTGCTAAAACCAGCCAAGAAACCAAAAG
Source organism: Sakesphorus luctuosus (assembly GCA_013396695.1). Taxonomy (NCBI): domain Eukaryota; kingdom Metazoa; phylum Chordata; class Aves; order Passeriformes; family Thamnophilidae; genus Sakesphorus; species Sakesphorus luctuosus. Next base: position 403,156 of record VWZD01000205.1, read on the forward strand.
CAGCAGTAGGAGTTGATCCCCAGCCTTTTCCTGCTGTCTTGGACCAGGAGGTCACAAATTTGAACAAAATGGCCTTTTTGTCATAGACTTCTCTGGAGACTCACCAGAGGCTTTACAGGCTGAGCTGTGCCAGGAAGTTTCACGGTGAAGCTTCATGGACATCAGCAGTGCTGTTTTCCTCCTGTTTTTTGGCCAGGCTTTCTACCTGCTGCCTCCTCTAGCCCAAACCTGTTGTGGTGCTGCAAACACACATGTGTTGGTGCACATGAAACACTGTGATGGCCAAGTGTCCACCCCTGCTCTCCACACCCCTCTGCAGTGCTGCCAAACCACTGCTGATTGCAGCTGCCTCTGGGTGGGACATGGCAGCTACTGGCATCCCACAGCAACGCTGTTCCATCGTTTAGGGTGGGGGGCAAAGGCTTTTAATTGAAATATCCAGGGTATTCTGGGGGAAGTAGGAAGTAACTACTGGATGAGAGAGTGCCAGAGCTTTGTGTAGGGAACTAGAAAGGAATGAGAACAGTTAATGGTGCAAACTCTACGTGCATTGCCAAAAATGAACTCATGTCTGTAAATATTACACTGTGTGCTGCAAGATTAGCACAGGAAAATACCAGTTGTTAGGGTTCCTGTTACCATCTGAATTATGCAAACAATTTGCTGGAGTTTATAGATGAGCTGGGGCAGAATAACATTGGGTTTTTCCTTGCCAAAATGTTTCAGTGCATTGGTATTATAGTGCATTTCCCAGCCTCAGTCTGCTGCACCCGTGGATCCATGCTATGCTCTTTTGGGATGGTATGCTATAAGGTGTGGCCTTTTCTGGGCCATGTTGGAAACTTGGAAGTGTTGGGATGCTGGTGAGATGCTCATCTTGTGCATGGGGACCCTAAGATGGATGTGAAGGCCCAGGGGATCACCAAGCCCAGTGCTGAGGATGAAGACTGTGCATGTGTGTGTGGCTGAGGAGCTCTTGGGACCTCTGCAAGTGGGAAGCAGAGATGCTCCTGGCTGTAGCAGGGTTGCTGTTCAGAGGCCAGACACCACCACGATGGACTCCCTGGGAGGAATGATAAACATTGGCTTTTCCCAGTGGCTGTCAGGGAGGTTGCCTGCCTTTCCCACGGCCGTGCAGTGCGTCAGTGGTGAGGCAGCATTAGCAGCTGGGCGGCCCTGGCCCCCAGCCCTGAGCGTGCGCCGACACCAATTGCATAACCCAGAGTGAGTTCGGGGCTGTGGAGCTGCTGCTGCCTGGGTGTCCCCACAGGAGTGAACCCTGAGCTAGAGCTCCCTCCACCCTGCCATGACTTGGGTGGAAATAGGTTGGTTGGAGCCACGGAACTGGGATCTTCCAGGGAGTTTGGTGAACACCTGACAAAGAGAGCAGAGACATGAGGCAGTGCCCTCTAAAGCCACATAAAATGCTAGAGAAGCCTCATATCATGAAAGCCAGCTTTTTAAGTGCTGCTGTTCAGGGACTCGCTCACTTTGAGGAGTTAATGCTTTGAGCTTCCTTAGGGTGAAAGCTGGGGGAGGACAAGTAGTTTTACTGGCAGTAAAACTTCATCGTGACCTTCATGTTGAAAGCAAGTCCAACCCACCCATGAATGTGTCTGCTGGTACTTCTGTTGGCTATCAACTGAGTTCCAAAGGGTACAACCCACATCCTTCTAGGGCCCTACATCCAAAGGACAGTCTCTTGCTGGTTCTTGGAACAGCATCCCCTTCAGCCTCCATGGGGCTGTGATCCACCTCTTCCCTTCAGCAATGGCAGAGCAGCATTGACATTGGGTCTGTAATTTAGCTCAGGACTGTTGAGACACAATCTCACTCCAAAGCCAAGGCCAAATAGTACTAGCATGGGGTCAAGTTCCTGAGGCACACTCTGCCTTTGGGACTAAATTGGGTGCTGAGTAGCTGGGCAGGTATTTGAATGTTGCCTACAGAGACCTAGAGGTCTCAGGATCCTATTCTTCTCCCTCTGATCACCTAAAATGGTAAGAATTTTCAAGGGGGATTAAGGTTGTGATCTCTGGGGAGGGGAGTGGACATCTGGTGGGAGTCCTGTCCTTATTAATAGCCTCCGTTTAAATGTATGTTATCAAATGGGGCAGCTCCTTATCAGCCAAGAGACCGGGAACTCCATTACCTAGGGGGCTGCTGGTGACTCTGGGCTGGTAGCCATGGCTTTCCACAGGCACACAGGTAAAGTGGATGTGCTGCCAGGTGTTGTGCGAGTATACTTGGTGGATGGGGAGGAAGGTGACGGTCTCCTGCACCAGAGAAATAACTCTTTTAAATGCAGTCTGAAGCCTCAGCAATCTGCAGCTGTGACTCCTGATGGCAAATGGGCTGACAACCAGTGTGGGGAGACTGGTGCTGGGAGCAGGGTGGTCATGGTAGCCTCATTTATTTTGTAAGATGCATTGGATAGTAAGTGATTTTGTATCTGCTGCCATGGAAAGGCTGTGGCTCAGCTATTATTTCAGGAAGACCTGGTGAAAATGGGGGACAGTGCTTCTCCTTGCAGCAAGCTTATTGCAGTGGGCAGGGAACCCAGAATAGAGGGGAGCCCAGCCTGTAAACCCAGAGGGTTTGCTCTGTTCTGGTGGGACGTTTGTGGTTACTCCCTCTTCTCTGTGTTTGTCTTATAGATCAGGTGGGTTGACCCTCACAAGTGACAGGAAGGTGTTAATTTCTTTCCATTAACACAGACAGAAACTTTTAGACCGTGTTTTGTATGTTCACATGACATGCAGATGTGTGGTGTCTTCCCATCCTAACTAATCTCCTCTAGCCTCCCAGCTGAAAACAACTGGAAGCTATTTGGGATTTTTAAAAGCCTATCTGACTCTTAGAAGCTGCTTTTGTGTGTGTCCAGCAGTACTTACAGCCCTACACCACACAGTACAGTGGCAGTGCCATTGCATCTCTGGATGAGACCGAACCCAACCGGTGGACATGCCTGGGGACAGGGTGTCAAGTTTGGGGTGCAGCTCCCATGGACACCAAACCACACTGCTGCACCCCAGGAGCCAGGGGTGCTCATGAGACTTGGGAACACAGAGCCTCACAGAGCTGGGGGGAAAGGCACAGCATCTCTCACCTTCTGCTCAGCCTCCAGGACAGGGCACAAGCACGAGGCTGCTTGCACAGCATGTAACTGCTTAGGATTTCCTTGTGTGATGCAGATGCATGGTATGCAAGGTACATTTCTGAGTAAAATTTGACTTCTATGGTATTATTTGATGTAAGATGACATTTAGTTTTTAACTTCAACCCTCAAGACTAACTGACACTGGAGCATCCTTTCAGGATCCTCCCAGCTATACCTTTGTTTTCTTTCTCATCATCCTCAGGGTGTGTTCCCTGGGGCAAGGACTCATGGACTTGATGTTGTGCTGTAAATACAAAATGCTGAAGTGTCTCCTGAGCAGATGCTGTGGTTGGAGCACAGTGATCACTCCTGGGCTCCACAGGGAGCCCCAGTCTCTGGGACAATTGCAGGGGTACCATTGTCCTGCGCTGGGGAGTGGGGAGTGAATCCTCCACAGCAGGAGGAAACTCACATTTGGCTCCCAAGGGCACCTGGGCATGAGAAGGACATCCACCTTCAGAGGTGGGGGCATGTTCCTACATAGATGGGAACATAATTGAGGGTCTCAAAGGCCAAAGCTCAATGCAGCCACAGAGGTAATTACTGAACAGGATTCTTGCATTAGCTGATTTGGTTAGTTTTGAAAGGTTTTGACTTCACTGCTTAAACTCTGCCTAAGTGCTTAGCCTTACTTGAGGCAGTGGTGCCTCATTAGCCTGAGCTGAGCTCTGTATTGAATGCCAAAGCAATCCCTGGGGGAAGCGTTTGCAGGACTGGAGCAGTGGTTTTTAATAAATAGCACATCCTTACTTCCCTGGGGAACTGTGAAGATTTAATAATGATTGAGATGTGCTCAGACATGGTGGCAATAGGACCGTAGGGAATGTTTTTGGCAACTGCCTGAGGAACTTGGAATTGTTCTTGTTCTAAATAAAGAAGCTTCCCTTTTATCAACAGACTAATTTTTGAATTATAGAGTACGAGAGTTGCACGTGCCCCAGCCTGGCAGTGGGAGGGCACAGCTTTCCACTCGGTACTGCCAGCCCTCCCAGCGAAAACAACCTGCAGGAGATTTCTTTCCTTCTTTCTTTCCTTTGGCTTTGCCAACGTTTGTTGCCCAGGGCAATGTGCCAGTGCAGTCCTGAGTGTCACTTTGCATTTCGGATTAACAGGACCCTTCCTTTAAGGGTTTCCCTGGTATTTATAGCAAACCATGCGACATTGCACAGAGGAATGCTGAGAATGGTAACTCAGGTGACAGAGCAGGGGATGCCAGGACTGAGCTGGAACAGGCGGGTGAAGCCAATGCTGGCAGTGTGGGGGCTGTGTACTCAGTCAGTCTGCTGAGAAAAATAAAACTGATGGAGAGTCAAAAAGCAATTACCCTTTTTCTCTATGAGCAACTGTGTGTAGGGCACAGGGTTAACAACTCCAACCTCATCATCTTCGTTAAGTGACAGAATAATCTGTAAAGTGTAAGTACAGTTTCTCTGGTTGTTTTTAGAGACCACACTTCGAGTTCTTCCTTGGTAGTTTATCACATTTAAACATACTCCCCAGAGACATTAACACACATCCTGTGCTAAGTGCTTTGCTTATCAGCTATGCTTCAGCTCCCTTTGCTGAATGCTTTGGTTTCTTTTGTTGTGCAAACCACTTCGATGCTGCTTTGAGTATTTAACTGAGCTGGGATGAACCAGCCCAGAGGCAATGGGAGATGGGAACCCAGGACAAGGCACGGGGTTGTATGAACGCAGCAGCTTTTCTAGAGTGGCACCTCTTAGGCCTGTACCCTTCCCATCCCTACCCTGCCATGCTGCAGGGTGCAGGCAGCCCTGACCCAGCCCTGTGACTGCTCCACAGCACAGTGTCAGTATGACCCGAGGTGTGTGGAAGCCCACAGGTCCCAAACATTTGAGATCTCTGAAGGGTGGAAGTCATGGTTGTCCAAGGGCTGAGGAGCTGCTTTTAAAAAGCAGAAGATGCTCTCAGGGGGCAAGTGGCTCATTGGCACCTCTGTGATCAGGTAAATGTTAGGATTGTATTCCAGTGGGTATTTGTGCCAAATACCCTGACACTCGAGAAGGCCACTGGCCTGGTCATCTGCCCTCGAGCTGTAGCCAAATCCATCAGGGAGCTACATTTAGACAGCACCCTGCCAGGGCTGGTGGGACAGGGACACCTTGCTTAGAGAGGGATTAGTTTCTGGAGGTAATGCTGTATTTTTCTTCATCTCTTATTGAGGATCCTCTAAGCTATTTAAGGATGGGCATGTACTGTAGTTACCTGTCTCCCCTGCCAACTGTGCCCTCTCTTTTCACCTGCTTCTCTCCAGCAGAACATCCTCTGCATGTACTCAGGTGGGAGAATAATTCCAGTCTGTCCATACTTTTCCTGTGTTTTCTAAATCCCATTCTGTGGCCTCAATGACAAGATGAGGTGGATTTTGGATTGGTGCATGTCCTTGGGGTACATTATTCTCCTGGAGCTAAACAAGAGACACATGACCAGGCTGTCACCTCAGAGATGCTGTAGTTTGATGCAAAGGTACAGCCAAAGAAACTGAGTTCAAGTGACTTCCAAGCTCAAAGAGCTGCATTAGTGATCTTATTTTAAGCACAGCACTGTGAAAAGAAGCACAAAGGTTCAGTGCTTTGGGGGTCTCATAGTTTGGTGAGTGGTCACTGCAAGTAAATCTTGTGTTGCTGTAGCACGGTTGTGAACTCACAGTTGTGAACTCATACTTGTGAATCCCTACCATTTCTCAACATGGGGAGCAGTGCAGTGGACACTAACATAAAATCTCCAAGGAAGAAATGATTTTTCCATTTGCCCAGTATGTCCTTAGTTTCATGACTTGCCTATTTTTCAGACAGTGAAGACAGGCTGGGGTTAATATACCTGGAAGCTCTGTAGTTAAACTGTGGGGACCTGGTGCAGCTGGAGGATGAACAGGTCATTAAGCAGATAAACAATTCCAAATCCATGATCTGCTGCCAAGCAGGTTTTAGAAGATGTAATTATTTTTATACAGAGCATAAGAAATATCTGCTTTGTTTACCTTCTGAGAGAGGGGCCAGGACTGCTGAGGGGAGCAGCTGCAGGATACTAAATGAAGCTGAGCTCTGAAGTGTCCATGGATGTTTGCTCCACTTTGGGAAAATGATGTGGTGGTCCCAGGGCAGCTGCTGCTGGCCTGGGGCCCTGCTCTGCCATGCACTGGTGGCTTTTGGGGCTCTTGTGCACCAGTCCCTGGGTGGGCTGCTCCTGTGGGAGGGTTGTAGGAGATGATCTCGCTGGCACAGACTCCTGACCTGGCACAGGTGAGCAGAGCAGAGCAAGCATGTTTTCTGGGACAATGTGGTCAGTGCATCTTCACTGCAGGCAAGGAGATAAGAGATGCCATTTCTGGGTCTAGATCAGCAATGATACCACTGAGGGCAGAAAGCTCCTGGAAAAGCTGGAAGAAAACTCATGCCCTGCCTATGGATGAGACAAGCTTTCTGGTCCATGAGATGGCACGAGACAGGCAGATGCTGGTCTGTCTGCATGTCCAGCCCAGCTCCAGGAGCTGCCAGGCCAGACCCAGTGTTAATGTGTCTGTGGAGCTCCAAAGCTGCTGTGATAAATGTGTCTCACGTTAGCGCGTGATGCATTACATGGGAGCACAGGGTTATGTTACTCCCTGAGCCATACAAGATTATGTGTTCTGGTTGAAAGCAGCCCTAAACCTGAGACTGGGAATGTTTCAATACCATTTGCCATGGACTCTATGGAATTGCATTTCTCCGAAATAAACCCCACCTGCTTGCTAAAGCTCTGCAGAGCTGGTGGAGGCTCACATAGTTTCCATGTTTCCCAGCTGTTTGTTTCATTTGCTTAAACCAGTACCTCACAGCCCTCGGTGTAGTTGTCAGCAGCACATGGCTGTCCCCTGGCCTTGGCAGAGTGGCATTTCCAGACCTTGGTCCCCACAGAGTGCATTGCCCACCAGCTCAGCCTCCAGCCTGCCTCTGTAAGTTTTGGGGGAAGGAAAAGGGTGTGAACCCAACCTTTGCCTCTGCTGCAGCCTCCCCACGTGATGTTCTTCTCCAGGACTTGTGGGCAGGGAGGGCTGTGCCCTGGCTGGGGCCCAGTGGGTGGGGTGCATGCCCAGCAGGTGAGGTTCAGCCCTTCAGCTGATGACAAATTTGGGATTATTGAGGTGGACAAGCATCCGTGAAAATCTGAGTGGATAGGTCCCCAGTCTGTAACAACAGGGCAGACCCAACAGCATCCTGGGGCTGAGGTTGAGCATGACAGGGTCCCATTGACCCTTCCTTGCCCTGAAGGCACAGCCACGAGCACTGTACCCTCTCTACATCCCCAAACCCCCAAATTGTTGGTTTTTAAGGTGCTGTTCTGTGGCTTGGAGCAGCATGGCCAGAATGAGCCCTGTTGTACCACTGAGGAACAGGCACCAGAGCAGCCCCCAAAACTCTGGGCTGGGTTGGGGTAGTCTGAGCTGAGGCCATGCAATGGAGGCAGAAGCAAATTGTACGGTCTGACCGTGTCCTCTCCCTTCCTTGCTCCATGCTAGCACTGCTGCTCTATCAGAAAAAGAGGACATTTCCTCTTGGCAGTCCCTGTTGCCAGACCATGGCCACGACTCCCATCTGGTTGCTGGTGATGCAGAAAGTTGAGGACTGTGTCCCTGGGTGTTGGCTGTGCAGGCAAACAGGGCTGTGCAGTGCTGGGGCTGGGGGGAAAGAGCAGGGATGGAGCTGCCTTTCTGAGACACTACAGGCTTGTGTAACCCTTACGCCCCATTCCTGCAAGTGTTCCAGGCCAGGTTGGATGGGGCTTTGAGAAACCTGATCTAGTGAGGGGCATCCCTGCCCATGACATGGGTTTGGAAGTTCATGATCTTTAAGGTCCCTTCAAACCCAAACCATTCCAGGATTCTCTGAACCCTGCCAGAGCCCTTGCAGTCCTCTTGCAGGAGTGGTGATGGCTTCTGCTGAGGAAGGGCATAAGGAAATGGAGGGAGCCATTAGCAGGAGTGACCTGGGAGGCTGAGTTGGGTGTGCAGGATGGGATGGGTGTCTGGGGAGAAAGTGTGAGTGTGTACCTCTGGCCAAAGTGGAAAATCCTCTGGTCAGGAGCCCCCACACTCACTGATGTGCTGGATCCCTGGCCATGGGCCTTGGCAGAGCCTCACTGGCATGAACAGGAGAAGCATCTCTCCACAAAGGGAGATTTTTTCTTGTTTTGCCTTTTTTTTCCCCTCCCTTATGATTTTATATGTGAAAGCCTGGTGAAAAGAGGCAGCTGGAACCTGCACAACTATCCAGCCAAGAAGGTCTCAGAGGGCTGCAAATGGCTGAGGGTTCAGGCTGGAAACATGGGAACTATTACTCTCTGCTCTTGTTTGGTGGTGATTTCTGCACACAACTGACGTGGTGCTGCAGCCAGGACCTTGCTGAGGCCTGCAGTAATGAACTGAGGGGCTCTGAGGGAGTGATTGGGTGTCATTACCCTTGCTTGATGTGAAATATGTAAATACAACAGTCTAGTGTCCTTCCTGTTAAGAATGATGGGGAGGACTGTCCCCTGCAGGAGGGACCCTACACTGGAGCAGGGAGCATGAGAAGGAAGGAGGGACTAAGTGTGATGAGCTGATCATTGTCCCTGTTCCCCTGTGCTGCTGAAGGGAGGTAGTAGAGAAGCTGAGCTTGGGAAGAAGGGAAGTGGCAAGGGGAAGGTGTTTCAAGATTCAGTTTTCTTTCTCATTATTCTACTCGGATTTGATTAAACTAATTAAACTTAGTTTCTCCTACTGGAGTCTGTTTTGCCCATGACAGTAATTGCTGAGTGATCTCTCTGCCTCCTTGTCCTGACCCAGGAACCTTTCATGACTTTTCTCTCTCTTGCCCAGCTGAGGAAGGCAGTGATGGAGCAGCTCTGGTGGGCACCACAATTGCATATGGGACTCGTAGTGGCAAACACAGGGCTACTAGGAGGCAGGGCCAGCCTGAGCTCCAGAGCACAACCCGAGTCAGCCCACATGGCCTTACTCTGTGACCCAAATTTTTCTGAGACTTCATGGTTACTTCTCTGTCTGCACCAAACTCAGGCTGTCTATGGCACTCAGCTTCCCTGAGTGTTTGTTCATTAGCCTAACCTAGACCCAGAGACACCAGAAAATGCCAGTGCAGGTGGCAGAGAGCTGTTGTGTTTTATAAACCCCTGAGCTGCTTCACAGAAAAATTGCCTTAACAGTGCTGGCACTGGGACTGCATTCTCTACCAGCAAGCCCTCCCAGAGCGTGACACCACCTCGTGCTCATTGCTGAGCCTTCCTCCTCCTCATTTGCGCAGCCCCAAGAAGCTGGAGCAGTTGTCAGGGCTTCATTGCCATTTCCTCACTCTTTGTCCATCTGCAGGGCCTGGCAGCAGCTACACCGTGGGCACCATGTCGGAGCGCTTTGACTGCCACTACTGCCGGGACCCCCTGCACGGGAAGAAGTACGTGCAGAAGGAGGGCAGGCACTGCTGCGTCAAGTGCTTCGAGAAGTTCTGTGCCAACACCTGCACAGAGTGCAAGAAACCCATCGGAGCTGACTCCAAGGTGAGTGCTGAGCGGCAAAACGGGTGAGGAGAAGATAGGCAGATGCTGATAGCCCTCCTGTTTGTCTTGCTGGCTCTGGCCTGTTTGTGAGCTACTGTGTGAAAAGAAGTTGTGAGTCCTGTGGCTGCTGGGCTGTGTGCTCCTTGGGCAAAGAGCCAGCAGCACTGGGATGTGCAGCAGGGATGCTCATGGTGGGCTGCTCTGACACAGGACCCAGTTTCAGGATCTAGATTCAGCCACATGAACTGCTGCAAATGCTGAAATGCCATGAAGAGTGACGTGCAGATAACCCAGCCTTCACAGGACCTGCAAAAACTCATTTTCACGGCAAAGTACTGGGGAACTTACTTTGTCAGATGTTTATTGCTTTGTGTTGATGACAATAACTTACACCTGAACTAGAGGGAATGTGACAATCCCAGAAGCTCACACTTGCAGAACTACACATCTGACAGTTGTTGGTTTGAACCATCTTCTGCTGCCCTGAAAGTTCAAAGTGAATGTGACTGTGTCTGGTTAAATGTCCTTCCTTTAACTGCTTGCAGAGGAGCTGCAGCTCCACCCACTGAATGCTGAGGAATGAGGAATCAATCCTTTACTGCCCAGGCTGATGAGACACGAGCTTGGCTTTAGGGGTCTGGTTACTGGAAGTCTTATCACTCCCTTTCTCTTTGTTCCAGGAGTTGCACTTCAAGAACCGTTACTGGCACGACAATTGTTTCCGCTGCTTCAAGTGCTACACGTCCCTGGTCAATGAGCCCTTCATGCTCCGGGAGAACAACAAGGTCTGGTGCAGCAACTGCACTGCTGCCGAGGATGCACCCAGGTGTAAGGGCTGCTTCAAGCCCATTATTGCAGGTACTGGTGCCAGTCAGAGGGGTACAAGGGCCATGTAACCAGGATGTTCTATCAAGCTGTGAGGCTGCAGTTACAGCTACAGGCATCACAGTGGAAGACCAGGCAACCACAAAGTATTACAAGTTTGGACTGTTATTCTCACCGTCCATTCTATTTAAGTGCTGAAATGCTTCTTTGCAGTTAACCCTCATGTGGATAACTCACCATTGTAGTTACTTTTAAAGCATTTCTACCAAAAGCTTTGCTCTGTAAATCAAGGTATTCAAAAGCCAAGGCACCTGGTCTGAAAAATATTTTAAGAAAATCTAACAGGCCCTGGCTAAAATCAGATAGAGAGATTATAAACTCATCCCTTGCCTGCATTCCAACTGAATCCTGAGTGTAGGTATGGACAGGTCTTGCCCATAGATATGTTACACTGCACAGGATGAGGGGTTTGCCACAGGCCTGAAATCTCACATAACAGGTTTTTTCTGTCTGTCGCAGGAGACCAAAATGTTGAGTACAAGAAGATGGTCTGGCATAAGGATTGCTTCACCTGCAGCCAGTGCAGGCAAGTGATTGGATCCGGGAGCTTCTTCCCCAAGGGTGATGAATTCTACTGTGTCTCCTGCCACGAGCACAAGTTTGCCAAGACGTGCGCTAAGTGCAAGAACGTAAGTCCTTCCCCTTTGCGAGGGCAGCCCTTGTGTGTCTGTTGGAAGCTGGGAGAGTAAGCCAGAGGCAGACCATGCAAAGCTGGACCAGTGCTTTTGTTCTGTCCTTGAGATACTGGTGCCAGCAGCTGGTGGTTCCTGTACATTACGGGATCTGGGCAGGGGCTGTCATGTTATCTGATGGCAACGCGGGGCCAAGTGGGTGCCACAAACCCAGCGGGCACTGGTCTGGCACTTGCTTTGGGGATAAGTGTAAGCTCTCTAGTGGGTACTGTGCATTCAGGTAGTGAAACAGTAGCTATTTTACAACTTTTGCAACTGGTTAGTGTAGAACTGCACTTACTGCAGGTAAAAGAAACTTATGAAAGTGTCAGGTACACAGGACTTCAGGCTAGAGGAACTCCAGTGAGCTGCACAATTTAATTTTGATGCAAACTGTGATGAGATCCTCTCCATGACAAAGATTTCCCACCCTTCACCCCAAGTCTGTGTCACCTCTCTTCTTCCCTACTGATTCTAAACCACAGCTCTGCTCTTTGCCTCCCAGCCCATCACTTCTGGAGGCCTCACTTACCAGGAAAAGCCTTGGCATTCTGAGTGTTTCATTTGCTCCAACTGCAAGAAGCCACTGGGTGGGAAGCGCTTCACAGCTGTGGAGGACGACTTTTACTGTGTTGAGTGCTACAAGGAGTGTGTGGCCAAGAAGTGTGCTGGCTGCAAGAATCCCATTACAGGTACGTTGGGTTTAAGGCAGCTCAGGGGCAGTGGGTGCTTGAGGTCAGAACAGGATCCCCAAAAGCCATGGAGCCCAGAGGCGGAAACATCAGAAGCAGGTCCAGTAACCCAAGCTCAATCCCAGCAATTCACATGTGATCTGACTCTAAGCCACGTGTTCTTGCTGGATGGAGTTTGAGCCAGTAACTGAGCTCCTCACCCTTTGCATGCCTCAAATTTACCTCCTTCAAAATTCTCCCAACTACAACTGTTCCCACCCATATCTTAGTTTGTTTGGGACCCTTAAGTCTAAAACAAGCAATGTTTTACTGTCCCAAACTGACATTTGCTTTGCTTCTGGTGTATTTACATTTACCAGTTACTGGATTACAGAGCTCAGCCCTGAAATGTGGGCACTATCCTGCCAGTCCCATGAGACTAACACTCAATTCTGCCTTTCAGAGTACAGATCTGAGATCCCAAGTCCTGTCCTTGCTCTACATCTTTCCTTCAGCTTTACTATTTCTTGGAGAAAGGATCCAAAGGAAAAAGCTTATTGCAGAACAAGCAACACAAGCCTTATGCTAAGCTGCTTCTCCAAGAAACATCAAAAGATGCACTAAAACCCATGCACTTTGACTAGTACCTTAGGCATACACCATGGCCTGCAAGTCTAGGGAAGAACAGGAGGGGCAAGAGTGGGATCTGTGCTTGGTGGGCTGACCCAGCCAAGGCAAAGCTACTATCGCCGTCCTATAATTGTGTTCTCTCCTAGCAGGATTTGGAAGAGGAACCAGTGTGGTTAACTATGAAGATGAATCCTGGCACGATTATTGTTTCAAATGCACAAAGTGTGCCCGTGGTCTGGCCAACAAGCGCTTTGTTTGCCATAATGGAAAAATTTACTGTGCTGAGTGTCCCAAACGACTGTAATGAGCAGACAGCAACTGCTGTAAGATGGATTTTAAAGCCCTGCTTTCCCAAACAGTCCTGGTAAAAGGAGCAGGTTTTTGCATGTTGAGAATTTTAACTTTTTCCATTTTAGTGTAAGAACTAAATAAGCTGCAGTATCCTGAGTTTGATTTTTCAAGTTCTGGCAGTACAAAAGCACATAGCCTTGCAAAAATCTAACCCTGTTTCCACGTAACTCTTAGCATAAAGGCTTGAAATGCTGTTAGATTTAGCATTAGAGAGCCACACATTGCATCATCTGTGTGTGGCTTAAACTGAAACAAACCTAGTTTTAAACTTGTCTGGTATATGTTTAAGCTTGGCACTTAATTGAAGTGAGTTATACAAGGCTTGCACCTGGGATACAGAGATGCAAAGATTGCACCTGGATCAGAGGAATCCATTATTAAGCTTTTACAAGTACAGGTACACAACAAACACCACACCATTAATAAATAAGCAATAAATAACTTAGCTTATCCTTCCACACCAACTTGCAGCATGTGTATGGAATGGCTTTATCTCACATATAACAATGTTTTGGTAGTGCAATTTAGCTTAGTCAAGTTTCCATAGACTTGTTTTACTCTTGATTTCCGCATGGTTTGTCCAAAAGTTTTGCTCATCAGCTTTTTTTATATCATTGTTTAAATAAGGCTAAGTACAATCATTAATCCATTAACAAGTAGTAAATCTTTCACCTACAACATGCACATGCATTTACAAGTGCCTTAAAAATAGATCAGACAATGATAGCTCTCCTATCATGTCAGTGTATGTTTTGTGATTGAATAAAAGTGAGAGTAGTGCCTGCTTGGAGTCCTAGTCTGGAAACTTTTTTCTTTTTGCCATCTTACATGATTGACACATCTTAGGGCTGAGCTACTGAAACCAAGTCTCATACACTGATACTGGAAAAGTAAAGAGTCAGCTGTGCTGTCAGTTCACCCTTAAATATCTGAGGACTAAAGCAATGATTTCCATAAACTAATTAATTTTTTTAATATATTACTGACACTGGACCATCTGCCAGGAACAGCCTGTGTGAAAAAAGCCCTTTGGAGAACATGTGTGCAGCCACTGTTCATGCACAGATCTACAAACCTTCAGCAAACCTGAATGCTGGTTTAAGGTTGGCTGGGGTTTTATTCCACAGTACTGAAATGCAGAAGTACTTTGTCCACCTGGATGCTGCTCCAGACCTTCCCTTTCACCCACCAACAAAGAACCCTTGCAAGAAAAAGAAAAGGCAGCATCTTGCTGTGTTCTTGCTGGGCACTGCTGGACTCACACTCAGAACACAGAGATGCTGGTGCTGCAAGTGAAAAGCAAAGGGTGACAGGGAAAAGCAGGTTAAAGAATTCAAGAGTTATGAACATGCCATCATACCTATGAGCATGTACAAACACAACCAGGGCTGAAGGCGTTAGTGCAAATACCCTCCCAACCCCACAGATATAATTGCCCAATAAGGCTACTGCTTTGGGAATGTGGTTAGAGCAGCCCCAGGGAACATCTCAAGGCAGGTCAGCATTGCAAGGGGTTGGAGAGGCCTAGTAAGGTCAAGTTTAGCATTACAAAAGAAAGCATTGTTCCACTGCAAAGTTTATTTAACAGTGCACACATATTTACACAGAGCTGTATCAGACCATTCAACAAATATCAGCACAGAAAAAAATACTGGCATCTTTGTTAGAATGATTGTCTCTGCCAGAACAAAACCAGCTATCATACAAAAATACAGTTTTCCTTTTACCTAAGGCACTGCTCTAAAGTCTAAAACAGTTCTATGGTATTTTTGAACAGCAAGAGGGAGAAGGCTGAGGGCTTCTTTTGCAACTGTGGTGTCAAGGAAAGAACACATGTAGTTCCAGCAAAACCATTTGCATTTCCCTGCTGCAAACACAGCTGCCATTTGGATGAATCACTGGAACTGGAGGATCAGCCAATGGCTTGTAGTAGGATTTGAGACAGCTATTCTTTAAAGTAACCACCTATCCAGTCTATCTGTTACAGGAGACATCAGAACAAGGCTGCATTATTACTTTTAGTATCAATTTTCAGAAGATGCTTCATTAATCTCTTCATGCTGTAAAAAGCAGGCAAGTTCAGGTTAAATAGATTATTTAATGCTGGCTTAAGGAGAGGAGAAATATATATATATATATGCAACCTGCAGCCATTGTTACAAAGCTGGAACTGGAACACTTAGAATAATTAACATGAACAAAACATGACTTCAGTGGTCTAATACTGTTATGTACACAATAAAATAATACTTCCGTAAGTGTAGATAAATAAGTAAATCAAAAGGAAAACATTTTTTAAAAGCATGACACATTAAACTGCACTGACAGACATATCCAGGGACTCAACATTTTTGCAATACATTAGTGCACATGATGTAAAATGTTTTGATGTTTGCCAACAGATTAAAATGTATTAGTGATGGTATGCACTGCATTTTGAAACTGCCAAAATTCTCACATTAGATAATAAGGAATTTTTCTTCTCCATTCAAAACTGAAGATACTTCTGCATTTTTAAATAGCACATGGACTAACAAGCAACATTCTTCTAGACATTACAAAGGGAGTTCAGCTTTAACACACATTGGATGAGTCTTTTATTTCATCAAGGCCCATTTTAGAAACATGCAAAGTCTGCAGCAAAGTGAGGAGCCTCCAGCAGCAAACTGCTTTACATGATACTGATAGAGAAATAAAAAACTAAAAGATTTAAACAGGTTACTGTAAAGTCTGTAAAAGGGAAACAAGGGATATTTGAACTAGGAAACCATATCTAACAATTAGCTAAACGAATGGAAAAAGAACATTAGCACAACAATTTCCCTGAAATGTTTCAAGGTGCAAATTAGAACTCTGTCATCCCTCCCCTGGTGTTTTTTGCAAACTTGAAGATGGATAAAGGTAAACAAGCAGCTTTTCAAAACAAGGCCTTCGGTACTTGAGAAAACACTGGATTACTGAAGTGCAATCAGATTATTTCCAGGTCTCTAGTGTTCACAGTTCTGTCCAAAGAGCAAAGAGAAGAAAACATTTAACCATCATAACCGTGTGTATGCCACATGCATCCATCATCACTGTCAAGAGTCTACATCCAGGAGTGAGCACAGAACCACCTGGACACTTACAGTGCAAAATGAGCACAGTAGGCTTGCTTTCTTTTATGGGAATGTCAGTTTTCAAAGCTATGTACGGAATTCTTTCATGACTAAACATTTTCAAATTCAAAATTAAGAGGCAACACTTTCTTCACTAAGAAGTTAATGATTTTGCTCACACCAAAATGTGATCAGCAGAACCACATTAAATCTGTCCTATTCCCATGGCCCAGTCAGGGATGCCTTGACCAGGCTGTGCCCACAGGACGAGAACTCACAAGACGCAGAGTGACAGAGGAGACTCAGGAAACAGTTCAGGCTAGAAAAGTGCTACACTTTAATCAAACAAAGTGCTACACATCACTGAAAGAAAATGTGGATAGGGAGGCTCGTTTCTTCCACTACCATTCGTTTCAACTGATCACACAGTCATTTATCTCACGAAAAGAGACCTCCTGCTGTGAATACGGCCATCTGGGGTTTAGCTCCAACACCAGAGAAGTCCAGTCTTACAAAAGCACCTTCCTGAAGCCTCTCTGACACACAATGCTGTACTGCATGAAGCTTTGACTTCTCAAGTACTTGTGGCTTGAGATGCAGCCCTGCTTCTTTCAGAAAATTCAGAGAATGTTGTGTGTTTACAACTTTATTACTCCTCCCAAAATGTAACACAACCGTCTGTGGAATTTCAGGTTGGTGTTACCTGCCTCAGTGAAGTGAAAGGCTATTCTACAGTAAGTAGAGAGGACAGCTAGTATCTTGCTAGAGTCTGAGGAGACTTGTAAGACCACCCAGGTCAGCATCAAAAAGTTACAGAACATGCCTAGGAGTGGAAAGGTCTTGTCTGCAGTTACATCAGACACCTTTTAAACTGTTAGTATCTTCAAAAGTAGTATGTGCCATTTAAGGTATCTTAGAAGAAGCTTGAAGTACAACAGATGAGCCTCAGTGCTGGTAGGAAATACTGGAGCTTCACATGGGCTCAGCTGTGTCTTTGGAAGAGCCTTAATCTTGGGCCTTAGCAAGTCCCTAAAAAGGCATCAGCTGGTGACTCCTTTTGACAGAATTCAAGTTACAAGCACTAAAGAAAGAGCTTTCCCTCTGGTCTACACATTGGAAAAAGTGCCTTGAAAATAAGAAGCTGAAGTTAAGGCAAGGAGAGCAAAATGCAAGGAAGTTAATTACCTAGGCAGAGGAAGAGACAGACAGGGAAGTCAGCTTGGATTACCTGATGAAGCATCTATAGGTTTGGTCAATGAATTCGCTGCACCATCTTCCTCAAAAGCCAATTTGGGACTAGGAGGTATTGTAGCAGCATCATTCAAGTTTTGATTACAGTTACCAGCAGAGATGCTGTCCGAGCTCAGTTTGGTTGGCTTGGAACATACTCCAACGTCAATGAACTCCTCAAAAGTCCAAGAACCAGATTTTCCATTAAGATTCTGAATAAGTCCACTTGTATGATCAGCTTCATTAACATCCAACTCCACTGAGTCATCGATAACCATTTCTTTTGCTGGATGGCTAGGGAAAAAAAAAAAGGTACTTATACTACAATTTCTGCATATTTAACCTTTAGATTGATTCCAGGCCAGACAATTTGCAAAGCACTGAATAATCCTGAAGGACATTCCCAGACAAGCTCCTCCAGCTGCCACACAGGATCTCCCCTCCAGGAGCCAATGGGGAAGAACAACTCACCAACACACACCACCTTTGTACTGCACTAACAGCTCTTGGGTAAGGTCTGGCTCCAGAAATTTGGTAAGAAAGCAACAAGTTTAAAGCCCTGAACCCTTAAACTCCAATTTTAGTAGTTTTAGCATTTTTCCTTTTTTTCTCCAGCTATGACTTTTTAAGCAGAAAACTAAGACTCAGAAGATCAGCAATATTGAAAAGAGTCAAAATCTAAATCCCAATCATAGATCAATTTTCATTTGTTCTTTGGAGAATCAAGAAAATGTCTTTATATTCCATCACTGGAGGAATGAGATTAATTTATCATCACTTTAAAAAAGTGTTGCAATGTCATTTCTGAATCATTAGCATTTAGATGAGCAAATGGAACAAGCATCAGAGGACAGATTTTCCAGCACCAGACAGAAATGTTTTTTATGTTCAAAAAGATAATTTCTGAAATACTGAAAACCATTCCCCAACAAGGGAGGCTTTTTGCTGCATCTGGTGTTTCAGCATAACGTTGGTTCTAGAGCTTCTGTAGGTTATATTTCCTTTTTAGTGTTATGCCCCTCTCTCTTGTTCAATGTTTTGTTAATGAGAACAACTGCAAAGCTATTTCAAGGGAGAAGATTTCAAGCCAATGTCACTCTTTATAAGTAACACTGCCACAGTGCTGGCTGTGTCTCACTTCTCAGCAAAGCCAGTACTGTTAACACAGTGCCATCTAAACAAACAATTATCCTGAGCTAACTGCTCTGTGTGAGGCACTGAACTGAGCCTGGAACAAGGCACAGACACCACAAAGCCAGCGGGGTGCAAGATTTGAGGCAAAGCTACAGACAGCACTGAATTTAATTTACATGTAGAGGAAGAATCCTTGTGTGAGGGGTAATTGCTCCAACAGTAAAGCAGCTGCCTACACAAACTCACCTGGAATCCTTCAGTTCAGTAACAGACAGAGAGCCCTCATCACTTTTCAAGTTGCTTCCATTCATGAACACTTCACTGGCCTTCAACTCTGACTCATTTTGCTCCTCACATTTTGCAGAGATCAAGCTTTGTGCAGTCTCTAAACAACCCTCTGCCTCCCCCTTGACTTCCTGGAGCAAGTCAATGCCATTTAGCTTTCCTGAAAATGAGGGGAAAACAAGAAATAAATTAAAAAGAGAGCTTCAGTAACAGAATTGTTAGAATACCAGTGTTGAAATGACCTTTCCTAGTCAAAACTCAAGGCACTTGGCTTACACAAATTCACTTCTCTGTACACAAGCTGCCTACAGCAACATGAAATTTGTTTTTCATCTTTAAAAATCCACTTGTAAAATGAAAGTTGGAGGCATTTCATTCTCAAATCATTCTGACTGTCTCTGTCCAAGCAGAGAGTCTCCCTGGCATTCCTGGGACTGGTGCCTCAGACCACCACAGTCCTGTTACGTGAGTGACCTTTAAAACAAAGCTTAAACATCACTGAGAAACTCGCTGCTACTCAGACCTGACTCATCCGGTTTCCTCACCTGGTTGATCAGTCTTCTCAAGACCCAATTCCTCCTCCTCTTCAATATCCTCTCCCTCCATCACCTCTGAGGCAGATTTCCCTTCATTCTGCAACTGAATTGCCAGAGTGTTACTTGGAATAACTCCTTACCCTCCATTATGTCACGAATGGGTCAACCACAGCTCCCACACACCATCATTCCAGCCCAGCAGTGAGGCCACATGAGTCCAAAAGCTCACCCAGCAACACACGTTCTACTGAGCCAGAGCCTGTGGGGCCCACTTCCACCTCCTACCTATTATTCCCAAGTTCCTTTTCTCCTCATTTCTCCAAGTTCTGTGCTAAATTTTAGTTTTTTTTCAGCTATATGAAGACTTAGATCGTTGGACATTCAAAGAACAACTATTCCTCAATATGCATAATTGACCACAAACCTCACTGCAGTAACAAAAATACATCCAGCTGACTGTGGCAATCCAAGGGGCATCCCAGATTTGCTTTAAGCAAACAGACGATCCCAGGAATGGAAGTTTTCTACTGGCAGAATGCATACAGCTAAAAAGAAATCCCCCACTAACCAGTGAGGTTTTTTAAACTGATCTGCATATAATAAGAACAGGTCACATTGTTTCTACAGGCCTTGAACAAAAATGCATCCAAGGCTTTTTGTCAGAACAAACAAAGCAGAAGAATGTGTGCAACGAGAAGCTACTGGAAATTATTCTGGTGCACCAGAATTTTATACTTCATATGGAAGCCAGTTTGTATAAGGATAACAGAGGACAGCACACAAGGCAAAGCCTCCTCCAGGAAGTGCCTGTTCTGTCATTATACACATCCAAACAAAAAAGTACCTTGGATTCGTTTTGATCCGATTTTCGTGTTCTTTTCATTATTTCTTCAATTCTCTGTTAAAATGGAAAATATTGCAGAGTTTTGCATTTCAGCATTATAATTTTTATCAATCATATTATATTTTCATATTTCATGAATTTAATACTTTATTCACTGTTTTTAAAGCTCAGAACCCAGAGTTTGCTTTTTAAAAACCCCACACTATTTCTATTTAAATGCATCTGAAACTGTTTGCCTGTTCAGTTTAACACTCCAACCACTAATTTAGGCTGAGAATTCAAAACAGCCTACCTTTTTTCTTTCAAGCCTTTCCTGCATATTTTGCTGCATAATTCTCTCCCTTTGCAGTCGTTGTCTTTCAGCCTCTTCTTGAGCTTTTGCCTCAGCTTCTTCTCTCTGAAAATAAAGCAAAAAGAAGAGAGCACCCAGTGCACAAATCATCCCAAGAGTCAAAAGCAGAGCTGTTATAGAGATTCTGGTTCAACACAGACAGGAACATCTCATCACAGCTGAATGTCATTACCCTGCTACTCACATGAAATACATATTACTATGACATTCAGAAACTGAAACTCAACTATCCTGAGATAATGCAAATGTTCTGAATGTTGTTGAGCTGCTCAGGGTTCAAACTGTACTTCAGGACAAATGTTTGCCTAAGAAGGATAATATATAAAGTAACAAGATAGCAATTAAATTCTAAATGTGCCAAGGTTAACTTAAAAATCTTGGCAGTCAGGTATTGCTACCAAGACACTTGGTGCAGAACATTTTCTGCTCCTTCAACACCGTAAAAACTTTTCCAGTATGACTGGAAAGAAGACAGAAACATAGTTAACACTCTGAATAATTGTCATAAACTCAAGCAACCTTTTAAAGAAATGTTCAGACACCAGACAACACTACCCACAAGATGCAGCTGTTCAAACATGAAGAATTTCATTGTAAAACGGCTTTAGTTTTCAGAATTATTCTCATTTAAGGAAAGTCCACTTTGTGCTGAACAGCTCCTTTCAGTTCAAAGGATGTCTCTGTAACAGTACATGGATACTTACTGTGGAAGAAAATTTAGCAACAGGAAAAGCAGACTTGGAAACATTACCAATCTCTCTTTTGAAGGAGTCAGAGCAAGTCAGATGACTTTACAGACAGACCACCTCCTTGTAACACATAGCAGTGAGCTGGTAAAGTGGGCTCAGTATAAATATTTTATGTATGCAAAATAGCCTCCCTGATGGCTAAAAAAAACACCCAAATTGCTACTTCTGCCCACATTGGAATTTACCAAATGTTGGGGGAAAAAAATTACACAGACCAGGGGAAGGAATGGACCTACAGACATGCTCAAATCCATCTCAGACAGGATGAACTCTGCTTTACGTCATTCCTGACAGAGATCTGTCAAAATCGTTACGTGAAAGAAAAATCCAAGACAACCCCTGGAAAACAGGGCAGCAGCTTGTACCAGGAGCACAGTTGGAGCCTACAGACCTGGTGCTGAAGCTCTGCAAGCTTTTCTTGCTCTTCCTGTTCCCGGCGGATCTTCTCCTCTTCTGCCTGTCTTTGCTGTTCTTCATAAACCAGTCTCTTTTCTTCCTCCTGCTTCTGGAGCTCCTCTTCCTGTCTTGCTTTTTCCTCAGTTGCTCTCTTGGCCATTTCTTCCTCTCTGATTCTAGTGTTTCCAAGACACAGGTTACTGACTGGGTATTTATTTCTTTCAAACCAAATACAAACAACCCAAATATAAGTGGTGTAAAACGCACATCCTAGTTTTGAATGAAAAGCCCCACTAGTTACTGGAAGGAAAAAGTAGTGATTTCTAGTAGGGACTATGCATGATAGATATATTGAGATACAAACTGATGTTACACACCACAAGCTGTCCCACCTCGAATGGTGCCAGTGCCTCCCTGCTTCAGGAACTGCACTAAGATTTGCAGAAACTTAAATTAAGGCTTAGAAAACATTCACAGCTGGAGTGTCCATTCCAACCACACCCCACCACTGAAAGCATCACTTCCCTCTCCTCAATTGTTACCTTTCTTCTTCCTGCCTCTGAATTCTTTCTTGGTCTTCACGTTCTCTCTGCTCCCGTGCCAGACGACGCTTCTCTGCCAAGATTTTAGAAGCTTCTTCAGCTGTGGTGGTCCCTGCTACGGTTTTGCTACCTGATTCTGCAAAGGTTAAAAGAAACTGCTGCTAAAAAGCTCCAGTAATGTAAAATCAAGATAGACATTCTTAGTGTGAGATGAGAACTGGTCCCCTATCTGTCCAATCAGCGCTCATCACTCAGTGAGCGCACCCTTATCTGAGGGTCTGCAAGAGCCAAAGGGGAGCCAAAGGGAAGGAGATGCAGAGCCACAATATCTCACTGACAGTAAGGTAATAACTCATTTCAATGCTGATCCAGCCATACTCCAGATGATACACTTCAAGATACTCTCTAATTATCATAGCACTTAAAAATATGTTTATGAAATGACACGTTTATTCTCTAACTCTTAAACACTGAAAAGAAAACTGGGAACAAATATTGCTTTAGGAAATACACTTCATTTCCTTCTAATAAAACTGAATGCACACAACCCTAAAGATGAAATACTAATTTTTTATTTTATTTTTTTAAAACATTCAAGTCTTTATATTCTGATACATACTATAAAATAATTAATATTCTACATGCCATGTATCTTAAGAGTGCAAATAATCACCATTTTATCTGGGCCTGAAGGCACAAATTAATGACTTTGGTAATTCTGTATTTCTACACATTAGCAACAAATCAATTTCCAATTTACATGGAGATCAAAACAGCTTCAACACCAGCCTACTAAATATTTGTACAGTTCTGCAGTTTGTTTCTTCATGTCCCACCTGGTGTTATGGTGTCCAAACATCAGACATACTACTATGAATTAGGATTAGGAAAAACACCCAGAACCACATTGCCATCCAGCTGCTCAATATATATTGAAAGAACTCTGATTTTTATCAGTTATTACTCCCTAGAAATATTTCTGTTTGAATGTGACTTAGGACCTCATCATCTGAATATTCAGAGAATTAGGTCTTGATGTCAGTAGAGCAATAGATCATCATGTTGGTGAGGACTTGCCTTTCTTATTTTTAATATTTTACAAAACAGTACCTACATGTTTGCTTAACATAAGCCTTCAAGTCATGGCAATTTTAATGAACAATGACATGAGGGTTTGACCAGCTCTTTTGCTTCTAACCTAAAGACAAATCACTCAAAACACAATGTCATCATTAGGAACTTTAATACCTGAAAAGCTGCTTAAGCCTCATGGACACGTAATCAGTACCTGCAACTGCAGGGCATAATTACACAGAGCAAACCCTCAGCAGCTGAATCATGGCTGTGCTTTGTGCATAAAAATTGTTCTTGCAGTCCTAGGAAATGCATTTCAGCACTGATGGAGTGCAGGCACAGAGAGTTTTCTAGCATTTAGATTTATTCAGTGCTGAAAAAAATATCACTTCCCCAGAACACACATTGTTTCTGATTTGGGAAAAAGCTGCAGTCATGTTGGTACAAACAAAATTCATCCATGACTGAAATTTGAACATGGTCAAAAGGGTCCTCCCCTTTCTGAGGAAGAAAGATGACTGCTCTGCAGTTACAAAAAGCATCAGCAGATCTGCATATTCTAGACATGCAAGTGCTCTTCTTCCTATTCTGTAATGTACTCTATACTTACAGAAAAGGAGGGAGATTTCATTCAGTGCTGCCAGCAGACGACAACGAAGAAATCAAAATATCTCTCTTGTCCTCCTCCCCCATCAGTGTCTTGCAGTTCAGACCATTTAATTTTTACAGTAGAGGCCATTTTTTGTTGTGCACTTGAACAGCAACCAATGCAGCAATCCTGTTTTAGTACCTCTGGAATCTCTCTCAGTTGTATCAAATCTGGTTGATATTTAATGAAAGGTTTAACCTATTTTCCCTCCTCAAAACTGAACCTAAATAAGACAACGTAATGCTCATCGAGAAACCTAAAGGTGTTAAGACTTTCAGGTTCTAGGGTAGCTTGAAATATGATGAATATCTGGTATTGATAGAAAAAAATTAGTCACAACAGTTCAGAACACTGTGGGTATGGAAAGAACAGGGAAGAACATCCAAAAGAAATGGTTGGATACTTCAAGCCTGTGGGGGACCTTTCCATTACATTTCCACTTCTGAAGCTTTACTGATGTTTTCCATAGGGTTACTTCAGTACTGTTTTCATCTCCATGCACCCCTTGTACAATCTGTTTCCAAAGGGCAGGACATGAGACTTCCCAACATGACTGATAACAGGCCTTAGAAGATCACACTCAGCTTCCTTTCCCTGGTACTCCCAGTCATTCTTGCCAAGAACTGTCATTTTCAAAGAAGACCTTTTCATGGTGGACGGGGAAAGAGGGAAACATGCAAGAGAATCATCTCAGAACATTTGTAAAGTTTAGTTTTAGTTGTATGGAGGGAGGATTCCAACACATTTCAAGGTAAGTAATTTATTCCCAATCTAGGAATCTTATTTCAAAGCCTTCAATACCCAGATATAAAAAGTGAGGCTCCATGATAGTTTATTACCTATCATCATGCATAAGGTGAGAGCTCATGAAGGAGCACTTCTTATGCTTAAAGTTGAACAAGCCTTTTAATTCTCAGAGAAGCTGCGAAAGGCTGCTGCCAGAAATGACAACTGCTCCAAGTCACTGAAAAATAAAAAGTGTTTTACTGTGGAACAGTGCATTTTAGTAGGAAGACACAAAAAACAAGACAAAAACTTGATTGCTGTGAGCAACAGGCAAACAAGTTCAAATTGAAGGAGAAGAGATGGGATGAAGATACAAGAGCACAAAGCTGAAACTAGGCTGAACCTGTAAGACCTAGAGACTGATTTGCCACACACCATTCACTGGTGGGCTCTGACTTCAGAAGCTGTCTGGGATATGGAATTGCACCAATCCACAGGTGAACTGCTGACACAGAAGTGTTAAAAAAAATTGTCTTGAAAATCCAAAGCAATTTGTTCAAGAAAAAGTATTTTGCCTCACTTAGCAATATTGCAGTATACCAAAACATTCAGACAGATACATGAAATCATCCATATGTTGAAGAACTTGCCTACTACTTCCTTATCTTCTACACGTCAAAGAAAAAGAGCTTCGTGCAGCTCCAGTATGAGTCACTACAAAGATGCCTAGAGCTTTGAGATTAGCAATAAACTAAAATGGAAACAGATAAACTGGGTTAATACAGTTTCAGAAGTCAGTATAGAGAGGGACAAGGATGAGTGTTCTTGTTCCAGAACAACTGGAAGGTGCAGGACTAGGACACATTATTTATGGAGGTTTCAACCAGCTGATGGCATCGATCACAAGTGATTATGCCCCCTCTGAGGCATGCACGACATTTATCACAGTAACGTGGCACACTGAGGGATGGACATTCTGACTGCAAAGACAAAGGACGTGACACTGAAGATGGATGTGCAACTTCACGGAACATCCACCTCTGACTGACATCCAGGCTTCCTTCTACAGCAACACATGCTTAGAGAACTGTACCATGAGTGAGTTCTTCAGCTGACTGACACTACTGCACATCCAACATCGGGCAGAGTCACAAAGAGCCTCAGCAATGACAAAGAATTGCAGCAGCTGAGGAATGCACACAGGAACACACATGCAGGAACGTGCAACAAGCAAATGCTCCCACTTACCTGCTGTCCAAAGGATTCACCCTCAGTACTGCCACTGGCTGTAAACTAAATTCCAGAGATCCCCCCTTTTCCTGTCAAGTGTCCCCTAAGTCTTTGTCCCCAGAGAACTGCCTGCCAGACCTCATCAGAAGGCTCTCCCAGATTCTGTTCTGGAGATGGCAGCTGGCGTTTTTTCCAGTGAGAGGGACAGAGGCTGTGTTCACTTGGCACAGTGAAGAGGACCAGGACACCAACTGCTTATATGGTATATGGCTCTCCTTAATTTACCAGGATAATTTCTCAGTGTGACCTGTCAATTGATTGCTTTTCCTGAGGCAGCAACGATTACATATTCACTGGAACTGAGGCTGAGGCAGCCTTCAAGCATTGTGAAAACTGTCTCTCATCCTGTGCTGCACTGGCACCTGATCTCCTCCTCCAAGCAGGTCTCTACAGAAGCATTTTAAGAACTACCAGCTGGACTGAAAGACCTTTGTGTAGTTAAACTAGTGATTTTATAAACCTAAGCTAGAAGATTCCTCAGCTACTGCAGCTGAAGCCCAAAAGGCAAACAGAATTTATGCTTTTCTTAAAATTACAGTACAAGCAGTAATATTGAAAGCTCCTGACTTAAATCTCTTAAGTCCAATAAATCAGCTACTACACTAAAATCCACAGCCCAAAGTTATACCATGTAAAATTATTGTATAATCAGCAATGAACAGCTTCTGCCTTAAAGTACCATCCCCTCTAGTGCTCTGTCTTACAAACCACTTGTTTCACCAATCCTAGAACAAACTGGAGAGGCCTCGAATGAGTCAGACACTGAGAA
This sequence comes from Sakesphorus luctuosus, assembly GCA_013396695.1. Lineage (NCBI taxonomy): Eukaryota > Metazoa > Chordata > Aves > Passeriformes > Thamnophilidae > Sakesphorus > Sakesphorus luctuosus. The sequence goes on from VWZD01000205.1 coordinate 429,744, forward strand.
CACCCACCTTCTTTGGTCTTTGTGCTAGCTGCTCCCACATCCCTCTCCAAGGCTGGGGAAGCACCTTGCTCTTGTCCTGTTCCTTCTGTGCTCTTATCCTTTGGTTTGCTCTCTCCTTCAGTTTTCTTTTTGGTAATGTTTATAACACCTGGTGTGAGAGGTGGACGTTGGATGGGTGCTGGTTTAGAGACTGGAGTAGGAGATGGTGGTCTTTGTTTTGACACTCCAGGTGAAGGTGGGCGAGTCTTTTGTCTGTTGAAATAAAGAATATTTCTCAGGGCTAACACTGAAAACCTCAAACATGCATCTGAGGACAGCAGCCTCCTTTGTTTAGTTTACATTACATACCTCACTTTTAAAAACAAATCCACCCATAAACTATGGGTGCCTTCCTCATAAAACTTAAATACAGGATTTCAAAATACCGTGAGCACTTGGACTCCCTACTTGTGGGCTAAACATCAAAACAGGCCTGCTAGCCCAGACCTCTGTTTACTCCACATCAAGGATGAACCTGTGATTCCAATCCAAGAAACACTAATACAGGTAGATCAGCTTATTCAAAAGCTTGCAGGCTTCCTGTTGGGTTTGGTGTACAGGCTGTACTAGGGTGTACTTTGCACAACAGAGACAAAGGTTGAAGTAAGAGCTGCATCTCTACTGTGGAAAAGGGAAATGGGACTCAAAATGAAGCCTTTTTCTGTACAAACAAGGCACAGTGTAGGTCATCCAAATTCCAATAGCACAGCTGTCTTGAGACAGGAAGCATCCTTCACTCTGTCCCGAATGGAAGAAGGTGTTTAGCCTGGGTACGTACCGCACTGCAGAGGGTGACGGGGGACGCTTCACCAGGTTAGCAGGAGAGGGGGATCTTCTACGGGCAGACACCGACGGTGAGGGAGGGCGCCTTAAACCAGACCCTGGGGATGGTTTTTCTGTCTCTGATTTCTAAAAGATACATAAAACCAAAATACTGCTGACTCTCTAGAATACATTACAGACAGAGGAGAGGCTATTCCAACAAACATACAACTTTGCAGCAAGATGTACTTCACATTTCACATCTGTGTTTTATTTCTATATATACTAAACTTTGTGAATCATAAACAGTAAACAATATGCCTTTAAGATACAAGAGAGATCAAGAACCATAAAATTCCACTTTGATTTTAATGCTGTGTCTTTTTTAAGCAAATGCCACTTAATATTTCAATAAATGCTTACTGAAAGCAACAGCAAATCTGCTGAACAGGATCCCATCCTGAGCTGTTCCAACCCCGCAGATTAACAGAAACCTAATTTCTGAGGGTTTTCAACAAACCTGTGTTGAATCAGGTGAACTTGCATCAGATGAGGATACAGAAGACTTCAACCTGTCGATGCTACGACTGCGCACGGGCACTTTGGGAGCTGGGACTGAGGAACTGTTGGAACTGGCTGAAGCTGAACGAGGACAGAGGTGAGATTCTATAAAAGTTAGGAATTTGACAAGACACAACAAGAACCAAGTGCACAGCATAAGAACAGGAGAAAAGGAAGAGGGAGAAAAAGAGAAAGATTGTGTGTGTTAGAAATCATACAGGGAAACACTGCAGGCAGTGCACATTGCAATGGATCATGGACACAGACACCACAACCACATAATTAGTACTTTGGAAGCAACAGCACCAAGAATAAAACCATTCTGAAAGCAGCAGTCTGGAGTACATAAAAATAAAATGCTTTTCCAAAAATTTACTAAATTTGCAAAACTTTAATTTTAGCCAAGCTGCATCTGACCACAAATGCTACAGTTTTAATGATTTAGCATCTTTCAAGTTCTTCCCTCCAGGTTCAGACTTCAAGCATGTTTTCTCCATACTCAAGGAAGAAATGTTGCTTCTTTTCAAAGAGTATTTATAAAAAAGCATTATGTTAAGACTCTCAACATTACTATACAAACTTCTCTTATGAAATACGCATTGTGCAACATTATTTTATACAACTTTCCCTCTCTAACCCCTTCATTTCTACAAAGTGTACCTTTTGTTTACATAAGCAAATCAAAATATGTTGTGTAAAAGAAATCTATCAAGAGAAAAAGGTCAACTGCTAAACAAAAATACCTTTCCCACCTGAAGGGTCAATCTCTTCCCATGTATGATATTGAAAGAGATTCTACCTTATTCCTTTTTCCACTAACATGATCATAGACAGTAAAGTATACATAGATGCAAAAATCTACTTCTAAAACTAAATATTGGATTTTATGTAATCCAAATAAATTGTGACAGATGCCAGCATTTAATTTTCTAACTTTATGGAAAATACATTTTATTTTTATACTTGCAGCATTTGTGCAAGGAGACCTGCATTCTGTTTGTGCACAGGTCGTGCTAAAGCACAGGTACTTTTCCACTAAAATGAAGAAAGTACCTCTAATAAACTTATAAAAATGTATCTTTAATTCAGCAATAGTGAGTAAGTCACATGCTAACAGTAACAGCGAAAAAGATGGTATTTCCCCACATGACATGAACTGAGATAGTCATGGTAAAACAAAAGCAGCACATACACAGGTGTGCAAAAATATGAGCATGAACTACAAACCAGAAAAGTAAGAACTGATTACTGCACAAGGGGAGCAGTGTAGAAATGTCACCATCACCAACAAGTGAAGTGGTGTAAGATAAAAAACAAAGATGGGATAACATACTTAAGAGGAAACAAGTAAAACTGGGAACACAAATTGTAAGGTAAAAGAGGAGAAAGGACTCCACATTGGCTCCAGAAATGCATTTACTGGGGCATTACTACAACCAGTAACAATTCTAAGACACGTGGGATGCAGCTACAGCTTGTCCATGATGCAGATTTCTGTGCTAGTACTAAACTGAGCCCCAATGTGGGCCTATCAGCTCAGTCTGGACTAATACAGAATTGCTTCAGTCAGCCAGGGTTTCTCTCCTCCTTCTAGGATGCCTCAACTTCTACCATCAGCCCAAACAAAGCCAGGTCAGGTCTCCCTGTACTTAGCTTAAATCCACTGTCATGTTCCTACATCAATTTCTCTTCACAAAGAAATTTAGGTTTTGCACTTTGAAATCATAGGTTTGTTTGAGGGTTTTGCCTTTTATTTCCTAGTACCATTCTGACCAGTATGTCTCAGATGCATCTGAGAGTACACATGCAGATCTCTGCCAGTAAAAAAAACCAAAAAACACATAAAAACCTCAGAACAAGCACCACCACCTGGTTCTCTGCAGGGCAAGTAAACTGGCACTGGAGTTTAAAAGCCAGTATCATTCGATGGCTTTGTGAAGTAAACATGCAACACAGCACATGGTTACTACTAACCACAGAAAACACTGGGTAAGTAATATTACACACAACCATGTATTAACTGTCAGATTCACACCGAAGGGTAGCACAGTTAGCAACTACCATCTAAATCCTTGCTTGAAGACCAACTGCATAGAACTCCGAGGCTTTGCTGCCTTCCTGTTACCTGAGGGATCCTGTCCATCAGCCGATAGGGTAGCAGCACTTTTACTCCTAGCTAGGGAGGCCTGTGTGGGGGCGAGGAGGCGACTGATTACGCTACTGTCCAGAGGACTGAGCTGGGAGCGACGAGCTAAATGACAGGAACAAACCAAAAAGGATCCAACATGAAATCACATAACGGAAAAGACAAGCAGTACAAAGCAAAGGAAGACTGAGCACCGTGGCAAATCATAACAGTTTTGGAAGAACAGTACTAAAGTCATGGAGAGGGAAATCCAAACCAAAACCACAGAAGGGTTAAACACTGCAATCTTTTGTGTTGCATGTCTCGTTCTTGGCTTGCTTAACAGTAGCCATTTTAATGTGCAGAGACTAGCACATGTACAACAGAGGTCAGTGCTGAATGCAGTCAAAGCATGAGAAGTTTTTGACTGAGCTCTTCAGAGCTACATTCTCTGGATTGCAGGAAAGGCTCTTCCAACACAATGAACAGAAGACTTGCGAGTCAAAGTGAGCAGTTATCGCCAGGCATTGTCTGCACACACAGATCCACGTGGACAGCACCCATCATTCCCCCACACAGCAAAGGTTCTGAATTAGAGTATAATTTCAATAGTAGGCAACAGCTGCTAAAAAGGAAAGTTTCAGAATTGTTAACTCAAAGGGAAAACATGTTAGAGAAGGTGCCAGTCTTCAGGTTTAGGAAGAGTTCCTAGGAAAGATGCTATTTGTAACCTAGTGGGAAATACACAGACAAAAGGAGACTGAAGTGAGAACAGGTTTCTTCCTTCACTTGCATGCACAAGGTTTAGGCCAGCGCAGCAGGAACAGAGAAGTTGCTTTCAAACTGAGTAATGAAAGAGAGCTCAAAAAGCAAAGGTAAGACTTAACTAAGAAGGGAACAGATCAGCGACATTATTTTTGTAATTTCTTACATGTTAACCCACCAGCTTTCAAATACATCGCTCTCTTAAGTGGAGAAACATGTTATCCACTTGCAGTGTCATTTAACAAAGGCCTCCTTAGAGGATTTCTTTTTAGTCCAAAGGGAAAAATTTTACCTTTACCATTTACAATTTATCTTTAACAAAAGGTAACTAAAAAGCCATTAAAAAGTTCTCAAAATGTAAGGACCTATGAAACTGGTGCAAGTAAACCTATCCAAACTTTACTATGAATGGCTTTAAGAAATAAATATTCAGTTTTATGAAACAACCACCTGGTTTTTCTTCCTTTTTCACTTTTTCTAGTTCTGCAGAGGATTGGGGTTTACTACTCATCCTACTCAAAGATGTGCTCCTCTTCTTTTCTGTTCCTCCTAGAGATCAAGCGTAAGGAAGATTATTTTTAACAAGACATTTATATATGTGATTTCCTAAAATTGTCATCCCATGCTTTGCTTCTGCCAATCAGCTCAAACCACCAATCTATCATTATGAAGTACTATTTCCTCACGAGCTAAATGGTTTGGCTACCATTTGTCTACTCTCCCCCCACCCTTACACGTTTCAGAGGAATAGGGCTGGTTTACACAGACAGTTACCCACTACCTGGCACTGCAATGTGTGTAACAACATTTATGGACTACATGAACGCCTGAATGAAAACATTCATAATGAAACAGGGACATGGTTTAAAATCAACTTCAGATATCCCATTTTGCTGCCTCCCAATTCTCAAACAAACTGGTTTCTAGCACCTTTCTGTTCCACCTGCGAACCTTTGAGTGCTGACTGCGGGGAATGCAGAGGAACTTTGTTATTCAGTCTGTTTAATGAGGCACTTCTCTTTGTGGTACCTGGAAGTGAAAGCGCATGGATTAATTATGCTGAATGAAAAGCCCAGACATTCCCCTCCAACACCTGCCCCACTTTATTAAGGCAGAGAAGAATGATTAAGCCACTTCATAATATTGAATTCTTCAGAAGCAGCAAAACTGGATCAGGGAAGAATCGCTTTATATTAAGCATTATTTCTTATATTCCTGCATGTTGCTGATTACAGCAGCAGGATGTCAGTCACAACAGCCTCTTGTTTGACCTACTGAGGCCATCCTTATACACCTTTTAAAATAAATGAGAATTTTAAAAGGCCACTGCTCACATTCTGTATCAGTGAGCTCAGAATTAACACAGAACACAGCTGGTGAAATACTCCACTGATCCAGGGACAAGCATCTTCCTCTCATTTCCACATCCTTCTCCTCCACCTTCCCAGGCACACACACAACAGAAGCAATCTGGTTAATTCTGCGACTGTATTTTCTGTCCTCTGAATTTACTCATCTTTTTGTCAAACAGCCACTTCTCCCTGAGTGACAGATCGAGAGCACAGGATTGCCCTAAGCCAACCTCTACACCCCGATCACACAGATCACTTGGGAGTCCTATCCAAATTTGTTTATTTCAGGCCACCTAAGATTTTTTCCTCCAAAGCGACTAATGACTCTCAAAGGACTTCAAGGTATGACAGTAAGTTTGAAAGCAATTCCAATTAGTTGATAATTAGTGACTTCCTTTGTTAGTAGCTTAATTTGTACTTTACAGACCTGCTTCTGACTCATAACCAGAGATGAACCCTCCAGACACATCATATATAAGTATAATTTAAAATCACAAGCAGCCTGCAGTGACTCAGAGCCCCTGCCAGTACAGATACAGTCACTGATTTCCTCACCAGGCATACAGAGTATGAGCACAAGTTTTTTCTGCTGCATCACCTTCCAACATAAACCAGCAAAAGCACCTTTAGCTGTGTCTGTCAGGGATTCTTCTAGCATAGCTTGTTTGATCAAAGGTTGTAGATTGGCAGAACACTGCAGCACAGACCTAGCTGAATCTGTTTTCATATTGAACAGCTTTTAGCTTATTTATGTTTTTCATCATTTTATAAAAAAAAATAAAGTCAAAAGCAAAACCCTGACATTTGGAATATAGGCAGGCTCCTATGAAACTCTAGAAAGATTCCCCACAAGGAAATCTCTTGCTACCACAAGCTGGTATGTGCTCATACAAATGATTTTTATTTATCTTAACAAATCAATTAGGTCAATTCCTTGTGTTTCATAATTATTTTTTAATTTTGATCAGGCTGATTGCCCTCTGGCTCATCCCAATGCATTCTGTAAATCCTGGCACAGAGGAGACTCACAGCTTTAGTAGAACAGAACGAGAGAGCTCTCTCATTCTCTACATCCCTGTTAAGACTGGTTGTGTGATGCACATTTTAAACATGACACACTGCAGTCAGGAGTTTCGTCCACCCTAAAGCTGCAAGTGAGACTGGAGGCCACAGAAATTGGTAGATGATCCATCTCTTGAGTGCAAATACTCTCAGAAACCCTTAAAAATATAAGAAAATAGAAATGGCCTGGAAGCAACTATTCCCTGGTTGTCACTGGCACAGAAAATAACTCAGAATGCTTGCAAGCAGTAGTGTGCACTAATAGTCTAAGAAATACTTCATTTGAGTATCAGTATGAAGATTGCACTAAATTATTGGGCTAGGAAGCTGTGTCAGAGCTGCACACTATGGCTACAATCATGACAGAACTCCAGGTCAAAGCAACCTCATCTCCTCTCGCAGGTGACAGGGTTTTTCATGCATCCTTCTCTATTTGGATAAAGCAGAATTCTAATACTAAAAACGAAAGTGTGTCTACAGACCACAGGCACAACAGAACTATGCCAAACTGAAGTTGATTTTTTTCCTTTCCACAGGCAATCAAATGACTGAAGCTGTCTAAAAGAACAAGGCAAACTTTATTTTTTACTATTTCTATTTTGCTGAAATTTTAGGGTGTGAATTAAGGCATGCAAACCTGTAAAGATGATGAGAAGTGATTTGTGAATCAATCATTCACCAAGATTTGACTTTAGTAACACAATTACAGAAATAAAAAAAATAAAAAACCAGCAATTTTTACCGTTACTCTTCTCCTCTAAGAGAGATCACATCAACTGGGTCAAAGCCCTCAACAGTCAAGCTGGATTGACAAATTGCATGAAATGCATTTGAGATCAAAATATGAAGTGAGTCACAGAGCAAGGGAGGGGGGAGGACACCATTCCACCTCCTGTCTCCTCCCCAGTCCCAGTTCAGCAGCACCAGCACACACTTACCTCGATCAGAGGAGTTTAGAAGCGCTGCAGACGACGACAACCGTTTGGTCACGGCCCCCTCTGCCTGTTTGAGGTTGGCTGTAGACGTGGAGCGTTTGCTGCCTGCGGAGAGAAGCGCTGACTTCAGACTCACCTTCGTATCTGAGGGAGAACCTTTCACATGTTGCTGAGAGCTCACTCTGGAAGTGTTACATCCTGAAAGCCATCTCCACTCTTCCTTAATGAGCAACAGAAATTATTTTCCTTTGAACAGACTTGATACCACCATTAGCACCAGTTGGAACATGCACAGAAGAGGCAGAGTTTAGTGGAGTTATGCCAAGATTTTATTTGGCACATGTATGCAAACAAGGGATTTTTAAACCCTGTGCTCCTTTACATGTAAAGACAAAAGCTGCTGAAGTTGTATGCTGTTACTAGAGTGGGAAGACACAGAAAATAACAATAAAACCTAAAAACAATTATTTCTTTCTTCATTCTTTCCACACAGGTATGTCAAAACAGTTTTTCAATTGCTAGTTAATAAACCAAACCAAACCAAATTATTTTGGAGGGATAAAATCCAGTCCTGAGGAAAGACAAGAAAACATTCCTATTTCTGATTACTTCCCAAGAGTTTCTGCACGTATTTTAGAAATTTCCAATTTTTCCCTAAAAGCTACTCCTTAAGTTCATGCCTCCCATCAATTCTGCAACTCTTCTGAAAATGGCACAAGAGGCATTATTAATTTTTTTGGTATGTGGATATATGCAGACAGATATACACACATAAAAATCACATTTCACATGGCAGAATTGCATGCTTACTACAAGCCAGATGAATAACTGCTTTTTAATTTCAAATAATGTACTTTCAGGATGAACACTACTCCAGAGTGGATAAACCTTGGAAAAACATGTACCTATTGCTATAGAAACTCACTAAGCAGAGAACATTAAAGCACACAAAGTAGTGCAGGACAGCACAACAAACACGTGAAATTCTATACATCAAACACAAATAATTGAGTTCACCAGCATACTGGACAGCAAAGATGATTAATCTGAACTCGTTAGTGCAGAAGTACCAAAGGACAAAGCAGCACTACTCACCACAGAGGCAGCATCTTTTCCCTTTGCCAGCATGTCACAACAGCCCCTTACAGAGCCAGGACATGAGGATTGGTATGGACAGCCCTGTGAGATGCTCTTGGGACAGTGAACAAGAGCAAAGTCCATATAGGATAAGAGGGAGAAAGGGAAATCCACTGAATCTAGTTAAGAAATGAAGAGCTGAGCTTAGTGGATAATTTCCCAACACAACATAAAGAAAAAAAAGGGCATTTTATGAATGAAGTCTGAGAACTGGGATAACTAAACAGCCTTAAGAGGTTTTATATACGAAAATCAGGAAACTTGTAATTCATGTATTTGAGTGTTTTGGAAGGTGAAGGCTTCCCCCTAGTGTCTGCTCTTAAAAGGAAATCCTGGCTCTGCTTGAACTCAGTAATAGTCCAAGGCCTCCAAACATCATAGAGACACCTCACAAAAATTTCCCTTGGTTCAAACAGGACTTCAGCACTTGCATGATATCTGAGATTTGGTCTATCACCTACTGAGACCCAGAGGGCAAAAAATTGAACCTTGTCTTCAGAAAAATTATACTGAGCAAAGTTAACTCTTTTCCAACAAGGGTGCAAGTTCCAGAGTTGGGCTGTGTTGTTTTACAATGAGACAAGGGATGATATTTCTACTAGAAAACTCAAAAGAAAAAAGTACTGGCTAAATATGACTGTTCAGACAAGAAAAAAACAAACCAGTCTCTGAATTTCAGGGGAACATAACACAGTGGTGAGTGCATGAGCTACTATCTTAATAGATGCCTTGATGTAATTCGTAAAGGGCGCTCATACAGATATTTGCATTTTCTTTTTCTAGAAAATTTGAGTGTGCATTAATTGCTTAAGACCTTAAGAGGTCAAAGCCTTTTTCATCAATACATTTGCAAATATATGATATAATAGCCTCAACTTTTTCCCTGCCTCACCCACAGGACAGCTTCTGCAAAATTTACAGTGATTCACTAGAAAAAAAGCTTTAAAAAATAGACAGGACATTCTGAAGTCAGTCACAGTCTGATTATGTATCTTTTTACAAAACATATTTTGAAAAAACTAACTCAAATATCTTTCTTTGGGGAAAGTTAGAAAACTTCCCTCAAGGGATCTGAAATGGAAGCAGCAGACAGCACTCAGCCCACATGGTACCAGAGTTCTGTGTTTTCCTAAAGGAGGGGAGAAAGCAGAGTGCAGCAGCAGAGCCAAAGGAAACAGAGAGCTGCCCTGCAGGAAGGCTTGAAACTGGGAAAGGAGCTGGAAACATGGGATCTTAATAAAATCATTATGAGAGTGAGCAGCTTTTAATCCTGGCTTCTCACTGTGAGAGGGTGCTGCAGCACAGCCTATCTAAGGCTGGAGAAAATTAGGCTACATAAAATAAGATTAGCTGTCTCTCACTTCCTTCCAAATTTCTGGCAGGACAAGGAAGCTCTTTATTTAGAAAGCAAAGGCTCTGGCAGCCCCACTTCTACTCTAATAGCACACACCTCCACTCCCACAGCACCTGAACATCCAGTTCTGCTCAGCAGCCACCACTGAGCTGCCCCCATTTACCAGGGCTCTGTCATCAGGGATGTTTTATTACACAGTCTGGTCATTTCTCTTGGCAGACACACATCCTGCCTGTTTCATCCGAGTACTGACAGAAATGCCACCAATGTAACATCTGACTCTGGAGCTTTCATCAATTTCTAAATTTCAGGCCATGAGCAGGATCCTTGCTGTGGTCTCAGTGAATCACACTCTGTACATCCCATGGAATGATGGCTGGGGAAATGCTCAGATTACATGGGATTCACTTTCCAGAGCAAACTATCACACAAAAATTCTGCTGTACCAGTCCATGTTCCTAAATATTACTGCTGACACAGCCAGTTCACGGAAGACAGACACGTCTGATTCTGTAATCTTTTTGCACAGCAATACAATAGAAAGCCTTTTTATCTAAATATTTGAAAACTGTTCCTCCAGTGCTTCTCATTTCAAGAAATGGGGCTTTAATCCTGAATCTGCCATAGAAACTGATGGTAGAAAAATAATATTGTATTGAAATTTGCTCCAGACATGCTGTTAGAGACAGTGCACTACTCAGCCCCAGTGATGTAAAATAGCAGAGCTCATGTGGTATCACTTTTCAGAGTAAAACAAAAAAAGGTAATTGCTGTCTTTCCTGCAATTATGCAAGTATAAGGTGAAATGGACCAAATAAGGATTTTTTAGGAAGGCAGCTGGACTTAAGTATCCTACATGGCTTGGGCAGATTTTTAATAATAATTTTGTGATGAGTTCTCGAAAAGTTAAAAATAATTACCCTGAAACAGGAATTAGCAAGAGAAGTGTAAAACCAACCATGGTTCCACATTATCCACACCACATATGACAGCTGTGCTTGAAACATTAACATAAAATCAAACACAAATTTAAAATGTGGACGCACAAGGGCTTGACTAAAATACTGCATTAACTCTTTATCTCCATAGCAATTTTTTTCCAAATTAGTGCCAAGTTATCCAAATTTATCTACTGTAGCTGAACTATCTGCTCCTCCTCTTGTTATTTTACAATGCATGTTACAGTTTAAATACCTATATTGTATCAGGAACATTTGTGTTCCAAGGTGTTTTATCTTAAACGTGCTTTAGCAGCACTGAAGATCTTCCTCCACAATCAAAAGGAGAGAAGAGGCTCATTTCCTCACATCAGTTTGGGGAGAGCAAACAAGGTTATTCTACGTTTTTATAAAGTTTAGATTTAAAATAAAATAGGAAAAACCCAAGTAAGGCAAATGTGATTTCCCAGTTTCAAGGTTAAATGATATTTAGTAATATGGGATACAGTAATAGGATTTAAATATGTATCCAAGGAATATATGTAAAACAGGGAAACCAATCCAGCCAAACTGGCTAATTTTGGAGAAAATTAGAGATTTGTGCTGTGCAGAGAGCACAGGGAAGAGAGAAGATAAATAAAACAGACATGCTTCTGCTGTGTTGCCAGAATAAGCCAGAGTAGTTAAACCATACTCAGTGAGACTTTACTGCATGTTGAGTCTCACTTGTCTGTGTTACAGAACAGCTGCACAGCACTAGTAATGAACACTGTGGGCACAAACAGACTGTCAGGATTCAGATTCAGCTGGGTCTCAGCTCAGAGTTATCAGCATCTGAAACCAGCTACAAGAAATAATTTTGCTTATGAAACATATAGCCTTGACAAATATAATAGTGGTTCAAAGCTTTTCTATGAATGGCTCAGTCTGTGCACTGGAAAGTGCCAGAAATCCAATGAAAACACATTTAGTGCATAGAATTATCTTCAGATAATTGGACAGATCTGATTTTGCAAAACCCTTCATGGAAAAAGTATCAAACTGTACAAATGATTCTTTCCCTTTCACAAAAGTTTCAGCAAAATATCATTTGATTTTGCAAATATTACTTCAATTGCTGATAAAACAAAGCAAAAAGAAAACAAACCAACCCCTTCCATGTACTTTTGGCAAATTAGGCAGCAATGAAAGGGTTTGAAATTGCCCTCTAGAAATGCAACAGCTTAGACTACAGAACTAATTTATATTCAAATACTTGCCCCTAAGAATTTCTGTTCTCCTACCCATCTTTAAAAACCCAAATGCACACATCCTTTCCCTGAAAATTCCCTCCAGATGCCATGACTTAGGCTGTAGTTGAATTAGCTGGGAGGGATACTTAAAATGAGAGGGGCCGCTTTCTACTTCGGGATCACATTTGTTGCCCAGCTGGCCAAGATCCAGGAAAAGATCTGTTAAAAGCTGGTTTTCCTTAGTTTCAGAGAAAGAACAACTCATGTTTAAAAGGTTAGTAGTAAGAGTAAAACAAGAGAAAAAGAACATTTTAGAAATCAATACCGCCAGTTTCACCTTCATCTGTGCTCTGTTGTTCTGCAGAAGAAGAAGGTTTGTAAGCAAAGTTACCACGTCAAGTAGCAAAAAACGAATGCTGGATATAATAATTATATAACAATGATAATATATCAAAGTACTTTTAAACATGTTATAAACACACAGACAAGCTGATGGAAGATGACTGTATTAAAACAAAGTCAGTACAGTTCCACCAATACAGAAGACAGGCAGAACTGAAGCATTTTTTTATTTGATTCTTTGTCAATATCTTAAGTTACTTATTGGCAAGGTCTTCCAGTTAGATCCCTTGCACAGCAACCCTGATTTGCTGGGCTGATTTTAGAATGTTTACAAGCAGGAGCAGTTAACTGTGGAACAGGAAATGATGTGAGCTCAAATTAAAGAGTGTTAAAACACATCACCTAATCTAGAACAGAACCCATGCTCTGAAAACCTTGGGCACTGCCCACTGAATCTCCTTACCCATTACTGGACATTCAAATAATCAGTCAGCATTCTGTAATTCTAGGAGTGTGTTTAAAGCATTTCAGATGTGCTATTACAGTACAACTGGGTTTTTTTTGTTTTTATCACCAGTCTTAACACTCCATTACATGTATTGCATTTAAAGGAATTACTGTGGCATTACACATTATAATTCCCCTTCTCTGATGGCTGGGGGCTGGCAATGCAATGCTGCCAGGTCTTGTATTTCCCATGAAGCTTCTCTCTAGCTTTTCTCAAGGTCAAAAATAGCCCTAAGTCTGAGCAGCATCTCAGGGCAAGTACAGACACAATTCTTTCCCCAATAACTATCCACAGATCCTGCTTTAAGATCCAAGGTAGAAAAGGATGTCCAGGTCCCTATGAATAGTGCTGCACCTGCCAGTGTTCACACAGAATAGCCTGTGACTTTAGTCCTACTAGAAAATGTGCTGCTTACCTGTTTTGCTTTCTGAATCTGGAGTTACAGATCCTCCCCATGACCATCTCTTCTGTCGCGTTTCCAGTCGCTGACTCCGTTCCAAGGTGCGATGCAGAACTGCTTCATATTTCTCCTATCAAACAACACCTCTATGAAGCTTGTAACCATTAAGCACAGCTACACCGGAACACAAAATACAGATCCCACTATGTGGTTTATAAAGTTTTACCTATGCTGCCTGATTAACAAGCTTTTGCTACAAAAACTATCATGTAAAGAATGTTGAGGGCAATTAATGGCTTGAAAACAGTGCAAACATGATTAGGTTGAGCTAAAGCACAGATAATCTATTCTACTGTACTTAAAATAGCCACCAAACAGATTTCCTATTCAGTGAACAGCACTACTTATTTTCTAAATAGGGATGAACCCCAAACTGAGCAAAAGTCATTGCTTAACCTTTAAACAGCTTATATTCTGCAGTTATTTCGAAAAATTGGTAAGAACTCTCATTATAGACTACCAAATATAAGGTTATTTGTATTTTCAAAGAACTATACTGACATTGACTCAAGTCTTAACAGACACTGGCATTAAGAGATACATGATGAAACCAGAAACAGCAAGATAAAATTGCAAAAAAAAGACCCATCAACTCAGCAACCACTGCTGGCAGGACAAAGGGGCCCAAAAGAAGCTTTTGCTGCTGTCTCCAGAACCAGTTACTGCACACAGAGGGCTTCAGCTCTTGTGCATAAAGATTAACCATGCAAGACTGTTTCTGCCAGCCAGGTTTCCACACGTGTCAACAACAGATTTCTCTTCTGACTTAGTTATATCCCAAGTGATCTTTTGAAGTAGTATTTACTGCTGATACATTGCAGTAAGATGCCAAGGGAACTCATTATCCAGCCATTTCTCCCTCTTGAGGACACAAGACTTTCACCTTCTTTCTATACCATTTCACAACACAAACTAAAAGAGTTGCAGTGAAAAACAGACAATGCAAATTGGGCAGGAGAGGAGGAGGATTCTGCTCACTGACAAGAGATAAAACCAAAAGTTTTTGGTTTGAAATACAAAGATTTGCTTCCCCTCTGTTAGGGAAACCTGAACTAGAGTCTACCCAAGGTGCCAAAGTACCCAGACATTATGTAATGTGTATTGTATTTCCATGGAGGGACCTGCAGTGCAGTAATTCTTCAGAGTTAAAGACAGAGGCTTCACTTTACTAACAACAGAAAGGAGTTCAAGACATCAATACACAGATGTACAGAAAAACTGAGCAGCTGTGAGAAGACAGGTATCTCAATCCTAGCCATGGCTAGTGATCATTCAGACTCTTGGGCAGAGAACCACTTCTTTTTCCATAGTATTTGCTACTGTGCTGCTGCTTCTACTCTAAGAAAGATGATTAACTAAATGAAACTTGGCTGAATGTAAGCAATAATGTTGGAGGCTACGTATTTTTATATGGCCCTATCTACTAAATTTACAATGGGAGATGGTATCTTAGTGGCAAAATTGCCCTAAGATAGCTTAGCAACTTTGAAAGTGATTATTTTCTCAAGGCAGAGTACCAAAGACAAGACCTTTTTTCACTTTCTGATTGAAGGCAAAGTTCACAGGTCAAATCCCCACTGTTTTCCCACCTGCCAGATTCTTCATGTATGTAGAAGGTCATCTCCAGGGACTGAGTAAAAGACCAGGTTAAAACCAATCAAACACTCATCAGCTAGTCCTTGCCTTCCTTAGTCATTCATCCTGGTGGCCACTTAAAACAGATCTACCATCCTCAAAATTACAGGAATAAATGTAATAAATGTAAAAGTGACACTTCTGGAAGTATAAGGGATGTCTTTTGCATAAAGTAGTCGTTTAGTGAGATGATAGAGCACTGGACTGCAGGCACAGCCCACCCAAACATTTTCTGTTCTCCAGCAATGTAAACTATTCCATGAAGTTCAAATGGAATATAAATAAATGGAATATAAATATGATTACACCCAGCGATTACAGAAAACCAAACAGCAGTGCAGAACACTGAAAGTCAAAAAGGGTAAAGATGGGTTGCTAGAACAATGTAACCACAGTCGGACTCCAGGGGAGCAGCCAGCCAGGCTTGCAGGCTCTTCACCAATGACCCACAGCAGGTTCTTACACCCAGCTCAGGAAAGCACAGATGTGTGATGAAGTCAGACCTTGCATGGCATTTCTTATGCACTCTTCAAAAGGGATGGAAGAACTTGATGTATTTATTTCTACTTTCAGCTTCTATCCATCTGCAATGAGCCCTGGAAATCAAACACTGCTCTGCTGGTCTGTGTGCAGTCAGAGCAAAGGCAAAGAGAGCCCAGTGAATCACAGAATCGACTGCATTGGAAAAGACCTCCGAGATCATCAAGTCCAACCCTTGGGCCAACTCCAGTCCCTTTACCAGATCATGGCACTCAGTGCCACAGCCAAGCTCACTTTAAAAACCTCCAGGGATGGGGAATCCACTCCCTCTCTGGGCAGCCCATTCCAATCCCTGAGCACTCTGCAAAGAATTTTTTTCTGCTCTCCAACTTCAATTTCCCCTGGCAGAGCTTGAGCCCGTGCCCCCTTGTCCTACTGCTGAGTGTCTGGGAGAAGAGACCAACCCTCACCTGGCTACAACTTCCCTTCAGGTAGTTCTAGACAGTGCTGAGGTCACCTCTGAGCCTCCTCTTCTCCAGGCTAAACACCCCCAGCTCCCAGGCACTGCACAGTTCAAAGCAGCAAATGGTAACTACACAGATAACATCACCCACTGCTCATCATATAGTAATGAGCTCTAATTTAGCAGAACCGAAGGTGAGATTCTCAGGCCACATCAGGGCTCCCAGGAAGCAAGAATCAGAAACAAGAGAAGTCTGAGACCTGCCATCCACACTGATTTACAAACAGGCTTACAAAGTGCACTGAAGGGATGTAGAAATCTAGGAATATGGGGTGGGGGTTTTGCCTGTGTGAAAAATAACCAGTCCCAAGTGCGTCAAGTACAGCTAAAGCTGCATGGGGAAGGAGGACATGTGTCTACACAGCCCACTGTACAGATGTGAAAATGCTTTCTTGTTCTAATACCATCTCCATACTTTTTTATTTCCCACCCCCTCAGAGCATCCTAATGTAGGAAAATAATGTAGGAGTTTCTTTAAAAGTATAGAACTTTGTAGTACCTTCTCCTCCTCTATTTTTTGTTTCCTCTTTTCTTCTACTGCTGCCCTCCGTTGCTCCTCTTTCTGCTTCATTTCTTTTAGCTTTCTCTGCCTTTCTTCTAACTGTTTTTCATACTGGAGCTTTGCTTTTCTCTCCTTTTCAAGGATTTGTGTCTCTTTGGCAGCTGTAAATTTTTAAGAAAAAATTAAAATAAAATTTAGCCATTCAGTGATATTGCACTGCAACTTACAGAAGAAAGACTACCCAGGCAGAATTGTTATCATTTAAAGTGAAAACATGCAGCAAGATGAGCTTGCAGAGCTGGATGACAATGCACGATGACATTGTGTCCCCAGGTCAGGGTGGAATCAGAACCCTGCCTGCCACTAGACCTTACTGTCTGGACAGGAATATCAGGATAGGCACATTCCATATGTTAAGCATATTCTTGTCAACATAATAGTGCAGTCTTTGTAAGAAAGTAGTAAATTGAGAATCAACAAGCAGGATTTTCTATGTTGCGATTTTCATTTTTTAAAAAACAAAATATAATGAAAATATTTAAGATGGGAAAATCCCACAGTTCCTGCCTCTGAGTTACAAGAGTTCTCTCGCTGGTCCCTGCAGCCTCCACCAAGGAACAGCTGTGTGCAGTTTAACAGGAAGCTTCAGGTCCTGTGACACAAAGCCAGTGCCTGAATGCAAAGTGTATTTTACATGGCTAGACAGATGAAATGAACCAAGAGATAATTACACCAACAATGCACAGGCAGTATCTGCATATGGGGCCCCCCAAACCTTTCTGAATTTGTATGTGTCCCAATCCCACCCTCCCCCTGTGTTAGGATAGCACAATCATTCCTCTTGGTCTTTGTTTTTATGTTAACAAACAAGCACACAGGTCAGAATGACCTGTGGGGCACGGTGTGACCCTTTCCTCTCTGACTGCACACACATGCACTGATTCACACCACAAACAGCATTAAGCTGGGCAAGAGTTCTCTGCTGCTCTCTGGGTCTCAGATTCCCTGCTAAGATAAAGTGTATACTGCTGACACCTCAATCCAGGAGTCATTTCAGCGTGCTGGGACACAAGGGGAGTAGTGTTCAAGGCAAACAAGCCATTCAACCAACTAAATCTTTTTTGGTTTTCCCTGAATCAGCATTACTCAAACCTCAGTCTTCGGGGCTAAAACTTTTATTTCCAAAAGCGTTTTTGTTAAGGCTTTCAGTAAGAAATTGGCTAAATTTTCTTGGTGGTCACTAAGAACTGGAAGGTCAGAAGTCACAAAGAGCTTCAAGAAGCTAAAACTCTGCAGTGTTTTCCTCTCAAATCAAATACTTCTTCATTCAGGTTCACAGATGGTCACTGATGCAAGACCAAAAGCAGACCTTGTTTCTTGTCCCCAGCAAGCTGGGAGAAAGTGACTGAACAAGGAATAACTTATTCCTTTATCACAAACATTTTAGAAAACCGTATTTTAAATGAAACATGAAAATACCATGTTGCTTTTCCCGCTCTTCTCTACGCTCCCTGGCGAGTCTTTGCCTTTCTTCTGTTCTTAGAGTGGAACCATCTATCACTGTCAAAACAAAAATTGAAGACACACAATTGTCAGTGATTCTGAACATTCAAATTTAAATAAAAAGTCAAAAGTCTTTACTATCAAAAGGAGAACGAAACTTCCTGAGATGCATCACCAAATCACTGCACACTCTGTACAGAGATTAAAGATGTCACCTGAAAAATTCACAGGAAGCTGAACACCCTCCTTTTCCCCACCCTCCTTTTCCCCACTTCCCACTCCCTCACAACTAATCCACTGTTTTTAGGGGGTGCAGGGGAGAACAGACACCATAGCAAAGGCTCAATGTGTACAGTCAAAAGAAAGCCTAAGCAGTAGCCAGAGATGTGTGAGAACATACCCTTAATCCAAATGCAGCTCTGATCCTTACTTTTGTTCATAATAAATTCCACGAACAAGAATTACAGGAATGGAGGAAAATTTACTCTGAGAACAGATAGTTTACCTGCCACAACAAATTTGGAGCACTGCAGGACAGGTCACTTGCAGGCTAAGCAGTACCACAACTCTTTAGGTCTTTTCAGGTATAAAAATTTGAATTTCAGTAAGAAGTGGACTGGTAGCTTGCCCAGAGCATAAAACTAATTTATTTTTGCTGTTATGCCCTGCCTACAAGACAGGTAACTTCAATTGAGCTCTGAGCCAGTCAAGAGCAGAAATCAGTCATCAAAATCAGACCTTTAATGAATCTACAAACCACCTACCAGGTGCTCTGACCCCTGATGCCCCCTGAAGAAAGAGCACCAAACTTCTTTTTAAAATATGTTCTCTTCACTCCCTACGAACTCCCCCTTGTGAACCCAGCACTTCATTAAGAGCAAGGACCAATAATTATACCTGGTTTAGTTGCTGTCTTTATTGAGGTCTGGACTGCAAGAGGGCTAATGCCACTTTGGCTTCTTCTTTCTTCTGCTAAGGCGTGGGCTGCAGCAACTGAGAGAAAGAATCATTCCATGTTAAGAAAAGCTCCACAACTGAAACTCATTACATAAATATCGAAAATAAATACATAAAATTCCATTTGAGGTTGCTAATTCTTTTATTAAATAATTAACTGG
Source organism: Sakesphorus luctuosus (assembly GCA_013396695.1). Taxonomy (NCBI): domain Eukaryota; kingdom Metazoa; phylum Chordata; class Aves; order Passeriformes; family Thamnophilidae; genus Sakesphorus; species Sakesphorus luctuosus. The sequence continues at coordinate 449,077 of VWZD01000205.1, forward strand.
GGGCTGCTTAACTTGTAAGGAAAAACTTGTCAAGTGAGACCTCAGGCCTGGCACAGCTTTTCTTTGTAAAAATGACAGTTACAAAACCTTGTTTTAAAATGTGCAGCAAAGCAGTTCAGATTTGCAAAAAGATCAAACTTATTATACAAATCTTCTAAGGCAAAAACAAGTATTTAGCACAGCTACAAGTCTGACTTACGTTTAATAATAAAAACTCTTTGCTACCACATGTGCATTTGGGCTGGACATATGGAATAATCCATTAGCACTGGTAGAATCATATTCTGAAAGAGACCTGAGTGGGGAGAGGTTTATGAAGACCTGTCATCACTGCATGACATGAAACACAAAGTGGATAAGCTGCATAAAGTGAACCATTAAGAGATGCTTACAAGGTACTTCTAAAACTGGATCTTCAAAAATAAATTTTAATTGTAAATTAGACTCCAAAATAGTAATTTGAGCATTTGTGCAGGGACCCATTCACCTTAATCAGGTTTCACCAAGGTGAGGACAGTGAACTGCAGGGCTATGACAGAAAGAAAATGCTACTGATATTAATGTCACTAAAATAACAAAACCCATTCCAAAGTCAGAGACTAATTTACTGTCTCAATTTCCACAGATTCTCCTTACTTTAGTATCAACTTTCCCTTTCACTAATCACTTGAAGGGTGTGAAGTGCCACAGGGAAAACAGGCAGGGCAACCTGTAAGGCAGCATTACCCCAGTTCCTGCACAGCTCAGACCGGACTGTCCTCACACAGGGACACCCCTGTTTCTCACCTTGGCTGGCAGACACGGGGAGCTCCACTCTGTTCCCAAGAGGAGCTCCAGGGGATGCAGGAGAACACACCACACAACCAACCAAACACGAAAAAGTCAAGGCCTGTTTTACACAGAAAAGGCAATCCACAAAAGGAATGTGCAACTACCGCGATCACAAGTCCTGGATCCAAACTAGCGTGGCCAGCAGGCCCAGGGCAGTGACCCTTCCCCTGTACTCTGCCTTGGGGAAGCCACACTTGAGTGTTGTGTTCAGTTCTGGGCCCCTCAGTTCAGGAAAGAGATTGAGGGGCTGGAGCGGGGCCAGAGAAAAGCAACGAGGCTGGAGAAGGGAGTGGAGCACAAGTGCTGTGGGGAGAGGCTGAGGGAGCTGGGGGTGTTTAGCCTGGAGAAGAGGAGGCTCAGAGGTGACCTCAGCACTGTCTGGAACTGTCTGAAGGGAAGTTCCAGCCAGGTGGGGGTTGGTCTCTTCTCCCAGGCACTCAACAACAGGACAAGAGGTTTATAAAGTGAGATTGGCCGTGGCACTGAGTGCCATGATCTGGTAAAGGGACTGGAGTTGGCCCAAGGGTTGGACTTGATGATCTCGGAGGTCTTTTCCAACCCAATCCATTCTATGATTCTTTGATTCAATCAGAACATGGAGGACCAACAGCAGAAGTTGGCATTGTATTAAAAAAAAAAGACAACAACTTTGCCAATGACCTCGGACTTCCCTTTAATATGAGTAGTGCAGAATGCAAAGGAGGAAGGAAGAGTTCCCTCTTCTCCATGCATTGCCATGACAACTCGTTGTGTCATGGTAATAACCCTCCCTAAGGCTGTGCCCAAGAACAATCACCTCAAAGTGTTTAATCCCATGTGATGTCAGTGATAAATGCTGATTACAATACTTATTCAGCAACTCTAAATTGTCACCCGCAGCTGTTGCCATGTCTTGAATTAATTTTTCATTGCAGCAGCAAACAAAAGTCTTCCTCAGTTCCATCCTATACATCTCTGAGGCTCTTTTCAAACAAGTCAGAGACCAGATACACCACGATATGGTGAGATTACCCACTGGCAAAGAGAATAAAGGGGCTCACAATAATTTCACCATCTAGATTAAAAGTCAGACAAAAATCTGAGTTTTGTACATTGCTGCATGTCACACGGATGGGAATCTAGCCCAAAAAACACCAGTTGGAAAACAACAAAATTATCTATTCTAACACAATTAAAAGTGAGAACAGCCAAAGGAAAAGCACCCCCTGCAGGTGTGCTGGGAACAGAAATTCACAGCCAGGGCATTAATATCCAATGACCTTCGTACATCACAGAGGCTGAAGGAACATAAGCTTCAAATACCATTTAGATTTCAAATACAGAAATCCAGGTACATCTTTCCTTCAGTCTCCATCAGCAGGGGAGGAGATAGGAGGTGCCCAGGCAGGCTGAGCCAACCCAGCCCTGCTGGGAAAGGAGCCAAACAGAAGAAACTCACCCACACCAGGTTTAGTTAAGACCAACACTGAAATTTTGTCTCAACTCTCAAAGTTTAACCATCTGAATTTCTGTAACAAAGTTCACAGAATCATAGAATGGATTGGGTTCGAAAAGACCTCCGAGATCATCAAATCCAACCCTTGGGCCAACTCCAGTCCCTTTACCAGATCATGGCACTCAGTGCCACGGCCAAGCTCACTTTAAAAACCTCCAGGGACGGGGAATCCACCCCCTCTTTGGGCAGCCCATTCCAGTGCCTGAGCACTCTCTCTAGAAAGAATTTTTTCTGCTAAGTTATAGTAGGAAGCAAGGTGCAATTAAATAGGTACAACATTCATCTTATTTTACTTGCAGAAATATTTTGCTACTAGAAATCTCACTAAACAAATCAGTCATATGGACGTGGGAGATTATGTATTTATTTATTCGTTTAACAATAAACAAACAGTTGAATAATGTTCATGATTAGAAGGCGTTCATTTAAAAATGTGTCATATCTGCAAAGCAATTAGTCAGTTCATCTTAATTATTTAAGGTTGTAAAAGATTACTTGAGGTTCTATAGAAAAGAAAAGTGGGTTACAGAAACAGTTCAGCTTGCAAAGGACACAGAGGTGAAAGAAGTCTGGAAATAGTCAGGCAAAGGATTTTGTATGTCAGGGTTTTTTGTATATCAGTTAAAATACTTTTTGTTCACTTCTTCAATGCGTTATTTGCATAGAAACAATGTCCTTACAATGTGAAAGTAGCAGGTGTAAGGCACCTTCTTGTCACACAGATGTGATCCATTTAACCAACAGGAATCCAAAATTAAATGTGAACTGGGGATTGGAACAAAAGATCATTAAACGGGGAACAGCCATCACATGAGACACATCCCTGAGATGTGCAAGCTCAATTTCACCAAGTCTCTGGTCAACAGAGAGATTTTATGGCCCTTGTAAATTTTATGGTAAATTTACAAAATGAAACTCTGATTTTCAAAATCCCCTTCTGACGACTATATGAGAAAATCAGTTGCATATTGTTGCACCTTGCAACCTTTAAAACATAAAATTTTATTTTGCTTTAATATTTAAAATTTTAATTATTAATAAAAAAATTTAAAAAATAAATTATTAATAAATTTACATATTCTTTGGCACAGATACCTATAATTTCTTTGCCTAGTTTTCCATAATGAATGTAGCAGTCTTCTATGGAGCAAAGCTTCATGGAAAAGAATTTTCCACAAAATCTACCTCTGTAAAAAAGCCTAATAGCTCTGTACTGACTCAGGATAGCCCAGAACAGGAAAGCAGTGAACAATCATTTCACTACAGCCTCTGTCACATCTGCATTACTGGTGGGCGTTGCCTTCATGGACATACTCAGCAAACTTCCTGGAGAAGAAAATTTCTCTTAGAGGCAAATTAAATCTCATTTCTATTCTGAGCTTCCCCTCCCACAGTAGCCACTAAAGGCTTTCACAACTATAATTTGTGATCAGCATAATGTGTATTTATTTTACAGGAGTCTAAATACTCCAGGTAAAATTAATAAAAGTACAAGCCACATGTGGCCAATAACAGTAATATCTGCATTCAGGCAGAATAAAGTAGGGCTGTTTGGAACATGGGATGGCCAGTGATTTGGGAAGCAGTTTCCTTCTGTGCCCTTATCACCGTTTAGCACCACGTGTCTGGCCAAGGGTGTCACAGACAAACCAAACCACAGGAGCACCAGGAACTGGCCACTGTGGGAAGCAACATGCCAGATAAATCCAGCTCTCCCAATTTCACCTCCAGACAAGGGTCACACAGACTTTGCAGGTGCTGTGGTGCCTCCCTCACACCGAGCATGACTGCACTTCCTTCACTGATCAGGTTTCCAACACGCCCTGAAAAGACCAGTGCTAAAAATAAACCTTGATTTCTATTTCAACCCTTGCACAGAGTTAATACCCTCGGCCCCTGCCAGGACTGGCAAAGGACCCGCTGCTGTTCTTAGCAAACCTCATTAGGCACTGGAGCAGCTCCGTCCCTTTGCCCAGACAGGTTCAGGGATTCCATCCCATCACTTCTCCTGGGATCCATGACCCATCCAGACACTGCCCCACTTGCCCTGCCCTTCTTGCGCCGAGCCAGAAAGGAGCAAAATGTGCTGACTTTCACAGCAAATCCTTCTGCTTCTTATGAGTTAATGACTCACTATGCAAAACAAACAAACAAAAATCTCCACACTAAGTCTCTGAAACAGGAGCTGTTAGAAGGTCTCCTGAATGGCAGGCATTGTTAGGAACCTAAATTTTCCATAGAAGTTTAAAGCAAGTAACAAGGAGCCAATAATCAATCCATGAACCACAAAAAAAATTCCCAGCAAAATATCTCTAATTTTATAGCAGTGTGTCAAATCTGCAAGACGCCATTTTTGTCTTGCTCCACTACAGAGAACTACTGTTTGTCAGCAAGTGTTCTGATCCTTTTTCTTTTAGTAACATTTCTACTTGCTTTCAGGAAAGATGAGGGAAGCCAGCATTCAAGTGTGAGATTTCTGCACACTGCCTTTTAAGCTGATTTCCACTCATTAATTAATTCCAGTTAAGACAAATGGATGCAAGATCATGTGCTTGATGCTTTAAGAAAAACTGGGTATTGGTTGTGCATCGTGCCCTCACACAAACAGGTGGACAACACAGGAAGTTTCTAACCATGAAGAGATAGCACTCTGTGTACACATTCCTCTTTTCCCTGCTTTCCTCTTTCTTTCTGTCTTTTCCTGCTGATGCTCACACTCCGTCTTTGGGCTCCAAGGACTGACAGGCTCCACAACCAAACATGTGTGCTGGAGGAGACCAAAACTACAATCCGCTGAGACACGTGAGCCTCCTGGTAGGCCCTTTCTGACAGACCAGCTGGAAGGCAGATGGTTCTCCTGTTTTGTCTGGGCAGTCACCAGATGGGAAACACACGGATCTCCAGAAAGCAGAGCTCGGTCTCTCAGCCTCAGCAGGCCACGAGAGTTTCCTGCTGTCTTACCCTTATCCCAGACTCTATTGGCACACTTGATTCTATATTTACTCCCAACGTGGGATACCTGTTTTATTACCTTTATGTGATTTCCTTCCTTTAAGACTATTTCTGCAGGTAATTCTGTACAACAATCTGGTTTTCCTCCCAGTCGATATTTAAGGAAGTTTTGGATGATTTCTTCAGTTCATCACAACCATTGATCCCAATGGAAAACTCTTAACACAAGCATTCCTTTGCAGGATATGAATTAGCAGCTCCACAAGTATTTGAGAACATATTTGCAAGAATGTAATTTTTTATTTATCCTTCAACATCCACACTCAGACTAAGAGCTAGAAACACTGGGAAAAAAGATCACATAATTAACAAAGCACTACTTATTTCTTATAAGGAGACCTGTAAAGCTGAAGGAATCTCAAGGACAGGTTATCATCCTCGTTCAGCCTAGGGCATGATCAGAGAGGCAGCAGGAAGGTTGCTGGTTAATTTGTGGGTTGATCTCTGTATACTCTGCCCTCAGAGAAATGTATGCTCTAAACCAAACCTAAATGTAATACAAGCACAGAACAAGGAATCAAAATTCATCCTTGTAGAAATTGGCAGCCATCTCCAAAAACTTACTAGTCAGAAATGCTACACCATTGTCTGTCTGACAGCCACACCAGGAGTGCACCATCTTTAGTCCAAATGCTGCTCAGAGCACACCTGCTATGGAGCTTCACTGGTTCCTGCTGCCACTTGTATTCTCTTAATTTAACCTCAGCCACGAATTGTGCTTCTCTCTACTTACTGGGAAAAGCAACTGCCAGCACAGTGCTTAAAGAGGACAAAGAGATGTCACCAACTCTTACGGGATCCATCACGAGGTTGGTAAGAAGCACTGTCTGTACTGTGCACACAAGGCTGACAAGATAAATCCACCCTCTTCTCTGGAAAAAACACCCGGCTCCACAATTTGGGATTGTCAGTAAGGTATGTTATTATTCACCTCTTGACAGAAATTGAACTGAATCACAGCAGATACTCTACTCTCACTCACTGACCTGCTCCCCTTGCTATCCCTTTTGCCACATCCTGCTTCTTCCTCACCTTCCCAAAGAAATATGAAGATTAGCATTCTGCATGATCCACCTTTCTTCTTTTTCTTCACGAACACAATCTTTTTTACCAACTCTTCAGATATGATAACATGATTTGTACACAAAGGCCCTCCACAGGGGACACTTCTCCAATTCACACATGGCCAACTCTTCACAAGCTCTAAAGCAACTCGGATACAATGACTAATGCCAGGGAGGACAGAGGAATTAATCTGTTTATTGCACTGTGCTTACCAAGCTGATCTGCCCAATGGCCTCCCTCCAGAGCTGATGCTTCCTGCACAAAGGATACACAAGCCCTGCAGTCCCAGCCGTGTTCTCCAGTAAAGGGCCGTGCCTTGCTCTCTTCTCTTTGCTGCCTTACTGAGACTGAGCCACAAGGAAGCCAGAGCTCTGGAAGGGCTGGAATGCTGATTATGTTCCTCAGTGAAAGAACAAGGCTCTGGGGTGTTTGTACTCACTGCAAGTTTCTCCACTAGAATACAATAAGGCTACATTTCAGATATAAAGAGAACATTTCTGCACTGTTTCTGTGGGTTGGCAACTGCAAACTTTTCTTGCCAACTGCAAAACAAACAAATTGCTTTCATCTACCTTGACTGTTTTATTTTAGAGATATATCAGACACTGACTGCAGTGCTGATGTAATAAACCATGACTAAGAGTCCCTTGTGAACCTTCTCAAGTGTAACAGAAATCAATGTTTACCTGTTTCTGCACACTGGGAATTCCACAGTATCCTGATACACTGGACTAAAACAAAAGCAGTCTGTGCAATAAATATGCCCTTACATAATTTTGGGTAGATTCTTTGTGAAATTCAGTAGTTATGTGACATAAATGCTCATAGGTAGGTGTATACAGATTAAACACTCCAAACTGGACAGAATCAGACACAGGTTTAACAGCTACAGGACAAAAAAGATAAAACAGTGAAGTGTTGAACACAGAGTGCAAGATCATTAAGGTCTGCTCTGCTTATCTCACAGATAATTCTCTTTCATTAGTAACACCTTCCAAAGCCTCAGGAGTACATGGACACTGGACTGGCTCCAGAGATGCCAGTGCAGTCCCACTTTAACCTGCTCTGAGGAGTCTAGTTCCCACTGGAATTCTTGCTCAAGCATGGGCAAAAAGTTACAGAAATCAGCTCTGGTTTACTCCTCCAGCTCTGGAGGCTGCCTGAAACTGAGTCCTCTTCACACAGCAAAAAGTAACTTCAAGACAAACTTCTGCTCTCTCCTCCTATTTCACATCTGTTTCTCTCATTGTATTATTTCTTTCTTTTATCCTGCACTATGCCTAACACTGGCAATAGCTCCAACTTCTCTCCCTACTCCCCCTTTCCTGGCAGTCTGGTTTCTTTGCTTGCTGGAAGCACGTCCTTGTAAACGCTCTGTCCTTGTTTGCGGGCTGTGGCCATTGTTTCACACACCCAGCCCAAACAATGCCAGCACAGAACACAGCCCAGCACTGCAAGTCACAACGAACTTGAGACAAACCCTGTGAAAACACCATTTTGAGCTTTCTTTAGGTGGAAGAACAGCAGCTCCTTTACATGACAGCAGGGAAAACTTCTGCTTGCCTTTAACAGTGGATGAATTTATTGTGGCAACTTCAGAGCTCATTCAAACACTGAATGGGAAGCGTTCAGAAGAACAGACTGTTGGCATTTCCCCCCACGAGTCCAGCCTCAAATCACATCACTCGATACAGCACAGGGCTGTAGGACACTGACAGACCCACCAGATGTTTAATGCTGCAAACCCACTGTCCAAAGCACAACAGGGTAGTGCAAAATGTAACAGGAAATACCCTGCACATTTTCTTAAAGCTGTACAGTTCACCCAACTAACCAGAAAATGAAAGCTCCAAGATATCCCACTACACGTAATGTACGACCCCAACAAACTAACCATGAATCAGGTCCTGCCCCCAAAAGCTTGAAGAATAGGTAAGTGAAAAGTAACAAATGGGCATAAAAAAATCCAAGCAGGGTAAAAGGGCAAAAGAGACCAACAGAGACTGTATTTTTTTCTTAATTCATTACCTAGTGGCAGAGAGTCTTCTAGAGAAATGTGAAAGTGAGTAAGGTGCCATTCACTGATCTGGTCTGGTCATGACTGTCCTTGGTTTTCAACGTCCAGAACACAATTTACATATTAATGATCAACACTGTGCTGCAAAAACATGTTCATTTAAGGAATTCTCTTGGCAAAACAAAATAGGATAAGCTTTCAAATTAATAAATCTATTCTACTAAATTATATCCTTTAAATATATTAATCTCTACAGGATTTCTGTACTCTGTAGCCAATTTCTCTTGGACTCAAGGAAGAGTTTTAACACTCAGAAGCTTTAAAACACTTGCCCAGAGAACAAGCCAGTACAGTATCTTCGCTCCCTCCCCAGATTCAGGTCAGTGCATTTAAACAACAGAGAGTGTCTGTAAATTAAGAGTCAGTTAAGTATTCATAAAAGAGTATTTTAAAAACTCCCTGTGAATTATGGAGGCAAAAAAACACTGAAGAAAGACAGAGGTACTCTGAGCACAATTAGTGGTAACTGTTTCCCTCAAAGGCAACTTCAGCTGTGGATCCTTCACCTAGAAAGTGGAAGTTTCAAACTGACTGGAATATAAAAATAATTTAGATGAAAACAAATGTCAGGCAACTGGGTCAGCCTTCCTTAAAAGCAAAGGCTTGTGTTCCCTTAAGCAGTGGGAACACCCCAGCTATGGGGAGCGTGGCTGGGGCATTATGGGGCACAGCTGAGGTTTCTGTCTCTTTCAAACAAAACACTTCCAGCAACATTTGATTTCTCTTCCAGGAACCCCAAAGTCCAAACAACTTAATCACCAGCACCTAGAACAGTTTTAACCATTGGACAGGCATATACAAACACACTGAAAACATATCATCAATTAAGAATTACCTGGTTCTAAACTGCATAATTGGAAGGTAAATTGCACCAATTCGTTAATGGCAGACCAAGAACCGGAAGGCCTCACTTTGTTTTTAAGATATCCCAAGTCATCTGGTTAAGTCATATTAACAGAAGTCATTAAAATTGCATGCTCATAATTTTATTTGTCAGGGTATCCTTTTACAAGAGGACTGCAAGCATCTCCAATTATTTAATCAAGTTTAAAGACAACCAGCAGCATCTGATACCACTATGGTTATGACTAACCTGGATTATCTCATCCATCATCTCACAGTAACCCACAGTAATGCTTCTTTACCCTGTTCTCACTTTTAACAACTGACAATTAATAATGGTGTATCAGTACTTAAACATTCCTATCTGTTTTGTTCTTGAAAATCATCACAATGTGTATGAAGGAGCAGCAGTCCCGAATTCCAGCCACATTTTAAGGGCATGCACAGCCAGGGAGAGTGTAAGCCTCAGTGTCTCTGTGCTCTCACCACCAGTTATGACCCTTGTAAGTCATTATGCACTAAATACTTTCATCTGATTCAAGCATGGAATTCAAATTTATCTTTTGTTATTTCAACAAATGAAGAAATACATAGAAAACAGAGCATACTGTATAAGAAACTGAAAAACATTTGCAGTATCTACACATAGTTTGGTTGGGTTTTTTTTTTTTCTTTTTACAGCAAGGAGGATCTGTCTTGAATGTATTTGGAGAAATCTCAAGAATTTAAAGTTTTAAATTAGAATAAAACCTTTTTATAAACCACTTACAACTGGAAGTAATCTTCAGAATGTTAAGCACCTAATACATAGCATTCATCTTTATGAATCAGCATGAAATTATCTCTATCCTGTGTGATCGTATTTCCATGAACAAGAAGAAAATGAAATTAAGCTCAGAGCCATCACAATTATATTAAGTTCTCAGCCTGACTTGGGAATATTCTCTCTCTCCACTGGGATCTATGTGAAATCCAATTTCTGTGCAGCTCTTTGCATTTATCACCTCAGCACTCTGCAAAGCAGTGTTAGTACCTTCATGCTGGGAAAAAAGAACCACAAAAAAACCTTCCAACTCTATCCAGAGTTATGAGGAGTCTGACAAACCAAGAAACTGAAGGCAGCCCCGGTGATCTGATGAGCCACTGAAAGCCCCATCAATGGGCTCCCTTTGCTCCACAGACAGAGTATCATTCACTGGAACACGATCGAGCAAGACAACAAGGGAATGCTGAAGATGCTTTTAGTGTAGCACTCCCATGTTATGAGAAATCTGGCAAAGGAATAGTTCCCTTGTCCTGCAGCTTCCCAGACAAGATGTGAAGCCCACCCCTACTCACAACTGCACTGCAAATCCCAAAGGATTTTTAGGATTCAAATTCAGAAGGAAATTCTTTTCCTCTTCCAGCAAGCAGCTCTGCTGTGGAGGTCAATTCATCAGCTGTCTGACTGATAAACACTTCTGGAACCCAAGTAATTTTCTCCAGACAACACTCACCATCTTCCACAGTGGGACTTTGCCACTCAGACTGTACACAAGAGTAGTACACCACAGGTGTGGGTACAAACTTGTGTTCTTAAGTTATTATGTTTTATAACTATTACCCAGAGACGAGACAAATCTGCATCTGTTCTGACTCTTGCTTGAGCAATGAGGTTTCATTATTAGTTATCCATCCGTCCTTCTCTTCATACCAATTCTGGGTAAAGCTGTTACCAGTAACTGCTCCAGGCAAGGCAGACAAAGCCAAACAGTCTCACTTACACAGGGAGAAAAAACTGATTAAATGGAATGAAGCTGTTGTTTTATCAGACAGCTTCTGACCACGCTGGGCTTGGCCATGCAGGTCATGGGAACTGTGCCTGCAGACAGACTGCTTGAAAAAGACACTTCATTTTTGTCCCACATCCTGAGGTAGGTTTCCCAAAAAATCATGTAGGTCTTGAAAGAAAAGTACATACAAACAGCAATTAAATATACTGCTTTGAACAACCTTCACATCTGAGATTCAATAGCAATGGAAATCCTGGCAACAGCAGAGCCAAGCTCTGGTAAAAACAAATATACATTACTACAAAAGACAGGAGACTTCAGAATTTCAGTGAAAATTAAAATATAACAATAACGGTGGGTTACAACAGCTTAAATATAGGTATTTTTACTCTGATTACCCACAGGAATAAGGGAAACCTCACTTACTGGGTAAACCACAACCAACTGATTATTCCCTTCTTCTCAAATCTTAACAAGCTCAGCAGTGCTTATGGTATTAGAATAGGAGCAAAAATTCCTGTTCATCCCTGAGGGATGACAGCAGCAAGCACGGATCACAGGCATGGGGGGAGCAGCTGCCATCCAGGCAGTGCTGTTTCACAGTGTACAGCATCAACTCACTTCAAATGTGACCTGATGTTCACACATCACTGATAGAAACATTAACTGCCTTCTAGTTGGTGTAGCAAATTCTGCTTTTTGTCATCCACCTAAAGAAAATGAGATTGGACAAGTGTGTCAAGGCAGAAAATTATTACCAAGGAACTGCAGAAACTGACTTTGCAGCCATGATTTGGCCTGCAGAACCTTAATTACAGATAATATTCAAAGGAAGAAACACCTTTTCCTCTCCTCAGTACTAGCCTGAATTAAAGAGAATATTTTTCTTGCCAAACTTAGCACATTGGTACAGAAGCCAGTTACAGGTGGCACCACGGGACTCCACACTTTAAAGGCTTAAAATAATTAACAAGCACAAACCAGCCACAGATGAAACCTGTATGGACAGCCTGGAAACACAGAGCAGACGTGGGGAACAAGAACCTGCAGCCTTGTCCCCAGAAAGGAACCTTTGCAGGAGGTAACTATATACAGATACAGAAGTTATATATAAGGTATCTATACAGCTTCTACCCAGGCTGCCAGAAAGAGCTGTAGTTTCTCAGCAAGATGCTTCTCGTTTTTATTTATTGTCTTTAAAATCTGAGATTCCCAACCAGAACTTCACTGGTAAACGACTAAAGGTGCACAGCACTGCATTTATTTTGTATAGATGTTTGTTCTCCAGATTGATTAAGACAGCAAAGCCCACAGAGAGGCAGAAACTGGGTCCAAGTGCTCTAGTTAGCAGGTATTTTGGAACTGAGGAGTGCTCCCACTGAGCTTAGAAAAGCAGGAACTTATATCCCTCCTCAAACCTCCCCAAGGGTAGCGTGGGACAGAACAAGATTCTTTCTGGTGCGTTTCTTTTTTTTTTTCTTCCTACATCCTCTCCAAACAGCGATATGGTTGCTGCTCCCAACTTCTCCAAACAGCAGCAAATACTGTGGCAACTATCTTGCAAATTTCACTGTTAACCACGGGATTGCAGGGATGATTTCTAAACATCATTGCTGTTCTCCAGGGAGTGTCACTGACAAGGAGGCAGGAGCAGAGCTGCAGTGCCTGTACCCTTCAGACAGCTCCGATTCAAGGCACATTAGCAGTGAGTTTATCTTCAAGCACGTAACTGCTACAAATACATTCTATGTACACTGAAGTTCAGATTCTGGTTCAGCGACTTCTACTCCCTCAGGGAAAAAAAATTTCAAGGTCTAGCCTTTCCAGGGTCTGGTGAGGGGGGGTTTGTTTCTTGAACACCATGTGCATATTAGAGCATGTGCAGATCTACAAGGAGATGGAGCTCCCTGGCTCGAGGAGCATTTCCCCTCTGCTTTTGGGACTAAATCTAGGTCATGACAGCCATCAGCAAATGTAGGTACCTGCCTATAGAAGAACTTAGAAGCCACCGTGCTGTATGCAATATGCAGACTAAAATGCAGCAGTTCTGGCAGGAAGTTTAAGGATCAGATAGACACCACCTGCGCAGGTGAGAAGTGCTTTCTTTTGGCAGATCGTTATCCTTCAGGAGCACTAAACTGCCTTAATTTTGAAACAGAAACGAAAAGTAATTAAATAATATTTCTGCCACCCAACACACTGAAGACGAATGCCAGATGAGGGCTGTGCATTCAGGACCCTCTGCCAGCATTCTTCTTTGTGCAATTACACAGCCACACTGAAAACAATCAAGCCAGAGAGGCTCTCAGAGTAGTTTCTGTACCAAGTCCAAGTTAGTTAGCTTAGATCACACCACAATTATCTTTCCTTATCTTTTTGTGTCTGGGATAGGAAAGTGTTCATCTTTTCTAACGGGCCGCCCGCAAAGCTTTGGGGTGGAGATGTGCCATGAAATCAGGCTGCAAACACACACCACGCTGGTTTCGGAGCAGGGTATTATTAATTAAGGACCTTAAGCATTAATAGGCACATACACACAGCCAAGCACAAAACCGAAGCAGAGCTCCTTTAGCACTCTGAGAACACCAGTTTAAAGAAAAGCTAAAAATATAATAAAACAGAATGAAATGAAATGGGCACTATACAATCTCTGGTTAGGAATCAGCGCCAGGGGCTGTCCTTGCCTCCCGCACCGGGACCGGACGCCCCGCGGGGTTCAAACCCCCCGAGGCGGAGCCGCCGCCGACACCAAGTTCAGACCGGCGAAAAACGGGCTGTTGGGGGCCCGCCGGCGATACGGCGATAACCGGGCTG
>VWZD01000205.1:463293-535158 GCA_013396695.1 Sakesphorus luctuosus
ATGGGGCGGGGAGACGGCCGGGAATGGGGCTGGGGATAGGGTGGGGATACAGCCGGGAATGAATGGAGCGGGATGGGGTGGGAACGGGGCTGGGAGACAGCCGGGAATGGGGCTGGGGATAGGGTTGGGGATAGGGCTGGGAATAGGGTTGGGATACGGCTGGGAATAGGGCTGGGGATAGAGCCGGGATGCAGCCGGGGATAGTGCTGGGGATGGAGCCGGGAATAGGGCTGGGGATAGTGCTGGGGATGCAGCCGGGGATAGTGCTGGGGATGGAGCCGGGAATAGGGCTGGGATACAGCCGGGAATAGGGCTGGGATACGGTCGGGAATAGGGCTGGGGATGGAGCCGGGAACAGGGTTGGGATACAGCTGGGGATGGAGCCGGGAATAGGGCTGGGGATAGGACTGGGAACAGAGCCAGGAGTAGGGCCTTCTGACAGCTCTTGAGGAAGAGATGCTGCTCAGCCAGCGGTGAGGCGTGTCAGTCCATCAATAAACTCACTTTTCCAACACAAACTCACTTTTCCAACAGAGCATCAAAAGGGAACTGGGCAAAAATTTCACACAGTGCACGAAGTTACAGTCCCATCTTGTCTGGGTGGGAGCTGGGGATGGCTGGGTGGGTATGGATACTGTGCAGTCCTGGCCGGAGCTGCGGACAGGACAGCACACCCAGCCAGACCAGCTCGTGTGGCTGGGGCTGCTGGGGCTGCTGGGGGCAGTTTGCTGGGCTTCTGTGGGTCATGGTCCAAAAGTGAAGCACATCCCATGTTTATTGGTCCTGTGGAAATCTAGGCTCACTGGGTGCAAAAGAAAGCAGCACACACAAATCTCTGAGTTGAGTTGTACCCACGGCATTAACTGAGTCCTCACTGGTTTGTGACAGGACCGGGAGTGGAGTCTTGTGTTCCAAATGCCCCTGGTTTTGTATGTGTTTCCAAAAGAAGGGTGGAATAAAGGTGAAGGGGTCTGGCCAGTCAGGAAAAAAATATTGAAAACCCATTGAATGAATTCCCCAATACTGTTCTATGTTAACTTGCATTTGTCACTTAGTTCTTGTTTTGCTGCCTAGTTGGTTATCAATAAATTCAGGAATAATCTCATTTTGTCTCTGGGTTTATCCTAGGAGAAGAATCAGGATAAAACAGTATCCATGGCCACATTACAGGTCAGGCTCTTTGGATCTTGTGCAGAAAACTCCCTTTGCAATCCTAAACAGAAATCTTGCCTGTTGGTGAGCCAAAGAATAATCCCATAAATGTGATGAATGCTAAAAAAGTAGCAGTGAGATAATTTAGTATTTCAAGGGGTGTAAGAAAGGCACCTTACAAATACTCTGAGGAGGGCACCATTTAAAATAGAGTATTTAGACCATGGACTTGCCCTGTTCTTTGTTTCATTTTTTCTCTTCTGTTGGCTATATGTGTGTGCTGAGGATCCTTTGTCTGTTGTTTCCTCTCAGTGTTAATAGAATGCCAATTATTAATATTTAAAACAAAAGGGCAGCTAAAGGCCCCCCTACACATTTTGTGCCAAATTTCACAGGTTTATATTTATAATATGTGTAATAACATCTTGCCACTTAGCAATCTCCATATGCTTTGTACATATGCTGAAATTAAATGTCACCATTCCACTGAGAGACATTCAAATGTTACCCTCGTTTTACAGATGAAAAAACTGAGTCACTGAAAGCAAAGTCTCTAGTTATGTCATGATAAAAGCATCACAGCGAAAAAGCCAGACCAGATTTCTTGATTCCTTGTTCTGTATTCCTCTTTTTCCACCTTCCTCTCATCAGCAACTATCAGAAAATATCACCAAAATGGTCTGTATTGATTCTTAAAAGAATAAAGTACAATTGGTGTAGTACAAAAAATACTCAAACTGCCCAATGGGCTGTAATTTTCATTTTTGCTCATGCATGTGTTGAGTGCCTCTGAATTTTTATTAGATTACATGTATTTTCCTTGACTTGCCCATTTCTTTAGCATGCTGTGCAATAAAAGAGGTCAGAGTCTATTTATTCATTTTTGTTCCTCTGAGAAAAATGAAACAATTGGTATGGGAACAATCACTCTGCTGAGGGGAATGCTTGCAAACAGGATGGACAACTAAAACTAATTTTCAAATGAGATGGCATTTTCTGCTCTTTCCATTTCAACAGACGCTTATAGGAGTGGTCTCACTGCTTTAAATTTACCATGCCTAATATTCTGCACATGCAAAACCTCAGAGTAGAAGGTATGAATTACAGGAAGGGAAATAAACCAAGCGTTGCACACTCAGGATGTTTGTGGTGGTGCAGTGAGGGTTGTAAACTTAAAATAAGAAGGCCAAGCACATACAAATTCATGAGAGATAAAAGGACTCTTGAGGTAGAAGTGGGGCATTGTCCCTCCCTCCTCTCCATACATCTACATACTGCTTGATAAGCATGTCTTTTATCTTTGGGCACACAGGAACTGAACTGAGAAAATCTGTCCCAGTGTGGAAAATGTGTTATCTTTGATGAGCAGTTCAGGAATGTTTGAGCTAATGTTTCAGCAATTGCAAATGTCCATCTTATTTCCTTTTAAACCTTGTTTCTCAGATTTTCAGTTCAGTTGTGCAATTACTGCTTTTAGTGCATCTTTAGTGGAACTTCATTAAAATTTTGACCTCACATGGCTTCAGCAGCACTTGCAATCACCCTTCAATTCTGCAGCATTTGCAGATTTGATTGCAGTAGCTGATTTATTCTAATCCTTTAAAGACTGTCCTTTTTCCATGGTCCCTGTGGAAAAAATGAATAATTTAATTTTACAGTCATTTCTTCTGTCCTTTTAATTTTCATGTGATAGTTTCTGACAAATCTTTCAAAAATGTTTCAGGCCGAATCACTGATGGGTGTGTTGGCATTATGTGATGAGAATCAATAGGGCCCTGGCACTGCATGCAATGAGAGATTCCAGAGGGTTTAGAGTATCCATTTCAGTTTAAGGAATACTGAAATTACTTGAGGTAATAGTAGTTGAAATCACTCAAGTAGAATCTTGAACATATGATGACCCAGATGCAAAAAGAAATGCCAGCTCATAAAATACCCAAAGCATTGGTAGATTTGGGGAGGGTGTTAAAGGAAGAAGCACCCACCGATTAATCTATTTCTTATCCCGTTTTCCAAAGTATCCAGTGTTACACAGGGTTAGATCTTGCACTTGAGTGGATTTATTCTGGAATCTGGTGTAATAGTTTTTATATTCTAGTTCAAAAAGAAACAGTCCCCAAAGTTTCTGTGAGCCTGCAGGTCCTAATTGCTTTGATCATTGAAGTATCTAATTGCAAAATGTTCATGTGTATTTGATTTTATTGATGTCAGAGTCTTGCTGAGTAAGAGCTAAAACAAGAAATCAGGGAAACTATTTGTATCTGTACATCTATATATGGGATTTTGAAAAATTATGAAAAGGTATTTCATAATGTTCTAAATCCAAAAGCATAAGGCCTGTATTGTGACAGATTATAGTGGGTTTCCTGTGGTGAATGTAACTGCTGTGGCTGATGGAAAGAAAATTGGTGGCATGAAAATTACTGTAGCTGCCCAATCTTCTTTCCAAATGGGCTTTAACTGCACATTCTTGTTTATTACTCTCCTGCTGGGGAAAAATACCTGCAACCCTCTGTGTTGCTAATACATCTGTACTCTAAGGACCTCATTTCTCAGTTCTGGCTCGAGTTCACTTGAATTTATTGGGGTGAATAATTCCTTAGATGTAAAGTTACCAGACAATATTGCTTAATAGAAGAGATACAGAATCAAACCTTTAGTTTGTTTGTCCTTGGTCCAGTATGTTTATTAGTTACCTGGATGACAAAGTGGAAAGCATTCCTGCACATTTGTATGCACTGCTGATACCGTGGAGGACAAGCTTAGAATTCAAAAGTGTCTTAAAAGTTAAAAATAAAGTCCAGGAGAAAATGAGGATGAACAGGGACTGATGCAAGATAAAACATTTAGAAAAGAATGATTAAATGCAGAAAGACACAACAGAGAACAGTTTGCTAAACAGCAGATAGAGCAGAAAATACTCTGGGATGTCACAAGCTGAGCATGAGTCAACAGTGCCCTGGTATTGTGAAAAGGGAAGTGCCCTGGCTGGGAGCAGGGACAGAGGGTGGCTCTGGGAACAGGGACAGAGGGTGGGCTCTGGGAGAAGGGATAGAGGGGGGCTCTGGGAACAGGGACAGAGGGTGGGCTCTGGGAGCAGGGACAGAAGTGGACTCTGGGAACAGGGACAGAGGGTGGTTCTGGGAGCAGGGACAGAGGGTGGCTCTGGGAGCAGGGACAGAGGGTGGTTCTGGGAGCAGGGACAGAGGGTGGGCTCTGGGAGCAGGGACAGAGGGTGGGCTCTGGGAGCAGGGACAGAGGGGGGCTCTGGGAGCAGGGACAGAGGGGGGCCTCTGGGACACAGCCCCCTCCTCTCACTCAGCAGTGCTGGGGTATCCCAGGTCCACTCTTGGGGTGCTGCCCTTGAAGATACAGCCCAGCTGGGGAACATCTAGAGGAAGTCAGCAAAAATAATGAGAATATAAATTAGGAAAGGTAAAGAATTGGGATTTTTTTTTAGTCTAAAGAAGAGGTAAATGAAGGGTGATAATCTGCCTTCTTTGAAACAGAGAGAATAAAACACAATACAGTTGATTTTATTCAGGGAAGATTGTTTCATTTTAAGGAAAATATCAGGTAAGGATAGGGAAGTATAGGGAGATAGATTGCTGGGAAGCAGTAAATCTCCATCAAGGGAGATCTGTGGCTGGATAAGTGTCAGCCTGGGAAGGCAGGGCTGATCAGAGGGCAGGAGGAGGGACAGCATGACCTCCTGAGGTCTGTTCCAGCTCTGTTTTTCTGATTCTAGCATTCCTGCTGGTGGGGTTTGGGATTATTGGCCAGAACAAGTATTATTCAGTGCAAAGATTGCAGAACTACCTTCTAAATTTAGACAGAGTGTTCTAAGCAGTGACAAAAGATAAATGAGTTCAAGGGAAGACACGGTGATCATGTGGCTGCTTGGGCAGTAAAGATCTGATGCTTCAGTGCATGACACCAGATCTGTATCTCAGATCATCTTTGCTGTATAACAGCTTTGTAAAGGCAGGAGACAGGTTTATACAGAAATTATTTAAGTAAGAAAGAACACACACATGTAATATATGTGGAAACAGGTCCACTCCTTTCCTGTCTGTAATCCTGTGCAGGCTCAACAGTTCTCATTTCCTAGAATAACACCTATGTGTTGCCTTAATATATGTATTCCCATTCAAATTTTAGTTATGTAGGGGTCAAAATACGGATATGTAAGTCTGTTCTCACCATCTCTTGTCCTTTCAGTGTTTATATATCTACTTATTTATTCTGTGGCTTTCCATCAAGCAGAAACTCCCTCTGAGGGTGACAGTTGCTGTATTTGTGTGTGCATGTCTGTGTCTGGCAGGTTGAGCACGCTGAAGGCAGTAAAACAAATAATAGTAAATAATAAAAGTTAAACTCTTGGGCCAGTTCTTGTGAAAGTGACTGCCTAACCTTGAATGTAAAAGCTGCATCTGTTCAACCAAACTGAGGTGCTCTGTGCTCAAGTACTCCCTAAATGTGTCATCACTGGCTATTTATTTGTGTTGCCGCAGGGTCTAGGAACCTGCAGGAAAAGTGGCTAAACAGAGACTGCAGTAGGTCACTCCCTGCCCCAAAGAACCCATACCTGGTCCAGAATTTGTTGCAGGATTTGTAGAAAATCTGCCTAGTTTTTAAAATAATTTTCTTACTTACTTGTCCCCTGTCCCACTCTGATTTGGAGCAATACATTTCCCAAAGAAATGTTAGGAGGAACCAGCTCAGTCAATTTTCTTAAGGTACAAATCCCACCACATGGAGTCACTGTACAAATTCAGCTCTGGCTGTGCAGATTCCAACATCTCCCTTTGCCTATAGCTCAATCTGGTAATTATTACTGAACCATTGAAATTATCCAGAATTTTGATGTGATTACTGTCAATGGCACTAGGTAATATGATTCCGACAAGCTGAACACTGATATGGTAATCCTTATCACTTCTAACACCAAACAAATTAATCTTATCATCATGTGCTGATGAGATAATATATTCCAGCAGTGCCTTTTTATGAATATTTTAGTGTTCCAAGAGGTGTTGAGATAAAACAGCAATGTGGAGAGTTAGAGTATTATGCTGCAGTGCTGTGCATCTGACTGAAAGAACATTTTTAAAGACTCTTAAATGACTTCTCAAATCTATATAATGATCTAAAAATCCATCTGATTGTTCTCTGTCTGGAAGCAAGCACTTATGGGAAATACAAGAATACAGAATAACTTTTCAGTTATTTGAGCATGAAAATATTTCTCAGTAAGTCAGCACTGCTTAGATGTTTTTCTTTCTTGCAGCTCAAAGATTGCTTCCTTTGAAAGATCAGTTGTCCAAGAAGTCTCCTTGAACAAAAAAGAAGAGCAGTCGGTCATGGTAATTTTGTTATGTGCAGAGCTCCTTGGCAGAGCACAGGAGAGTCCCTGATAAGTGCATTGGGAAAAGGCAAGAATAAAGAGCAGGTTGTAGTGATGATAGGGAAGGTTCTTAGCACAAGGACAAAAACTTTGTCCGAAGTATTTGTTTTCCTAAGTTGATGTAAGAGGTTTGCCTGGAGTTTGAAGAGATCTGTATGTGTGTTTGTCACAGGTAGGTTCTGGCTGCATTCACCGTGCTGAGAAGCTCTGGTTCCATTTCTTGCCTGGGAATCTGTTAATCAATTACTTCAATTAATCCATCCTTACCTAGTTCAATATGGGGTAATGGCTTTGGTCCTATTCAGCAGCAGCAAGAAAGATTTTTTATTTCCCTTTGAAATAACATTTAGGCAAACACAGAGAAATTTCCCTCTGTAAGAAAAACTATTTGGAGAAGAGTTTCAGAGGTGTAGCTGTTACTGAACTTTACAATGTTCCTTCCTGTTTTGGCTTGGAGATTTCTGCTTTGGCAATTCCCACTGGCGTCTTGCATGGCTTGGAAAGACCCTGGTCTCACAGGCTGCTTCACCATAGACCCTACCTTGTCCTCCCATGAAACGGGCGCTCTCCTCCTGCCCAGCTGAGTGAACTGAAGTGGGAATCTGCAGGAACAGCGAGAGGCCCCTGCCACGGTTTGGGACTGTAACACTGTGAAGCTCCTGTATTCCAGCACAGAGAGAAGGCGAGGAGATAAATGACTCCAGTGTTTGTTTGTTTGTTTTGCCTAAAGAAGGTTCTTTGTAAGCGTATTCCACATGAGGATTCTTCTGTCCACGTAAATAGATCCCTTGTGCCTGAATTTAAGTCTCTGTATATTGTTTCTTGTGCAATGGCTTAGAAATACTTTGGAGGCATTATCTGGGAGCTTTTATGGCTTCTCTCACATATTTCCTCTGCCTCCCTGCACCCACACATCCATGCACACACAGTGAGAGATGCAGGGTCAGATTCCTGCTCATTTTACACACACAAAACTCTCTTTTTACCCTATTTTATTTTCTGAATTTCACCCACAAGTCACTTTTGCAGCCATTAGGCAGTTCCTGGTAAACACCAGCCCAACAAGAGCTGTGCTGCCGAGTACTCCAGGAGGAGTGTCAAGCAGCCAGATTTGGAGCTGAGAGCCTTAAAACCCAACCATCAGCCCATCTGGGGCCAGTTTTCCTGCCCAGTAGGGTTGTTTTGTGAATTTATTACTACAGAATCTCAGCAGTGCCATTTATTCTTGACACTGTGGATTGCATTGCAGGGACAGCCCTAAGAAATCACTAGCATTTGTCATAAACAAGTTTCCCATTTGGATTACTCTCCTTTTAAAGCTCTGACTGGTGGCATAGAGCAGGAAGAGAAAGGCCAGATGTTTCTCCTTGAGCATTTTCTAGCTCAGAAGTTAACCATTCTATGGTTTCTTTGCAATCACATTTTTATTTAATGTCAATTTTGGGAAGTCTTCAAGATTAAAATCTAAAGAAAACATTTTCTAGTTTTCCTAGCAGAACACATTTCAAAATGTGGCTGTGAGCTGCAACAGAATTGACTTTACATCATAGGCAAAGGACATGTGCTCCGCTTAGGAAAAAGGAAGTTAATTAATCAAAATCACTATTATAAAAGGATCAGTTTTTAACAGGCAGGTAACAAGAGATCCCTGCGTGGAGCCTGTGAATTCGGTGTATGTGAGGCCTCTCCATGCCTGTGAGTCCTTCTTTGGTACCTGGAGTTTTCTAAATCAGAGATACTGAAAGTCTGGCAGTGCCACTCTGTCCACAGAGCCAATCAGTTATCCAGTCCCTCCAAAGCAGTCAGGGATGAGCTCTGCAATTAGGCCTCCAGGGTAGCTGTGAGTAATGAGCACTGGCTCAGTTCTGCGAAACATTGTGAGAGTAAAATAACAGGTAAGTGCATCATGATGGGTAAATTGATGCTGTGGGCCATGGGTTCAGAAACATGCAGGATTGTAGCCTCCCATGAATTCCACTCTGGCCAGCCTCTTGTCTTTTAGAGTTACATTTATTTAATCTTTGGCAAGGACAGCCAGATTTGTTCCTACTAGAAATGTGAGGGCCAAACTAGGAAGACACTTTAATATTTCTGAAATAAATGAGACATAGCAGTAACATGTAGGAATCCTTTAGATACATTTTGTGGCAATGCTGCATGAGGATATAAATAATATTTCCTCTAGAAGAACCCTCCAGAGGGTAATTCTCCCCAACTATATCCATGTACAGGGAACCACGCACAGCATACACCATCCACCTGGACACCCAGTACCCAGCAAAAAAGCTTCAGTCAAGCACTGAGAACATGTACTGAGTTCTTCCAGACAAACTCTTCAGTTTGCTACTCTCTGACCCTCTTACTCTGCTAACAGAAACCTCTCAGGCTCTTGTTTTCTGGGAGTTAATGGCTTTCAGTGTGACTGCTTTAGCACAGGTCACAGCATTGCTAATAGAGTTTCCACTGGTTTATTTGCCGCAACTTCTGCTTTCACGTGTAAAGGTTTCTATCTCAAGTCAGCAGCAGTGAGCTCTGAGTGGTCTGAAATCTTGTGCTAAGTGGCCTGGTATAAATGACTGTAAACACAGTGCCATAATACCTATCTGTGTATAAACTCAGCTGTAAACGTGTTGTTGAGGTTGAATGGTTTGTTCAGTGAAGAAGAAAAAGGGAGAGAAGTTTGAAAAGCCCTGAAGATTCTCCTTTGCCTTACTATGGTGAAGCAGCACCTGCTTTGGTATCCAAGATTCTCACTTTCAAGGTGTTTTAGCCCTGGATCAAAGCAGGTGGCTGACACAGGAGTCCTTTGAAGCTTGTTTTTCTATAGGCAATGAAAAAGAAAAGCAGCCAGAACCTCAGAAGGGCTGAGCATGAGGTGCTGGCTTTCCACCAGCAATACTGGTTCTTCTTCTTAGTAAGACAACAACCTGCTCCCCCTGCCAGGTCTGGAGCCTTGTCTTTTCTCAGGAAATTCCTGGGGGTAGGATTTTCAGCCAACCTGCACCCCACTGCTCAAGGTGGTATCAGGGCTGTGTAACTCCTGTGAAGAAAAGTTGTGACAAGTCCTGTGATGGCAGCACTTCAGCTGTACAAATTTGGCTGTTGAGTGGGTGGGAGAGTGGATGGAGGTGGGGGGTTTCCATTTGAATACCAGTGTTTGCCAGTTATTACTGTACAGTGGCACCTAAGCAAATGATTATTTTGCTGTTCCACACCTGGAAAAAATAACTAGTGTAGTTCAGACCTCAGGGTAGTAAGTGTTGGCTGCTACTTACATTTCAGTGGTAGTTCCTTATCTGCTTAAAGTTGATGCCATGAACCTCAATTAGTTAGTGGTTGTATAATGCTTTGAAATTATACACTACCTACCTTTTAAGTATTAAAATGTTTCCATAACATATTCAAACAAGTACATGGTTCAGTACACAGCAGCTCACTCAGTGATAGGCCAGATATGCTTCCTAAGGGGGAATAATCTGGGAGTTTCTGCCCCCATGGCACAAGGGAAACAAAGAAAATCTTCATCACTTCTAAATTTACCATACACTTGGTTCGAGCTGGTAGTTCACTTACCACTGGGATCTTGGAAAATTAATAAAAAGACCAACTACCACCTGTTTCTGTAATGAGAGGTAAGGTTGGATATTTCTTTTTGGTTTCCCATTCAAAACAATGGGCTACATTTCCCAGGTAAGAAGATCAGCCAGAGTACAATATTGTGAAATATGAAAATATTTGATGTAATGCAAACTCCCTGTACACTCCAGTCAGACTGCAAAGTCCTGTGGAGAGCAGGGCTGAGGAGGGTGGAGCATCATCCATTTCCAGTTATTTCCTCCACTGTCCAGCCCAGGAGCTCCTGGTTGCTCTGAGTGTCCTGTGAGGGCTATAGAAGTTCTTCTATTTTGATACATTGCAGACAAGGATGAATCTGACTTCCTCAATTTACTCTTCAGCCGGTGCTGCCAGTGGTGAATTAAATGCCCTGCTACATTAATAAGTCGTTAAGTTTTTGGGCCCTGGCCACTAAGCAGTCTCTCTCTGCTTTGCACGTGAGTATGGGAGATATGCCAGCCTGGGGATAGAGTGACAGCTCCAAAGGGCTGCAGTGAAATGCAATCTGGTTTGGACACAGCACAGTCAGTTGGGCATCTACGTGAAAGAGCACCCAAAAAGGTAACTGGGAAAGATGGATAATCCCCAACTGAGCCTCACAAACTCAAAACACCCGGCCTGGATGCATATGGGAGCTTACATGTGGCAAATTTGAGAGCTGTGATGGTGGCATTGAAGTTTTACAGGGATGGAAAGTGGTTAGGAATATGGATATTTAATTTATATTTCTTGACCAGGGTCCACTTTACTCCCGGTCTTTCCCTGTCTCATCAACTTATTGTGGGGTGCAGATTAGCCAGAGCTATCATGGAACAGGACTCTCTGGCATGGTCTGAGCACGTGGCTCTGCAGACACAGCCCTTCGATGCCTCTGCCTCTAAAATCAACAGAAAACCAACCCTGTGGAAGGGGCCTGAGGGCAGAGCTGCCCATAGCAGCTCAGACAAGTTGGGTGGATGGTGCAAGGCGTGGGTAGGGCTGCAGGGCTGGGGCAGGGGACTAGTTAGTGACACCCCTGCCAAGCTATTGGATTGCTTCAGCTGTAATCCCATCCTCACTCATGCCACTGGCTTCTGTCCAGTCTTCCCCCTGGCTGGGGCTATCCATGCCTCACACCTTGATTGCCACTGCCATCCCAGAGACAAAGAGGATTGATGGATGAACCACTGACCAGCTGGTTGTGGAATGTGGGCTCTCAGGGCCACAGAGAGGCCACGTGCAGGCACGGAGGGGCTGTGGAGCGCCAGGATATTTCACTGCAAGAGGCTCTGCACAGCACAGCACTACAGTCCTGCCTCTAAATGCCCTGGTTGTGATATGGGAAGGGTTGGTAGAATAGCACAGAGACCACCTTTTAGGTGTTCAAAATAGCTATAGAAGAGCAAATATGTCTCAGAGCTAAATACTTGGTGCCACCTGCAGAAATAAAAGGAGAACTACTCGTGCCTGTTTGCTGTTTTTTGTGACAAATGCCTCAGTTACAGAGAGAAGTGGTACAAGCACTAAGCTGTCCTCTGCATTCAGATTTCATCCTCTTTTCACTGAGCAATTTTCCATAAAAGCCTCCAATTCAGTAAGGCCCTTAAGAAACCATCCACTTGAACACACTGCATGGTTGAACACTAGAAATGAAATAAGGTACAAGCCTGTGTGGAGTGACCAAATGTAGGATACAGCCCAGAAGGATGCTGTGTAGCGTCTAAGCTGAAATTTATCTCCAGTGGGCTGTGACAGAATGGAATAAATCAGGAATTATTAATGCTTCATGTGAGGCAGAGGGTGCCTCGTCTGCAGACTTGGTTAAAGCTGGTAGTTCACTTACCACTGAAATCTTGGAAACTGAATAAAAAGACCAATTACCATGTATTTCTGTAATGAGAGGTGAGGCTGGATATTTCTCTTTGGTTTCCCAGCCAAAACAATGGGCTGCTTGTCAGAGCTTGTACTTGCAAAGGTAAAGGGTAGAGGATTTGAGGCAAGCTGGGTGGTTTGTGTGTCGGTGAGAAAAGGAGTCATTTAATGGACTCCTGAAATAACAGAAGGAGAGACTGTGTTGGGTGTAATGACCCTGGTTTGGAAACAACGAATAGGTCTTGGTGCTCTTCTGTGTTCAAGGAACAAGGCTCAGTATTGTTAAATATCTGCCTTTTTTTTTCAGCCTTTCTTCCCAGTGGGAACAATCCAGTGAGGCCCTGGTTAATACCCGTTATAAATCAGCTGAACTAAAGATCAGACTTGAACAGGGTCCCCTCCCCTTCAATTATCACTCCTTATTTACAAGTACATGTACAGTAAAGCAAAATTCAGTTAGAAATTAGCTGGAAGAGCACAATTAAGTCTTGCTCTGGCTCCCAGAGGCCCTGAGCAGAGCAGATGGGATGTTCTGAGGGTACATCCCTTCAGCAGGGGTCAGATCAAGGCTTAGATTTAAGCATCTCCTGGGCCCCAGGAATTTCAGACACACTTTTGGTCGTGGTTCATTCCTGCCATAGCACTGGCAGACTGGTTGGGGTGGTCCTGGCAGAGAGGCTTCCTTGACTGGTCCTGCAGGATGGGTTCGACCCAGGAGCAGCACAGGTTGGCTTCTGCCGGCACGGATGGCAGTGGCATGAATGTCACTAGCTGCCAAGAGTGGCTTTTCTTGTTTCAGAAAGGACATTTTATTAGATATTTTTTCCCTTGAAATGATCTTGATTGTCACAGCACAGACTGTTCTACTGAGTAGTTACAACGTTTGGGCTTTCACATACTGGAATTTTGGTATTTCTTTACAGCAAAAAATAAACTCATACTAGGACAGTTCTAGGTGATAATTAATGTAAACTAGTGTGGAAGAGTGCATTGAAAACCAGTATATGCAATATTTATATATATGTATATAGACTTTAGATAGACATTAGGAAATTTTTTTCACTGGAAGGGTGATCAGGCACTGCAACAGGCTGCCCAGAGAAGTGGTGGAGTCACCATCCCTGGAATTGTTAAAAAAATATGTGGGTATGGCTATTAGAGACACGGTTTAATGATGAACACAGCAATGCTGGGTTAACAGTTGGACGTGATGAACTGTTCCAGCCTCAACGACTCCAACCTCTGTGATTCTCTGATATCCTCCAGGCATCTGGAGAAAATAAAGACAGCAAAAAGCTTTCAGCCTTAAATTCTGTTTTTCCTACTTGTTAGATTGTTAGTGTCAGTGTTTTTTCAGTAGTGTTTCAAAAGAGAAACCTGAATTATACTGAAGAAGTTTATATGTTCATAAAGATTTTTATTTTTTTAGGACCACTAAAATGCAACCTTTCTCTTACCTCAAGACTTAACCGTAATTATACAACTGAAAATGCAATGATTCTGAGAAAAAGCTTGAGAAGATCTCTGGAGTGGTAGTATTGATTTTACAAATACACAGTGAAATCCTGTTGCTATTTTTAACAGCCTGCCTTAGCTAAAAAAGGAAAAATATCAGAAGATGTAGAAAATGTGAAGAGGAAGTTCTGCAGAGTGAACCCAGAGGGTTGCTCTGACAGGAAATGAGTCAGGCAGTTGCTAAGTAAAGGCAGCTGCCTGTTTACAGAGGAACTAAAAGAGTTAAAGGAGAAATTCCCAAACAAAATATTTGGAGCAGAATGTGGATGGCATAAGGATGCACTTAGAATAAACACGTCTGAATGAAACCACTGAATTGCCAGAGGTGTGCCCTGTGCCAGCAGAGATAAAACAGCCACAGCCACAGGCAGGAGCCAGAAGGCACAGCACAAACCCATTTCTACCCTCAGCAGACACTGGTGATGTGGGCAGTGTTGTGGCTGTGGTCTGGTTGTTGCAGGATGTCCTCTGGCAGTCAGGGCATCAACCCTGCAAGTGACCGCCCCTGGGGCCCCTTTTCTGAGTGTGATGATGGCAGCGGGCTGAGATACAGCTGAAGAATATCCACCCACTCTGGCCTTCATTCATTCATCTTACAACAGGGTCTCACCTTCCTTTTCTCCCTTTGAAGGCCACTTGCAAGCCCAGTGTGCAGGAACTTCTGGTGGGAAAGGATAAGGCACGGCTCATTTTTTCAGCTTGTGAAATAAGGAGTCACTGGGATCTGCTGGCAGAGCTTGTATGTGGTACACAAATCTGCATGAGACGTGCACCAAAATTCCCAGCATCTTCAAGGCACTGTTTCAGTCTCCCAGGCTCTACCTCTGCATGAGTGTTTTTCCTTCCCACCAGATACATGTGGATAACTAGCTGGAAAGGACAGAAAACAAAAGCCCTTCCTTCCACCCACATCTAGTACCTGTAATTAAAGGGCAAAATACTTTTCTCTCTGGTAAGCAAGACATCAAGTAAAAAGACTCACAGCACTGCTTGTTAATAAAATAAAATCTTGTAATAAATCATGGCCTATAAGACATGTTACAGAGAAAGTATTCTTATGAGCTGTCTTTCCGAGGGGATGCAAAGGCTGATGTGACAGTTCACTGTCCTGTTGCCTGGGGACAGTCCCTGTGGTTCGGGGTCCCTGACTGCACAATCAGGTCTAGTGGAAGTGAGAAATTTATATCTGTTTACCTGAGCTACAAATCTCAGCCGAATACGTGTAACTGCCAAGCTTTTACAGGGTTTTTGTTCATATCTAGTGAAAATGTTAGTATCACTTTAAGAAATTCCTGAGCCACAAGAAATGAGAAAAGCAGCAATGATGTGACACACTGAATTCAGGCTGTGGAAAAAATCTCATCTATGACACTTCTGTGTTTGAGTTTCTGTGTCATCTGCACTTTCCTGGCAGAATAATTCTCATAGTTCAGGCAGCTCCAGCTCCCAGCTGGATGCAGTCCCTATGAAGGAAATCCTGCCATTGATGTGCTGCTCTCTCTTCCACATCTGCAGCCATATCTCTATGGGCTATTATGGAACAAGATTTTTTCCTGTTGCTTTTGTCTGTTTTTGGCCCCAGCTGACTGAAATATTTAGTCTGTTTTCACAGCTGAACTGCCCAGGTTGGTGGCTGTCAGGAGTAAGTGGAGCTTTCATATTTTTGCTGAGCAGCATCATAACCATGCAGAAATCCTTGAGTTATGAACAGTAAGTTTCCAGTCTTTATGTAACTTCTAAATGTAGATGCATGTATCAGGAATCTTGGGATCAGGGTTTTCCTACATTCACATGTATTGAGAGAAGCTGCAAATGCAAGAGAATTTAGTGATCCCAGCAGGACTCCTGTTTGGGAAAGCTACTGCTCAGAAAAGCCCTCTTACACAGCTGATGGAACAGACCCAGTGAAAAGGGCAAGAGGGAAAGTTCCACTACACATGGGCAGGAAGAGCCAGAGAGTGTGTCTAGGACATGTTTCCAATGCAAATGGTTCAGTGCAAAATTCAGGGCAGGGGATCATTTTTCCTGAAACCACAACCATCAGGCATAAATGAGTCAAAGAGGAGAAGCAAATGTCAGTAGCTTGAAGTAAGCTCCTTCTACAGACCATTCTGGAGGTCTCCTTTCTGAACCCCTGCCTGGCCAGTGGTGTTCAGCTCAGATAAACCACTACTCCATCATATTTACATGAATATCACTAAGATTTCATCAAGGAAGGAGGGATTTAAAGTGTAACAGATTAAAGGCACAGGGCCAAATCTCTGGTTTGTAATTTTGGTGGTCTTGTGCAAGAGGGACCCTTCTCAGCTGAGTCCAGTTTACAGTTCTTATGTTCTTACTCCTCTTCCACAAGGGGTTTCTGGTTTGTAGAATAAGGGCAGTGAAAATCCTTAACCACTGGACAGGATGACTGTTATGTTGGTTTTTCTCTTTTTGTTCCTGCAATGTAGGTCTGTCCGGGATCTGGACAGGAGGGTAGTTAAAGAGGAGCTGAAGGCGAGCGGGGCAGTGCCCAGGGCTGCAGCTCAGCCCTCCTGTTCTGCAGTGGATTATAGTGCACCGTGAGCTGGGCTGAGCTCTCTGCTCAGCCCCTCAGGCTCATGCATTAAGCAGTAATGCAGGGCTGACAGCTGCACAATCTGTGTCCCTTTCCAGCATGTGCCAGCTCGGCACGTTTCCTTCCGCAGGGCTGTGTGTGAGTGTCCTGCTGAGCTCTGAGCTCGCACTGCCACAGACCCCGAAGAGAATCACAGAACCATAGAATTGATTGGGTTGGAAAAGACCTCCGAGATCATCAAGTCCAACCCTTGGGCCAACTCCAGGCCCTTTACCAGATCATGGCACTCAGTGCCACGGCCAAGCTCACTTTAAAAACCTTCAGGGATGGTGAATCCACTCCCTCTCTGGGCAGCCCATTCCAATCCCTGAGCACTCTCTCTGGAAAGAATTTTTTTCTGATCTCCAACTTCAATTTCCCCTGGCAGAGCTTGAGCCCCCCGTGCCCCCTTGTCCTACTGCTGAGTGCCTGGGAGAAGAGACCAACCCCCACCTGGCTGGAACTTCCCTTCAGACAGTTCCAGACAGTGCTGAGGTCACCTCTGAGCCTCCTCTTCTCCAGGCTAAACACCCCCAGCTCCCTCAGCCTCTCCCCACAGCACTTGTGCTCCAGTCCCTTCTCCAGCCTCGTTGCTTTTCTCTGGCCCCGCTCCAGCCCCTCAATCTCTTTCCTGAACTGAGGGGCCCAGAACTGAACACAACACTCAAGGTGTGGCCTCACCAGCACAGAGTACAGGGGAAGCGTCACTGCCCTGGGCCTGCTACAAAGAAGAGCTACGTCACCCCCGGAGGACAGCAATGAACCCTGAGCAAGATTCACTCCCCGTTTCTTGTAATTCTACTCTCTCTGTTTAATGCTGCATTCGAAAAATAAGCAGCTTTCTGCTTTTTTTGGTTGCTTCATTTTCTCTGCCAGAGCCACCTGCTGTGTGCCCAGGAAAGGCTCCTCAGCATCACTTATGTGGGACAACAGTGACATCCAGTGGTCCCAAATCTGCCCATGGTTTGTGAACATCTGCATGGATCAGCCTGCCAGGGGTCAGCTCTACCATGTGATGAGCAAACTGTCACTTCTTTAATGGAGTCATTAAACTAAGGTCTTCAAATTTCACTTTAGAATCTTTTAATTTCACACAAGTTTTGGTACAAATCTATCTCCCAGCCTTTAAAACTTCAACCACAGCCCCTCTTATCTACCTCAGCTTTTCTTCTCCAATCTTTAAAACTTCCACCACAGCCCCTCATATCTCCCTCAGCTTTCCTTCTTTTCTCTCTTTCATTAATTCAATGCCTCACAACACGAGTCTAATACAATATTAACCCCTCAAGCCGTAAAGGTCCTGTTTCAAAGTCTTTATAACATCAGATTACTTCCAAGGCAATTTTCCTAATCTGTAATTCCAGAGGACTCGGAGGTGATGCTACCAATAAAACTAGTTATGAGATTGACATTTCAGTTTGTGTCTGTCTCTAAAACTGCAGCCACTCTGGGTCCATTAAGGCAGGGAGTGGAGTGTAGGTGTGTTTCATGGAAGTAGAACCTTCCATTCCATCCATTATGTTCAGTGATTGTAACAGCAGTAGGTGGATCAATGAACCACCTGTTAGGTGCTGCTGAGAGATTCATGGGTTGTGCAGAGGGTTTTCCACACAATTTGCTGTGAGAAATGTTGGTGAGACTTGTTCCTTGGGGTTAATACAGTGTTTTTGGCAGGTGAAAGGCCAGGACTGAGCCACTCCAGCTGACAGGGGGACATAGGAACCTCACACGAGATGCAGTGTCCTGTGGTCATGCACCTGGCACAAGTATCTGGAAGGGCACTTGGCTGTGGGGAAGGGAGTAGCCCCGAGCTCAGTGTGTGGGCACCAGCTAGAGATCCCAAAGCAGGGGGAGCTGGGAGGATTTCAGAGGTGGAGTAAGGCCAAGAGTAGCTGCAAAACAGATGTCCAGTGTCTTTTGCAGTCATGGACTAAAAATTACGGGCTGCTAAGAGTGAACAGGTCCTGCTCCCGTGTGGTTACTGAGCTGGTGAGTGTAGGCACACTCACCATGCCCATTGCTCCAGCTGCAGTACCTGCTGGGCAGAGCTGTAGCAGCATTTCAGCAAGTGCACAGCTGGATGCAAACACAGACAACTCAGCCCAGGGAGGGCTGAACATACAGACGTTCAAAAGCCTGTGCCCAGGGAGCTCTGAAGGGATATTTTGATTTCTGCTTGGGATATTTTGACAGAATGAAACATATGTCATTCTAGAATCAGCCTGGAGCAAAGGACCTGAGTAAATCTGAAAGTGTGGCTGGCTGTACTCTTTATGTCTTGAATGTCTACAACTCCATATGGATTTTATCCAGATTTCTAAAATACTCACTACAGGATTCAATAACTCATGATCAAAAGATTTTCTCCTAGGTTTGAAATTAAAAAGGAATGAAATAAAAGTCAAGTTTGTATTGAAATAAATTTTCAGCCTAGAAATTTGTATGGGCTAGTTGTCTCAGAAAATACTTTCTAATGTTTTCACCTTTCAGTGTTTTTGAAAGAGAAAATTAACACCTTGCTATCTTTCCCTCCTTTATTAAGTGAACTAATCTAATATTTTATACTAAAAATTGCAGGCTTAGGATTTATGATCTGTAAATGATATTTTTAATGGTTTTGTGATGCTGTTTACAGCCAGTGTCTGGAGAGCAGTTCCAGCCCTCTCAGCCAGCTACCCTGTGCAGCCATCTCTGTGCTGTGTGACCATGCAAGGCACCTGATGCTTCTGTTTTGAAAAAAACCAACAGCAATTGTGTGTTGAAACGTAAATCTGGTGTGTTATCTCAGGGGAGCTGTGCAAGACTCAGTAAGTCTGTTGACTAGAAAAAATGGATAATATTTGCACAGCCTCTGTGCTTTCAGTGCTCATCAGTGACAACTGAAGTAAATAACAAAAGCTGAGGCAATGTGAAAATACTCCTGTCATTATGCACTTTTTAGTTTAAAGACCAAATTGAAATGTGCAGTGGCATAAGGAAAGCTCAGCCCAACTGGGAGATAAACAGGGAGGTGTTCTGAAAAGGGAGCCTCTTAGTTAAAAATTACTCAAGAAGGTCTTGGAGGATGGCAGCCAGTGAGGCCAGAAGGGCTCATAGAAACTGTAAGCAGCTGTTAAAGGCACAAGTATATGAATCTTTTTGTTTTAGAAGAAAAATGGCTGGTTGACAAACATCCTGAAGAGTCAGCCACCCACATTCTTCCTCCAAAGAATCAAAGATTCCCAGCTCCCAGGCTTTGAGATGTAATTACAGTATGAGGAGGTTTGGGAGAGCTGAAAAGTCACCATAGCAACCTCTTGGCAAAAATCTTCGCTCGTCCAATGTAAAGCAAAATTTCTTTTTATCTGAATGGCCCTAGTGAGCCTGAATGTGTTCTGTCTTCAGTCTCTGCTTCTCTTCATTTCATTGTACCCCTCAATCACAGTCTTTTCTTGCTCTAAGTCCTAAGAGTCCTCTTCTAAATCATCCCAGCAAAGTTTTGACCAGAAATGGATGCAGGATGCTGATTGTTCTATCGGGCTCTGCCTGTGACTCAGTGTTAATGAGGAGATACCCTTGCACTGTGTTCCAGACCCCTTGCAATCATCTCTAGTGAAGCTGATAAACAGCTTGTGCTGAATGGTTACAAACATCAAAGTAAACTGAAAAACTTGGGAACAGATAAAAGAAGATGGAGGAAACGGAAATCCTTGAGAAGTCCTGTACAGTCCCTGTTCAGGAGAAAGGCTCTCCATGGAAGAGTTTATGTGAAAGCTAGAAGCTGTGCAGCATGGATTTGGTGAGACACACAGTGCTTTCCATAAGAGGAAACCAAAAGCTCCTGTGTGAGACTGGTGGATGGCAGGAGGGTGCTCAGCCGTGGCTGCTTGGTTGTGAGAGGGTCTGTGCCAGTGCACAGGGAGAGGGCAAGGCAGGAGGGCAGCTCCTAAGACACAAAGCAGTTTGGCTAAGGGCTGCTGTCACAGTCTTTTGGGAAGAAATTTTAAGCTTAGGGCCTTTATATGGAGGAAACCAAGAGGAGGAAGCAGATTTGTCAGGAACAAGCTGAAGATGGACAAATGGATTATGTAGGAAAGCCGAAGAGAGGGACGTTTCCATGCTGTCTGCAGTGTTCAGCAGCTCTGGGAGATTCAGGCTCTCTCCAGTTCCTCCAGTTCCTTCCAGTTCCAGATCCGGTAAGGGAGGTGAACTGCTGGGAGCCACTGCCAAAACATTCAGGATCACAGTCCTGAGGGAGACACCTGCAAGCTCTGCAGGCCCATTTTGTGCCTCTGGAGCAAACTCACAAAACTCACGACTTGAACTCTGGCTGGCTGAAGTGACATTCACATAGGACTGTCCTTCCACAGGGCCACTTGCTCCTTTGTCTCACTCTTTCTCAGCAGCAAGCAATAAATAATATTTTTGAACTTGACTAATTAATATGTTGGAGGAGGGAAGAAAGATAGTGGTGCTGATCTTTACATTAGAGTGCTAAGTGCTACAAGCAGAGGCTTGAGATCTGTTGTGCGAAAACTACAATTAATGTTCTGTCATGAAGTTGCTTTTGAATCAGAAACAAGGGAAACTCTTCAGTTTAGTTGTTTCTTTCTAATTTGTGTTTTATAATGCTTCATGTTCTGGACTTTGCTCTGGATGAAACTGAATACAACCCTGTGACGTGCCACTGGCTGGGAGTGTAATGATTTGTTTCTTAAATGTTATTGCAAAAGTCAACAAATCATTGCTGGAGTAATAAAAGAGAAGGTTGGGAGCAGAGATCTGTTATCACAGCAGATTTTTCAGGACCTAAGAAATGTGGTTTCAGGACAGAAATAACGTGCTCTTAATTTCCTGACCCACTGAAAACATCACAACATCCAACCTGATTTTCTCTTTATAGCCTCTTCACCGTTCTTTTGGCATCTGACAGAAGAAACAGTGTGGAGAAAAACTCTGCCTTGATTTCTGTGCTACACAGGGAGGTGAGTTTTTGACAGCACCTTTAAATAACTATAGTGCTTTTGAAAGAAAAGATGAAAATATATAAGAAGTCCTATTTAGATACCATGGGCTGGGAGCATAATGCTTTATTCCTTAAGTGTTACTGCAAAAGTGAGAAAATAATTGCTGGAGTAATAAAGGAGAAGCCTGGGAGAAGTGATTTGTTGTCACAGCAGCAATAAATGGAAAACTGGATGACATTTCCTACCCTCACAAGTGCAGTTTTTAAAGGAAATTGAGAGAGTTGTTATTAGTTCAGGCGTTTTTATAATTTTCTAATGTTTATTTCACATGTCTGAACACAAAGGGACAATTTCCATTTTGCCAGTGGCCAGGGTGTCATAACCCTTTGTGGGGAGCCCCAGGTGAGAGCTGTGCCCTGTGAAACCAAGTGACTCCACTGAGCAAACTTGGCCAGCTTAGACTATCTGAGAATCTAGTCCATCCCTCACAGCCATTTTGTGTAACTCATTAATAGCTGAAGATTTAACCCGATGTGGTGCCTTCCCTTTGGTGCCTGGTGAGGTGAGCAGAGGAAGCAGCACCACAGGGAGTGTGCAGGGCACAGAGCAAGTCTGGGGCTCTTCAGCACTGAGGGTGCCTGTCCATTCCATTGCTCTGGTTTAACTGTAGTCAGTTTGGAAGCAACTGTAGTCAAACTGAAGCACAAAATTAAATGCAATCCTTTCTGTTTAGAGTGATATATTTGAATTTTGCTTTAAGTGTTCAGTGTGTGCTTATACCTGGAACTAACCCTTCCCCAATTACGAGCATGTTCCCGGGGCTTAATTAAACTGATGAAAGTTTGTTTGTAGACAGAGCCCAGGGGTGAGAACAAATACCTTTTTTGGCTGTGATGTCCACAGGCAGCCTTGTGTCCTGTTTCTTCATGAGCCTTTTGCCCTGTCTGCTGCCCTGTGGTCTACAATCCCACAGTCTGTGGGATATAACTGTGGGTCAGCACATCCAGCTTACAGGCACTGGCAGGGCCTTCTCTTCTTGTTTTCCCTACATTTTTGTGAACTTCACCACTTCAGACATGGTCTCCTTTTGTTAAAGCAGGTTGGAAGTTGCTAACAGGTTTGCAGAGTTGTGACAGATGAAAAAAAATATTTGCAGTGCCGTGACAGGTGAACAAAACATTCCCAGTGCAGTTGTGTAAATCTCATCTCTTTTAGAAACTAACAGAAAATAGTGGATTTGTGAGGCTGTGACCTTTACAGAGACAACAGATCTAGTGAGTCAGACCAGGCATGGGGAGCAAGGACTTCTGGGCTCCTGTACTGTGAATACCATTCACGCAGATTGCAGGAACAGTTTGAATTTCTTAGGCAAGTGTGCAGGAAAGGGATGCTCACCAACATCTTTCTTTCAGAACATGCATAGAAAAACGAAGAGGTTCCTGTGTGGCCCTCGACAGCACCCTGCTGACAAGGCTCTGTGCATCTTGGTGGTCGCTGCTCATCTTTTCCTCCTGGCAGGTACAGTAACTTCCCTCAGGACTGACCACAGGGATGGTACTGCCAGTGGGCTCTAGGTATCCCCCAACCCAGGGATGTCTGATGGGGTCCTGGTTTATGCACACATGGTGTATCCATACAGGAGCCCACTTTCCTCTTGTTCTGCCCCAAAGCAGCAGTTAATCTCCCTCTGGACCTCTCCCTTCTTCTTGGTGTCCTTGTCCATCCCTCAGCGCATGTTGGCCAGAGACCTTCAAGTCTGGACATAAAGCACACCCTCTCCTGGGATGCTGGCTCAGTCTGGGCTGCAGATGAGTCAGTACAAATGAGAAAATACAGCAAGGAGCGAGATGTCAGGTTTTGTTTGCATCACAACTCTTGTCCATGTTTGAAGATAAAAAGCCTCTTGGTTTTGTCATTAACTACCTGTTTCCCTCCAGCGTATATTCCTGCATTTCTATCTTGTTTATTTCTAGTTTTACTTTGGTCACTGTAAAATGAGAGCTGTGCATTTGCTTCATGGTGTCCTGGGACAAGCACAAAGCTACTGACAGAACCAATTCTGCAGTAATAATTCAGGCCCTGAGTCAAACGCACTAAACTGTGCTTCATGAACGCATTCAACATCTTTTCACTCCACTGTAAAGCCCAGCAAAACAATAATTAGTTCTATGTTGTTTTTTGTATTTCTTTCTTTGACTTCTCCTCAAGAACAATAGAGGGCACAGAGATAACTCATACTTCCAAAATGCACCCTGTAGCCCTGGGGTCACTTCCAGCACACAGGGCAGTCGAGGAAAACCAAGGAAAACTTCCATAATAAAAAGGCTGAATTAATGCTTAGCTCTTGACAAATGCACCCCTTTCTCTCAGCTTTACCTGAGAAAATCTGATTGCTATAAGGCACTGGAAGGCCTGACCCCTGAAAGGGGGATTTCTCAGCATGTCTCTGCTGAGGTGCAATGGTGCTCTGATTAGTTGTGAAATAGGTGCCAGTCCTGCCAGTCATCCATCCCACAAGGATTCTAGTATCTTGGAGAAACCCATGGGAACTGGCTTCTTACCTTTTTTTGCCCTGCAGCTGCTGGCAAGCCCTGCTTAAGATGGCTGTTGTATTTTCTTGTGCTGAAATGAATTACTCACTGCTTGAGTTGTAAAATCTAGTCTCAGCTCTCTGCATCCCCTAAAGCTCCACCACAGATCTTCTCCTGCAGTACCAGCACTGGCCATGGATTTCATAAGGTTTTAAGCTGAAGGAGGTGAGATTTAGATTAGATATTAGGAAAAAATTCTTCATTTTGAGAGTGGCAAGGCACTGGAACAAGTTGCCCAGAGAAGTTGTGGGTGCTCATCTCTGGAAGTGTTCAAGGCTAGATTGAGGCTAGGAGCATGTGGACCCTAGACCTGAACTCTGTATTGATTCCTATTTGGCATGTCTTGAGGATTTCAACTTTTCCTTTTTAAAGTTAAACTCATCTTCTCTTTACTGGTAGTGTGGGTGGTCTCAATTAAATTTCAAAGGCAGTAGAAACTGGAAATAGAAGAAAGTTTTAATTTTTTTAATCATCATTCAGGGAAGAACCCAAATGAAGCCATATGGCAGCTTTTTCTTTGGAAGTGACACTTCATTTCTCTTCATTACTCTTTCCCAATGCCATTTGCTTACAGAAACACACTATCTGCATGGAGAACGACTGGATTTACTGGGAAGGAATGATAAATATGTGTCCCTGGTCAACTTCAGCATCCCTCAGCTCTGTCAGTTCACAGTGTGCATTGACCTGAACCGGACTGCCAACGTCAGCTCATGGGCAGCATTTTCCTATGACACTGATGTCACCTCCACTGACATAAATGACTTAGAACTCGGACTCTCTGGAGAAAACAAGCACTTGAGGTTGTATCTTTTTGGCACCACACGAGACATTGAGATTGACCTGGCCCTTTTTGTGTGGTATAGTGTGTGCTGTGTATGGGACACCAGGAAACAGCTGCTGGAGGTCTTCTGCAACGGGAACCTCGTGCACAGCGAAGTCCTGGGCAGCACTGGGTGCCTGAAACCCAACGGCAGCCTCGTGCTGGGCCACCTGCACAAAAGAAGGGATGGCTTCATTGTGAGGGTCAGCAACAGCTTCATTGGCAGCTTGTACTACTTCCAGCTGTGGGACCGTGTGCTGGGTCAGAAAGAGTTGCTGAGCTGTTCCATGGGCAGCACTGTCAGCTGGAAGGAAGAGTACTGGAACTTCAATGGCATCCTCCCCGTCGCGGACAGTCGCCTGCGCTGCAGTGAGTCTGCAATATTTTCTCTTCTTGGGACTTATGTGTGGCTGGGGATCACACACAGAATAGGGAAACCTCCACTGCTTGGGATTATCTAATGGCCTTTGAGTCAGTGCTGCTGAGATTGAGACTAGGGTGGGCAGAGCTGTGGCCATGCTTATGACGTTGCCTGCTCATCCCCACACAGGCTCTTCTTGGAGGGGATACTGAGGTTGTGGATGGGGTAAAGCTGGCAGGGACAAGCTCTGCCACTGAAATCCCCGGCAAGCTATTGCCAGGTGGTATGTTTTGGGTGAATCTTCTAGTGGTTCATTCTTCTGCTGGGCCACCAATCTGCTCCTGAGCTGGCCTGGCACTGAGCAAGGTCGATGGGACTCCAAAGTTTTCTTTCTTCCAATATGTTTAAAAATATTGAATTAAACCCATTATTTAGATGATAGTATCATAGAATCACAGAATGATTTTGGTTGGAAGAGACCTTAAAGATCATCCCATGGGCCAAAGGGACACCTTCCACTAGACCAGGTTGCTCAAAGTCTCATCCAGTCTGGCACTGATCCCTTCCAGGGACAGGGCATCCACAGCTTCTCTGGGCAACTTGTGATGATAGAAATCACTTCACTGCAAAGCTCCTTTGTTTTGTGTGCCCCAGATGATGTTGTGTCATTGACAGGCACTCTTACCAGTGTTTTGGGTTATCTCATCATTCACCCCTGATGTCTGTATGTGCTACAAGGTATTTAAACTACACAGTATTTAAACAGAGAACCAAGATTGACTAACTGACTGATAGACTGACTGATCTACATTAAACTAATGACATGTCACAATGTTTAGGTGCCCCACAATAACACCCAGTGCATCTTTGCTAATTGTAAGCGGATGGTTTCACAGGGAAAGCAGAACCACAGTATGAAGCAATTGGTCATTTTTGGTCTGCACTGTGAGAATCCAAGGAGCATCACATCACACAGCACATTTCCATCACCTGCAGCACCTTCTCACTTCACTGCAGTTCCCATTGCACTTTCCCATCTTCTGCTCCATGTTCTCTGTGTTTCATGGGACTGGGCCCAAGGCAATGAGATCATCAGGAAATCACTGACTGCTGATGAAACTTCTGCTCAGAGGGATTCCCCACCCCTCCCACATTGCACCCTTGCTGCTTCTGCACCAAAGGACAGAGGCACTAATAAAAATTGCTGTAAATTACAACTTTCCCATCTGTCTCTTGGCTTCCTGCACCACTCCTTTACCCAAACACTCTCCCTTCTGCACTGCCTGTCACTAAAGACACTTCCCCACTTGTGTCCCTGGCTGGGGGGGCATGAACTGATGAGGAGAGAGGAGGAAAGTTCAGTTTCCATTTTCCAATTAACACCTTTGCCCTTGGGCCCATTCCCTCTTTGGGAAAGGTGTGTGCTTGGCTTGGCAAGGAGTTGTGAGAAGCTTAGTCATGTTAGATGATGTAAAGTTTAGCACCTAAGATCAAAGTCTCCATTCAGTATTCCCAGGCTTTGATTTTTCAAGAAAAATAACCTGGATGAATTTGAGCATCTTTTTAGTGAGACAAAGCGTGTTAGAGAGAGGTTTTCAATAGTCAAAGCATTCTCTCCCTCTAAAGCTGTCCTCAAGAACCAGGTGATTTTCTCTAGTTAGGATTCTCCAGTGCAGCCTGAATCAGACATTCAGTCTGTAAATTGTTGGCCCAAATATTCCAAATTTGTCAGCAGAGACAGCAGCTTGTCTCACAAGCAACGGATGACACTGACAGGCACCAAGGCTACTCTTGCCTATGGTGCCATGAACTGCTGGATCCACTCTGACATCCACACTTGGAGGGGGGTTACTGGAGTCTCACATCTTTCCCAGAGCAATAACCAAGGTGACTGTTGTGAAGGAACAGAGATGTTCTTAAAATTTAATCATATTGAGAATCTGTCATGTGCCACATCTTGGCAAGACCTTTCCTTCCACTATAAATCTACTCCTTACTTTAATTAACTGGAATTCATGAGTGAGCTGTAGCACAGAGGCTTGCTGATGATACACAAGGTAGGGATAACAGTGAGCAGTGTAAATGTATACTGAGATTTATGTCCCATCTGTCAGGCAGGGGAAGCTGCACCTGGCTGTAGTTCATGTGGATTGTCCATATGGGATCATATATATTGAGTCTATA
The DNA here is from genome assembly GCA_013396695.1 of Sakesphorus luctuosus. Classification (NCBI taxonomy): domain Eukaryota; kingdom Metazoa; phylum Chordata; class Aves; order Passeriformes; family Thamnophilidae; genus Sakesphorus; species Sakesphorus luctuosus. The sequence goes on from VWZD01000205.1 coordinate 490,335, forward strand.
TGAGACCATCTGAAGCATCCATGTAAGAAGGAGTTGTGCCAAAGTGTTGCTGTGCAATGAACTGTCCCAGGGAAGTGCCAAATCAGTGCCAATGTCATGTCTCAGATTCTTACTTATGCCCAATAACAATTTCTAATGCAAGGTTTGCCTCTTGTGTTTATATGTGTTGTTTATAGATGTTTTATGTTGCATTACTTGGATATGCAATTGTGCTGGGAAGTTGGGCAACCTGCTTTGTTTTGAAAATCCTGGATAATTTTTGGAAAGCCAGGGCTCATTTAGGCAAAGTGAGTGAAACTTCTCACACGAACACAGCCAGAGGAAGCTGTAAGAAGGTGTGTTGGCTTTTTGTAAGTGCTATAATTATCGTAGCAATTGCTCTGGCTTTGCTTGTTAGTAGAAGTAAAGTTATTGTTCTGCCTTTGCTTTTTTCACAGACATCTTGAAGATAATCCTTTGCTTTTCCAGCTCAGCTGAGTTTTTGCTAAAAGTGTAGAAGTAAAAGTGTGTATTCTCATCCTCTCACTGACTCAGTCTTCATCTCTTCCTCCCCCTACCTCACCCACACACTGCTTTCTGATTTTCTTCTTAATTTAAAATAATCTGGGAGAGGGATGAATATTCAAAATCTGAACGTGACTGTTAATAATATAGAAATATATTTATTGTAGTTCTCTTATTGGCTAGTCTAATTTTTGCTGCTTGTCTGTTGGAAACCATACATATTTACAGGATGCCAAATAAACCGTTTATTAAATTATCAAATCAAAATCCTTGACTAGGACTTAAAAAAATCAGTGGCACAGTATTTCTGTAACTGCAGATCTCATCTGTCATCATGCCTTAGCTCTTGTTTCATGAATGGAATTACATACATGTTAATTAGAGCAAATGAAGTCACAGTATGCAGGTGGCCAGTCCCACACATACCTGCTGGTAATCATCCCTGATATGTGAGAATAAACAGATTTTTTTTTCTTCAGGTGATAATGAGAAAGAAATAAATTAGAATCTGCAAAGTTGTAATTATGCTTCATTTGTCAGGAGATGGAAACAGCATTCCAAGTTATGCTCCTGCTCAGAATGGGTTTGAGCTTTGTTTGACCATTTCTCTGTTATTTTTTTTCCCTAGCAGATTTTTCTGATGCATCCTGCTTGACACTTGGTGATATCATACATCACCCCTGAGGCAATGGGTTTTGAAACATTACACTGATAACAACAGGGACAGGAGCCTGGGATCACCCAGCTCTCTCCTACCTGGAGTAGGTCTGCAGCACTGGAACAGCCAGGGCAGCAAGTTAAACCCCGGGTGTTCAAACAGGTTGGGATATGGCTTGATAAATCATAGCCCAATATCATGCCTGTATTTCTGTAAGAAAGACAAAGTTATTTATTCCACTGATAGGGCATGTCTGTACAGCACTGGCCCTTCTGTGCCCTCACCACACTTGCTCTACAGCAGCAGTTCCTTAAAAAAGCTTATAAGAAGACACTTATTGTCTGTCAGTTTGAAAATAAGGACTCATTATTTGTAACATCACACTGGGGCTCACAGAACCATCTCTGCAGCTTCACACCACAGGAAGGCATATAGGTTTCCATTTGAAGTTTAAACTGTGGGATTAAAGTCCCTGGGGATGCTGGAATATTTGCCTCTCTGCAGTGCTGAGGGTCAGGTCCTCTGGGTTTTGCTCTTTGAGTATTCTCATAGTAGTGTATTATGAGCATGGGGAGGGCTTGGTGTGCACAGGTGCTGGAGGTAAAAGCACATCCCCTTAGTTCCAAATCCTTCTGTTTTCCTTTGAGGAGTTGGTTTCCTTTGTCCCTGGGACTTTTTATTGAGTAGATGCTTCTGGCGTCTTGTTTTCTGTGTGTTCACGTGTCTGTCAAACAGTGTAAGTGTTGGCAGGAGCTCTGTGCATGAAACATCGAGGTCTGTCTTGAAGCTCAGGGAGCTAAGCCTGAGGATCTTTTTCCAAATAAAGAATCAGCAAATGCCCATTATGTCAGGTTATGTTTCTGACCTATTGCAGGCAATGGATCTGAAATGGCAATGTGGCAGCTTGCTCTGGATTTGCTAGTGTTTTGGTGGAAGAGTAAAACAAAGCAAATTAGCTCTCTGATTTCCAAAGTTCACTGCTATCTCAGATGCAAACGGCCTCAGTAAAGAGGAGAGATGTTCAAATGAAAATCTAAGATTCACTAAGCATGAGTAAAGCAGGCTTGCTATTTTTACGGTTTTCTGTACGCCCCAGGAGCAACAGGGACTGTGCTCTGCCAAATCAGGTCCCTGGAAAGTTTGATCTTTGAAACACCTGGTGTATCTTTCCTGCTCCCCATCCTTCTGCCTCCAGGTGTGGGGGAGCCTCCTGTGTGAGCCCTCCACCAGCCCTGAGCGTGCTGCCTCTGCTGAGGAAACCACAGGGGCTGAAACCTCCATTTCCTAGATCATGTGGTGACACCAAAACATGGACTGGCACCTCCAAGGAGCATTTGGAGGCTGAAGACTGAAGGCTCTGAGCTTAGTCTGCACTAGTCAACCTTGGAGAGACAAGTCAGAGCTGGACTTCAGTTACCTTATTGTCCCCTTGCTCCAGTTTGACCCTGTGCTGAGTTCACAGTCTGTGGCTTAGAGCAAAGGAGAAAATCGACTGTGTGTCCAGGAAGCAGAAGCTTGTGGACTGCAGGGTGCCTGCTCAGAAGGGGCTTTTGACCTTGGATGTCCCTAGAACTTCACAAGACAATTTGAAGTAATTTAGGATAAAAATAGAGACTTTAAGTTTTTCACAGCTCCTGTTTCTATTATTGTCCATGGATATATTGCCATTGATTTGAGTGAGTCAGAGATTGGCTGTTACATTTCAAGCATGGGTGAATCTCCTTGCCTTGAACTACAGTAGAGAAAACAATGTTTTATGAAGCGTGGTCTGATCCTGCTTATTTCTGACCACACTCCTTATTCATAGATGTTTTGCTTTGCATTCATAGGTTGTTCATTTCTCTTAGTCAGAGCTAGAATGCCAAGTCTCTGACAGTCATGTAAGTGAAGTAAAAAAACGCAAATTACCAGCCTAGCAAGGAAACGATACTTCTGGGGCAAAATGTTGTGATCCTGCTTTTCTTTCAGCACTGAAGCCTGTAATGTTACACCATGATTCATTTCACTGCAATTTGCTGTAGTACATGTGACAAACATCACCTGTTTTGTCCCTGTCTGTCTGGTGATGTGGCAGATTACATGTGAAATGAGAAGTTGTATCTGGTTTGACATGAGTCACTTCAAGGAAAATCAGCTACGAATGAATTCTTGGAATTCTTTAATTTGAAAACAACAAACAGGATGGCCAGCATTTATAATGGGAATCATTATGCCAGGTTATCATTCACCCAGAGACCACGAATATCAATGTTCCTCTCAGCAGCATTACTGCATGGTAACCTGTTAGCACTCAGTGTGTGACCAATTCCTTTTCCTGAAGGCTGGCACAGCTTACGCTGGCAAGAAGGGAACACAGATAACTGCTCTTCATCACAATCAATGAGAAAAGATAATGGTGCATAAGCTCTGGTCTACCCTGGGATCTAAACCCTGAAAATCCCGTTTTCTTGTCTGTTATGCTGTAGAAATATAAAAACACCATGTTGGATGTATTTCCCCCTTTGCCTTCACCCTGTAGGGGCCTGTGGAACCACAGCTGCTCCTTGTTACCATGACCTTTGCTGGAGGACTCAAACCTCTCTCTCCCCTGGACTATTCTCTTCTTTACACTTTTGCCAATGTGGATTCTTAGGCCTTTTATTGTTCTTTCCAGCAGGCTTGAGGAAAGCATCACCAACAAGGGCTCCTACACTGCCTCCTTTACCTCTGACCAGTAGTACCAATGGTACCATTCCAGGTAGGTGCTCAACAGGGCCATTTTAAATGCTGTTGTGGTCATCACTGACACTGACTGACGCTGTAGATGTGACAGTTTAAGACTCAGACACATGTTTAGGCCATTGCTGCTTAGGCAGGTGTCCCATGTCATCAGGTGTCCCACTCTCAGCAGGCATTGCACACTCAGGTATGAACCACGACTTGGTTGCTAAGCTGTGATAACATGGTCATGTGTTTGGGCCCTTAAGCTCCTTACTAAAATTTCTAGCAATGCAAATGCAGCAGTACTCTAAACTTGGACACTTGCAGTCTGGGATGTCCCAAAGAGCTTTGGGGACCTTGGGAATGGGAACATAGCTGAGGTTCTGTGGAGGGGTGAGGACATGGGAGGGGGAGCAGACACCTTCTGTGCAAACTACAGGATCCTTCTCACTTACGTTCTCTCCTTACAGTAACCTTCTTTAATGTTCACATGAACTTCTCTCTTTTCTACAAAACCAAGAAAGCTCCTGATTATTATGATGCAAGGAAGCTTCTTGAACACTGGGTGAGTATCTTGCTTTTCTCATTCTCATGTATTTCTAGCAAGTATCAGATGAGAGGGACAGCTGGTAGAATCATAGAATAGTTTGGGGTAGAAGGGATCTCTAAAGGTCATCTAGTCCAACCCCCACTGTACAGAAAGCAAACAGATGGAACAACACAGAAATGAGCATCCATGTAACAATATCGTGATGTTTCAGAATCATGTCACCCAATGCATTTTTAACAGGGCAAAATGAAATTCTGAAGGAAGAGAAAGTGTTAAAACTTTGCCCAAATCCTTACTTATTTTCATCATGATTTAGAATTTTGATGACAATTCTAAATTTACAACCAGCTTTAGAAAAGAATTGATAGATCAAATTAATAAAAATGGTTTCTTCCCTCCAGTTTAATATCATCTTTACTGGAGAAGAATTCATTGTGACAAACTTTAAAATCAGGTAAGGCTGTGGTTGTGTAGTGGTGTCACCTTGACCCTCTGTCCTTTGAGCAGCCAAGTTCCAAACACCTATTTCACAACTGACCAGTCTGTGACAAGGTTGGAAACCAAACCCCAGGTTTGCACAACTTCCAGCATGTTGAACACATCCTGTTCACTGGGCTCATTCACCTGAAAATGTGCACCCTGCCCAATGCAAGGCTCCAGCCTGAGACCTCATCTTTGCCCACATGTATTGGTTCATGATCAAGATGAAACCTTTGCTCCTCTGCAGTGTGTGAGCAGTGACTCCAGTGGGCTGATGTATCTTGTATACAATCCTGGCTATCCAAAAAGCGGAGAAATTGGTACTTGCAGGAGATGGAAAGTAGGGCAAAGTGCTGGTACCTGCAGGGTTTGCTCACATTAGTGTTGCTGAAGCCTCATTTCAGCAATTGCATGTGAGTGCAAAGGAGTTTGGGGGTCACATCCACCCACAGAGTGAGGGTCACAGACCCTTGAGGGCTGTCTAGGTTAACACTGGGTCTTGCATGATGGCAGTGTCTAATGAAAGCATATTATAGTTCCAAAACCCTGCTCAGAAACAATGGTTTGTAGGTATTTCATACCTTTTTACCCAATCCAGCTGTATTCACATCCAAACTGTGAGTGGCTGAGAAGGATATTTTAGCAAGCTATAAAAGTATCACTTGTACAAACACATTTTTATCCTTTCATGCCTATTTTGACTTCCTACTTTCTTCTCTGACCTCCACAGTTACTGCTTTACAAATGGCAATACAGTGACACCCTGCACTGTTCACATGGGGTGAATCCAATTTGGAAAGCCCTAAGGGAAGGGTGGGTCCCATTCTGGAAGAAGAGCTTTTTGTCAGGGTACACCTTTGTTATGCTTGATATGGGTGATTTCTGTAGATATATCCATCCTGAATTCAAGATCACTTCTCTGCTGCAAAATCTGGCCCATCGTGGTCAGAGGCTATTTTAGGTGATGGCAGAATGAGGGATGTTGTAGTTATTTGCTACTGTGAAATAATTCTTCTGTTCTCTTTTGCTTGCAGGGGTAATTATCTACAAAGCAGTAGGAGGACTGGTGTATGTAACTTCTTATTTTCTGATTTAAAAACTTATTTTTTCTTACCTCTGCAAAGAGGATATAGTAGTTGCAGGGTCTAAATGCTGCTACTATTGTGTTTTGTTGAAATTATTAAATCATCCTGATGGACCTTTAGTAGTACTGTAAAACAAAGGCTGCTCTAGGGAGTTGGTTTCTGGTAACACTTAAAGCAACAGGCTCCATTTTAATGAGCACACTGAGTTTCTGTTGATTGCTTTCCTTAAAATCCAATTTGTGCCAGTGGATTCTAACCAGCTTCTAACTTTCTGTGTCGTTCTATGCAAACTGAAGGGGAAGGTAAAGCGGATGTCACAAAGGTAAGACCCAGGGTTATGAACTGGGTTTCCACAGTTCATATTGACTTCATTTTTAGGGTGAGGAGGAATTATACCCCTCCATGGCTGTTTGAGCTTCAAAGTGACCAGTAAAGCACACATGGAGTAATGCTTGACTTGGGGAAATGCATTTGAACATCCAAGGTTTCCAGCTCATACCCCCAATGTTGGGAGACTCAAAGTGCTTCCATGGCATGCTGTGAGGTTTGTGCTGCACTGTAAGAGCTGGGTGTGGGCAGTGTCCTTCACTGGCACCAGAACAGAGAGTGGACAGTGCCCAAGTGGGATCTCAGGATGAATCCTGCACCTCTTCTGTAGGAAATCCTGATTGCCTTCTCACCTCAGGCCAGGAGGAGGGGGCACTGCATTCTCATCACCTTCAAGGGGTTGCAAATTGTTTAGAAAGGCCATGAGTGGGGTCCACTGGAAATGCATGAAACATTCCAGCCCTAAAGAAATCTCACTCATTAGTCCTCAGTTAAATTCGATGTCCGTTGAGGTGGTCCACTCATGCCTTCTTGTGCCCTTCTGCCATGTCTGAATCCACTCAGAGAGGGGTACAGTCTTTACAAACCTTCTAGAGTGAGCAAGCACAGTTATTTAGCACAATAGGTGTTCTGAGGAGGAAAAGCTGGAATCCATGAGAGATAATGAAAGTGGCTAGTCAGGTCTCAGTTTTCCAGGGAGCCAGGGAGTCTTCCAACTCTATGAGGACACAGGGTTTTATGACTGGCTCACTCTAAACTTTAAACATTGTGAAATGTTACTAATATGTCAGCCTTGTTTGTGCATTCTATTTGTAGCTACATCTGCAAGGCCATTATAAAGGCCACATCCCTGGAGATACAAGAGGTGCTGAGTCTCAGGATCAAACAGCTGTTGAACGACACATACAAAGAGGGACCATTATCCTTGTATGTGAAACCTGAAGATGTGGCTGTGAAGTCAATAGGTATTACTTCACTGAAACCTCATCGGAAATCACATGCTTTGTAATTCTGGTTATAAGTGTTTTATCAAATTTAAATTTTGTGGAGAGGTTAGGCTAGAAAACACCCTTAACAAGTAGCCACACTGACCTCATCTGATGCATGAGCTGTAGAACATCATGTAGGGACAGCAAGATCAAAAACTTGGGTTCCAGACAAATGGAAGTAAGTTAAAATTTGAATCCTGGTGCCAAAGCAGGTCTGAGCACCTTTGCAATGAAGGCAAGGTCAGGCTGATGTAGCTACAAATCCAGGAGCCCCTGATGGTAGCCAGTGCTCCAGGAACACCAAAGACAAACACTCAAACCAAACTCGCTGCCATTTGCTCAATGTCTGTGCATTTTGGACCAAAATTAATATGGTAAATAGTGACTTTCTTAGTTTGGTTATAATCTCTCTTGCTCCTTAAAATACTGAAGTAAGACAGAGATAAGCACTAACAGACCATACCTGAAATTTAAAACAACATTTTATACCAATTACTTACAAAATACCGGATGCAGGTGATAAAGCTGTAATTGTGGAGGAAAGACATTGATGTGATAACGAGGGGAAGTGTGAAAACACCTTCAGATAGATTAGAGAAGCCTGTAGGATGTGCTGTCATTGAATATGGTTTGTGATGCAAGAAACCAACGCTGCACCTGAGAACTGACCTTGTCAAACAAAAGAGAAAAAGGTTGTAGAAGAAAAGGCAAAATACCTAAACAAAATGTTTTCTTGCAAACAGTAAACTTGTAAAATACTCCTACACAAACTGCAAATTGCAGCTCATTCCCATTAGGAAACAAGGTCCACAGAACATGTAGGTTCCTCTGTCAGGGGGATCTTCTTTTTGACTATTATTAAATCTTTTTGAAGGGCTTTTATGTATTTACTCCACAGCACTAATGGATTGTCCAGAAAGCTTCTCACACACAACGTTCAAGGGGAACTATTCATGGCCGCTGACCAGCCCAGGCTCCACAGCAGAGGTCAGCTGCAGGAAAAACCCTCTGCAGTCTGCCCAGAGGAGCTGGTGAGCAATGAGATCATCTTGTTTTGGGTCTTCCACAGAAGACAGGAGGGAGCACCAGGCTTTGTGATGGTAAATCAGGTGGCAGTGTGTCACAGCACGCAGCAGTGCCGTGCCAAGGAGTGTGCAAAGGATACACGGCTGGTCCAGCACAGGCTGCAGGAAGAGGGAGTGTGGCATCATTGCCATCCCCTGCAGTGAGGGACCTGACCCTCTGCTTGGGCAGGGAGGGGAAACACAGGCACTGTAGCATTTTGTGCCATCCCTTCATGGCTCCCAATACCTACTTCAGGTGCATTTCAAATGGCTCTGGCATTTGTGCTCTGCTCCCACTCTACTCAGTGAGTGCTAAGTCAGATCTGACTGGCAACTCCATTTAAAGTTGGGCTAATGAATTACATTCTTAGTTACCTGAGTGGAGAATATGAGGAACATCATTATTATATACTTTTTCCTATAACAATGTAAATTATTTTCATTTTTCAGTGCAATTAGTATTGAACTTGAGCAAGCTTTTTGGAAGAAACCAAACATGACTAAATGTAAATTACTGAAAAAACTTCCAAATAATATTTTAGATCTCAAAAATATCAACATAACAGAAGGTAAGGCACCAGACACTTCAGTGTCACAGTGAGTCACAGTAAAAATAGTTGTACTTAGATAATGCTGATGCTGGATATCTGAACAAGGGAAGCAGTAAGCTCGTTTTATGTGCATCCTGCTCACCTGGTCATCTTAAAGGGGTTTTAATGTTGATGGATTTTTCAAGTGCTTCAAAATTCTCTAGTTATCACTTTGAAGATTTGTCTCATATCCTACACTTTGATTTACAACTAAGCAAATAACCAATGAATAATGTGGTAGGTTTTGCCTCTCTGTTACCATATAAAAGTAGTTCATAACATCTCATACAAAGAAGCTCAAATCTGTGTTTGGAATTCAAAAGTTAGTACTGTAGTTCATGTAAGTGATAAGGTGACCTTTACCACCTGGTTATGTCTTTTTTAAGTTTTAACTAACAATGTGACCCCTCTGAATGGTGAACAAACCCAATAACATAAGTTTTCCACCTCCTCAGCAGTGAATCAAATAATAGATCATTGAAAGATATCTGCAGTTGCACAGAGTCTCCCTGACTCCCAGGCTGTAAAACTCGGCTTCTATAAAAAATTATAGGAGGATGATGAGATGATGAATGGCAAATAAATTTTTTCAAATGATACCATTCAGAATTTGCTTTTGCTGCTGTACCAGGTAAACAGCATTTGGGGAGAGGGGAGGTTCTTGTCTCATTTGGAACTCACAGATGCTTGTAAGCATGGCAAAAGTTAAAGCTAAATATTATTTAGAGATAGTGTTTTCTAAATCCAAAAGCAGCTGACAATATTCTTACGAAAAGGACATTATTTCCTTCCTTTAAAATACGATCTGAGACATCTGGATTTTACTTTGAAATTTTTTGCCAGTTTCATTGACATTTTGAGGGCTTACTGACTTATTCTTAGGACACAATTTTGTAGTAGATCAGGAGCCTTATGACAGTATGGAAAGAGAGGAGAAGCAGATTAACCTCTGGATTTAACATAGACACATGTAGCTGTATGGCCAGACACGAAGCTAAGCCACATAAGTCATCTGTACTTCCTTTTGTTTCAGAGAATGCACAAGATGTTGTACAGCATATTTTATACCTCTTGCCAGAGGCAACACTGCATGTAGAAGAGTTACAAATCATTGCAAGTAAAATTTCTGATATTGTACAGCTTGCAGATGTGAGCATGGCACTTGCAGAGACTGCATTGTCTGTACTAGACTATATTTTGCTGCAAGAAATAGAAGATCAGAACATCAGAAAAATAACTAATAGGTAAGTAAGATAACTGGCCCAGAAGAGGCTTCCTAAGCTGAAATGGCACCACGGACTAATTAATTCACTTTATTAAAATATCACCAGAGGATTTAGCAATTTCTGTACTTGGATCTTAAATATGTTTGTGGTTCTTAGCAGCAGAAATTGGTTATTGTGTTGTCAAAGGTGCTTTTATCAGAACCAGTCGTGCAGAAAGTCACCATCACAGGGTTATTCCCTGTGGGCATCCCAGTCTGGAGGCAACGCAGGGACTGCCCAGCAGCCACCTCCTCTCACAGGTGATCTTTGTGGCTCGGCAGTGAGGTCTGTGGACAGGATCAGCCTGGAGGCACAATCTCTTCCACTCTCTACCTGTGCTGACAAAGACTTTTCAAGCACAGCTATTCAATGCTAAATTCCAAAATCTACATTTAGGATTCTACATCCATTATGTGATTCTCACACATGCTAAAATTGAAGTTACTAGACAGCTTTAAAAACACCTGTCTCCTTTGAGATCTTAAAGGTAACTCAACTACCTGGTTTTGAATGTGTGGCTTCTGCTACTGAGCAGGGCCCTGTCAAGAACAATGCTGGCAGCTTTGACAAAGGCAAATGGAAAGACACAGAGTTTACCCATTTCTGATTCGGGCAGTACCCACTTCTTGGGCTCCAAACAGGAAAGTTCATTCTACTTTGCACTGGACAACATTAACCACAGACTGAGACACGCTCTGTTCATCATACTAAAAGGCCTTCCAACATCTCTCATTTTAAAGACTTGGCCTATTTGCAATTTTCCATTTCACTTACTGTAAAACAATATTTCAATAAGACATATTAAAATAGGAAATATTAAAACCAAGAGAAATGACCTTTCCCCCAAAGTTCTGCATGGAGCATGACTATGCCACAGCCAAGTGGTTTGCAGTGGACAACTCAGCATTGCCTTTCCAAACTCAGGAGTCTGCAAGGAGGAGTAACCAAAATTAGCTTAGAAAATCTGTCAGAGATTGGGTAGCATCGTGATCCTTTGGGCTGTGTGCTCTTTCTTCCAAGCCTATCACACTGCAGTTTGTGGAGTGTGGTCTGTGATACACCACCTCTGCTTTCTCAAATAGGCTATGGGGTTTTTGAGGGAAATATCTATTGCTTTGAAATGTAAGGGTTTAGGGACAAGAGTGATATTCTTGTTCCTGAAGGACATAGCCAAGCTGAACTCCAGACTTCGCAGCTCTAGGGCAGCTGTGGCTGAAAGGATCCCGGTATGTCTAGGGCCAATGATGCTTGAAGGGAACAGCAGACCAAAGGACAGGAAGGTTTTCCTTCAGTCTGTTCAGGTAACTGCTGTTTTTCACATTTTCAACAGGGTTTTATCGCTCCTTGCCTATGCTGACTAGCCTTAAGGGAGCCAAATAAGATGTGGAGCTGTCTCTGACTCTTAATACCTCTGAGTATCAAACAACCTTAATTTGCTGCTTCCTTTAGATTCCAGCCTCTTCTGTCTACTTAGAAAAAACTTCACTGATAGTAGGGCCCAGAAATGTTTTTCCTCAGAGATAACCAGAGCTTTACTGACAAGCCCCTGAGCAGCAGCCCTTCCTTTAGAGCATGGAGTGGTGGGGAGTTGGACAGATTTCTAGAAGTTCCTTGCAGACTAACTTATTCTGACTGTGACATTTTACCTGAGGGCACAATTAGATGATTGCAAATAGTCAAATTAGCAGATTTTACATGTTATTGCCTTCCAGATGAAATGCAGCATTCGACTGGGTGTGAATTTTGACTCAGGTCTTCCCAGAACCACCCTGTGTGGTCCCTGCAGGAGGGTATCTTCCACCTGCCAGACTTTCAGCCCACTGAATTATGCTTGCCATCAGCTGGCCCTGTGCAGACAAAATGCATCTACCCCCAAATGGACCCATTCTGCTCTAGGGCTTGCTCCTTGTGATCATAGATCAGAGCAGAGAGCTTTAGCCCATTGTCCGCTGGATGTGTGTTATGAAGCCAGGAGAATGTTACAAGAGATGTATTTTTTATCTTGTTGTTGCTTTTGTTAAAGTGTCCTGCAGACAACTGAGGAGATAGGCTACAGAGTGCCTTACACAGACAGAAATACGTCGGTCATAACCACTTCCTTGGCTCTCTTGGTGCTGCGTCCAGATCCCGGTGCATTTGGGGGACTGGCCTTTGGCATCACCTCCTACAACAGAGGTGTGGATCTCCAGGTGAGAGCAAAGTATCACCTCAGAAGCCACTGGCTAAAATAGACAATCCTCCTGCTTTTCTGCCCCATTGTGTGTATGACCCGAGGACGGCAGCTCTGAGCATGTCATCTCTCTCCTGCAGATCAATGTGCAAGAAAAGCCTTTCAAAAAGGCCTTGGCCTCAGTGTTTTTGCCAAAATCCCTGAAGAACTTCCTAGGGATCGAGCACGGTGACCCAGACAAGCATTCTAAGATCCAGTTTAAGTTTTTTGGCACTACTTCACTTTTTGCGGTAACTACGACTCCCACCAAACCCTGACACAGCAGGAATGGGCTCAGCTGTTCTCAGTGCCTACAAAAGAAATCCCAACAATGTTGTCTATTCCAGGCATATTGAGCATCAGAGCGATGGAGGAATGTGCAGGGCAAATGGTCTCAGGCAGCAAAACCTTCCCTGCAGCAAGGATGCTCTGAGAAGTGTCTGTAGACCTTCCACTTTCTGTTCATTTTCCGTAGCTGATGTTATTCTAATCCTTCTGTTATTATACCTCAGCCTTCCTCTGAGAGCAAGCTCTTGCTTGCTTAAGGACCAAGCATAGGAGATACCAAACATCACGAAAATAACTTCAAGATTTATGTCTCCATTAAAATAATAGCAGCAGTGATGTGCAGCATTTAGGATGATTCTAGTAGCTATTATATTTTCTTAACTCTAGGAGGGGTGCTTATAATTTAAAAGGGAGTAATTTCTTCAGAATGATGGAACATACAGAGTGCTGAGCAATACTTTTCACACAGAAGAAGCATTCACAGTCATGCCTACTGTCTAATGAGCTTAATGATGTACAACTGTATGTTTAAATGTACTGAAAAAAATATACAGCTTTCTCTATCCAGCTGATGCATCTAAGATTCAGTTCTGCTTCAGGTGATGTGGAGACTGTCCCTGAATTGCAGCCAACTACATTTTCTAATGAAGCAGCAAGTAGCTAAATTACATCAGGCATCCCATGGGGTTTAGCTGATCACTATTTCCAAGAAATACAATTTAAAAAAAAATGGGAGCAGGGGAGAACTTGGTTTCTTTTAGCATGCATGTATTTTTCCACTGCAGGATGACAGTTTAACGATGGAGAGGTTGAACACTTACGTTGTGAGTGCCAGTGTTGAAAATGCATCAATTCAGAACCTTAATGAGCCTGTGACTGTCACTCTTCAGCACATAGACCAGAACACGGTAGGACACGTTCCTTTCTTCAGGGAAGAGGTGAAGCAGAACTGATTTCACTCACCTTTACAATAAACTGAGAACAGGAAAAATAAGCTTGAAACACTTTGCTGTCTGACCTTTCCACGTTACATCAACCCAAACATTGACAGACCACACAGATCTCAGTGTTTATAAATTCCTGCAGGTTACTGAAGTTTGTCTCTCCACTCTAAAGCCATACTTAGCAGCACAAGACCTTTTCACTGTTTTCTTGTTATGGTCTGGACAACTTTTATTCAAGAGTAGCTTATTTGCTAAAATATCGCAGGTTTTGGATTGGAATGAAATGATTTGTCTTTGCTCTGAACTTGGCAGATTGGTTTAGTCACCAAAAGAAGTAAACTTAAAAAAACTCCAAGACTTTGCAAAGATGTTTTCAAGATTAATTGGCCTTGTTTTGTTTTAAAATTATGTTTCAAAGCTAAAGTCTTTTTTATTTTTAAATGGACACTGGTCATACTTTTTGTCTGAGTTTCACTCTGGCATTTCTGGGTTGCCAATGTTTAAGGTCCATCCTCCACATCAATATATTACAAACCCAGGGCAGAACAAAACTACTCAATAACTGAATTTGATTAAAGTTCAAGTTAATCAGAGCTTGAAAATGCTGCCTTTATGGCAATATGCTCTTTCCATTCAGTTCCAGCAAATATATACCTAGAAATTTCATCTAGATAACTCTTCCATCATTTTTACTCCATCAGGCCATCTGGCATCTCTCAGATTTTTTTCCGTGACCTTTTAAAATTATCTTAATTAAATATTTAATGAGTTATCATCCAAACCTACATCTTTGGCTCTCTGCCTAATTGTATTTGACAGTCTGCAGATCACACATCTTAACAGCTTATCTGTTAAGCTGGCTTCCTGTAAACTCTGTGCTTTATTAAACTTTATTAATGATATAATAATAATAAAAGTAAATGAATCGGTGCCTTGGGAAAGTTTGCTGCAGCATTATGAGTAATAAACTAGAATGTGCCCAAGAGAAAACATTGCATTGAATATCCATTTACATCTGTACAGCTCTTACGTGTCTTCCTTACCTGGTTTCAGAGAGAGGAATCACTGAAAATCTAAAAGAAAGGTTTCTTGTGGTTTTGAGTTTTTTTTTTAATGGTATAAAATCTAAGATTGTTATTCCACGCCTTAGTCATAACTTTTGAATTTCACCAGTAATTTGGTGTGACATCTCACATACCACATGAAGCCAATGAGATTAGACACAGGAATTGCTCCGTGCTGAACAATTTGTCAGATTTTCTGCTGTCCTTAAAAGACTACAAGGTACTGAAAGATACAGGTAAAACTGGGAGAGCCACTGACTCCCAGGATTTTCCTTGGTACAGGGAAAGGCAAAAATCAGAACTCTGCTGGTTCAGTGCCGTGGATGAGATGGCCAATATCCCAGCTGGCTCCCCAAGCCCAAGTGGTCCAGATGCCCCTGCCCTGATGGCATCTCACAGACCCACTGCAGCACCACCATGCAAAAACTCAGAGACCTGTGGGCTTTCCTGTTGAGCAGTGCAAGGGAAACCCAAACCAAGTGCCTTAGTTATACACCCCAATTAGAGGCAAGATGCACCATCTGTGAGTGCAGACAGTGCGCAGACACGCTGATTAAATGTCACAGCCTCCTTTCCTCTGCTTCCAGGGCAATGCAGCAGTGCACTGCGTCTTCTGGGACTTCGAGAAGAACAGTAAGTGTTACTTGCTGAGCTGACACACTGGCTCTGTCCCAGCATCACAGAGCCTTTGGCTCCTTGGTGTTGCACCTTGAAAGTTTGAGTCTGTCCTGCTGAGTCTGTGTTGCTGATTTGAGTTGATGTCGATACCTCAGTAATCTGTGCTGTCCCTGGGGATCCATATATGGCATTGTACAGTGCTGCATCGACATGAATAAGAAGACAGCCTAAGAAAAAAGCAGAAATGCAATGAAATGTCAGATGAATTCTCAGGGTTACTTTGGGGAGGTCAGTGGGGGCTTCACTGGGGTCAGGCCTTGAATATGGCTCAGACATTCAAGAGACACAGAGAGATAACTGTGCGGTGGGTTAACTCAGAGCATCTCAGAGAGGTTTGTTCTGCAATTAGTAGGGTTAAAATATATTTTTTTAAAATCAAAACCTTAGCTACTGAATATGTCATGCACACTACACAAATAGGTCCTAAATTCAGTCTTACCAGGGAATATCTGCTTTTTTCTGTGCTATTCTCTCCCTACACAAATCCTCTACCCTGTACATACATATTTCCTTTTGTGTTTCCTCATCCTGTAGCACAAACTGGCCCAGCAATAGGTTCTTGCTTTCTATGTATGCAGACATGTAAATGACTTTAAATATTTCTTCATTCCACCAAAGGCATTCATCCAAATTGTGAGGTTCTCAGGCAACTACAGAAGATGTGTTCCTGTGTGAAATCTCACTTGAGTGCTGCTAAATGACCCTGCAATCTGTACTAACTTGAGCTCATCTTCACACACCCTGTGTGCTGTAGAGCTATAAATGACTGAGCATGACTAACTCTACTTAAAAATCCCTTTTCTGTATTACACAGATGGACTGGGTGGTTGGAATACATCGGGGTGTGAAATGGAATATACAGATATGAATTACACAATCTGTTTTTGTAACCATCTTACCCATTTTGGAGTCCTATTGGTAAGTACTCTGTGAATCATCTCCCAAAAAGTCCCGTGGCACTAAACAAAGTAATCTCTAGTTTTGGGGAGAGATGAGAGATGCATATTTATACAAGCTGTTAGATAGCTGCAATTTCACCAAAAATCAGTAATAAAAAATAAAAGTTATAATAATTTAATATTATAAAGTCCTCTAAATGTCACTTGCTTCAAGGCAGTTTCATTTTACAGATGTAGTTTGTACTTCTTTGCAGTGTCATTTAATCAACCTTAACATGTTATGTACTGTGTTGGAAATACTGTGTTAAATTTATTACCTGCCAGTGGCAACTAATGACATTACAGCTTTTGAAAAGTTTTATCTATATTCCATCAGAAAGTGAAGTTTAATACAAATGTGGGAGATGTCATTATCACCTCTTATTTCTCTGTAATACAGAGAAAACTGCCTCTGGGAGTAAAATCTCCAAAGCTCAGATGACTGCCTGAGAACGGGATGCAACAAAGGCACAGTGATAGGCAAGTTCTAAGCAAATTGAGTAGATTAAAGTTGTCCAATCCCAGTAGGATACAGCCCGCAGGATCCTTTGCCTGAGGATGCCTCCCCTAGAGGTCACCATCACCCGGCTCCACCAGAGGCAAAAGCCCTTCCTGGGAGTAGAAAGGTGACTTTACCGGGAAGAATTGAGATGGTTCAGATTTCAGACACTTCCTCAAGTTTCCATTCAAACGAAGAGAATTCAGCTTGATTTTAAGATCACACCTCTCCCTGTGTATCAGCACAAGTATCCAACATCAGAGTTGTAGGTTACTACTCTGAGGTTCAAAGTTTCACCAAATAGAAGAGAAACTGTGTCAGGGAAAAACAAAATCGTCTCAGCATTCCTCCAGCAGCTGTGGAGCAGTAGGGCTCAGTCTGCCAGCTGATTTTACAGAGAAATGCTTTCTGGACAGGGAAGATCCTCCCACGCTGCTAGAGATTTAGCAGGTTTGTGCAAGCGTGGCAGCTGTCACTGAAACAAAAAAGTTTCTCCTACAAAGCAAGCTTCAGAGGAATAATTTTGTCAAGATCCTGGAATCCTTATTGAATTTGTGGTTTCTGAAGGACAGCTTTTCAAGCTTCATAACTTATTGCTGGATGCTTTAAATACTGCATATTTTCACTGCTTTGGCTATTCTGTAGGACTCTACAAGAAAAAAACACATAAAAATTTTAATGGAAAGACTCCAAAAGTAGCAGTGAGCAGAACAGGAATTGATTTCTTTTCGTTGTGAAAATGTGGAAAGGAATTTTCTTAATCTGTCATGGCAAACAACCATGATTCTTTTTCTTGTAACACAGGACTTGGCCCGGACAGAAATAGGTATCACACATGATGATATATTAACTCTGATAAGCTATGCAGGATGTGGGGCTTCTTCCCTTTTTTTGGGAATAACATTGGTAACCTATCTCACCCTTGAGTAAGTCTGATCCTTTTTCTTACATCACTTTTAATATTTTAGCAATAATGGATTTGCAGCAGCTATCAGAATGTTTGATAAGATTTGATGTTGTGATGCACAGGAGGGAAGACTGAGGGCTGATAGTATGAATATTGCTTTATTTTGACCTCTGACTGGTGAAATTGGAGAGATTGAAACACTTAATGCTTTAATACAAGCACCAGTTTGAACTGTTCAGCAATTTCTATGTTCCTAAATTTCATAGAATCGTACAATGGGTTGGGTTGGAAAGAAGCTTAAAGGTCCTTCAGTCCCAAGATCCACCAGCCTTCCACTAGCCCAGGTTGCTCCAAGCCCTGTCCAACTTGGCCTTGGGCACCTCCAGGGATGGTGCAACCACAGCTCCTCTGGGAAACCTGTGCCAGGGTCTCGCCACCCTCACAATAAAACATGTGTAAAGGGTAAAAGTTTCAGTCATTTCATGAATTTACCCATGCACATGGGTGAGATATCATATCAAGAATCTGCAATATTCCCTTTATGTAGGCTGTTCATTGGATGATGCAGCCATAACCTTGTGTACTTTTCCCTTCTTTTTAGGAAGCTGAGGAGAGACAACCCTTCAAAAATCCTGCTCAACCTTTGTGCTGCACTGCTGATGCTGAACATGGTGTTCCTCACCAATTCCTGGCTGTCCTCATTCAACCACCCAGGCCTCTGCATCACCATGGCCACACTCCTTCACTATTTCCTTCTTGCAGCTTTCACGTGGATGTGCCTGGAGTCTGTTCACTTCTACTTTGCTCTTGTCAAAGTTTTCAATGTTTATGTCCCAAAGTACATCCTCAAATGCTGCATTGCTGGCTGGGGTAAGCAAGCAGATTTCTTCTCCACTTCTGGGCTTGCCAACTTCTCTAACACTGGGGCATGTTTGCAAAAGTAAGTGAGGGCACTGAGCTAGCAGAATGTGATGCACACCCAGAGCTGTAAGAATGGATCTCTTCCCTCAGGCAGGTTCATCTTAAATTTCTTGTGCCCAGGGAGACATGAGCATAAACTGCCTGTTGCTCCCTGGACAGTCAAATGAAAAGGTGAAAGTGGGTGTAAGGAACTGCTCTCCTCCCCCTCCTGCTCTTACAGGACTGATTTAACAGGGTACCTGACATCAGTCCGTGTGCCTGTGGGAGTATGAGCTGCCCACAGCCTTCCCCTTTGCACTGGGGATACTCAGAGGTGATTTTACCTTCTTCTCCAAGCCTTGTGTCCAGAATACCTGGCACCTTATTCATGATTCCCCCACACAGGGAGGAGTTCACTTCCATTCGTTGCAGTCCTTAGGACTTTCTCAGATAAGCATCAGAGATTTGTTTGGGAGAAACACAACAAAAAGATTCTAAATGCTGGTTCAGAGAAACACAACAAAAAGATTCCAAATGCTAGTTCAGCTGTTAGAAAAGGTGTTACCAGAGGCACTGACCTAGAGCAGAATTTGGTCTGTATTATTTGTGTCACCATTACATGCTGTTTTAAAGGGAAGGGGTTGGCTCTTCAATAGTGTGCAGTGTATTATCATCTCTATCCTCAGATCTGACGTTGCACACAATTGTTCTCAGGGGCAGCCATCCATGATAGTGGTTTTGGCAGCAGCTGTTCTCCACAGAAAAGGCAGAACTGAAAGAAAATATGGGAAATAGGAAGTGGATGGAAGGGAAGAGTGATAAAACACTGCCTGGAAAACGTCTGTCACTATAAGCTCTTAAAACAAAATGCTGTGGTCTGCTTATCTTTTGACACTCAGCTTTTGTAATAATCAGCTGGTTTTATTTTACCAGATTGGATCCCTTCTGGAGATGTTTGAACACTCACAAACATTTTGCAAACACGGATATTTTTATGCCTACTCATTTGTAATTTACATAAATAAGGACATTAGACCTGCTATGCCACACATTTAATTACACTCGTTTCAGAGGGAGCTTTTGGGGGTAGAGTTTGATCCTACAATGCAAATGTCTACTCTAATTACTCATCAGAGATTATCTGACATCCTTCCATATTCTCAATTTTTTTTCTGTTTAATCAAAATATTTTTTCCCTTGCCTTCCACATTAGGAATGCCAGCTATTGTAATTATTCTTGTGCTCACTATAAATAAAGACTTCTATGGCAATGGGTCCCACTCTGAGAGCAATCCTTACAGCAATTTGTAAGTATAATGCTTTAAGCAACAATTTTGCTCTTGCTTTTGTCTTTTCTTCCCACCTTTGCCATCTTCTTTTAGTGGTTCTGGTTCATTGGATCATTTTGGATGCATGGAATAACTTTCACATCAGTGAACTGGGCTTGAGGACAGGAAGGGATTCTGCCAGTCAACTCCATTTTTGTTTACTATGAAATCTTTCTTTACATCACATTAGCTCAGTCTGATGGGACATTTGTATATGCTCCTGCATGTTTTGGATTCTAGTAAAATCTAAAGGCACAATTAATTGCTCAAGTATTTTGTATGTTTGCTTCTGGGTTTGGTTTTTGGATTTTTGGGTTTTTTTGGTGTTTTTTTTTTGGTTTTTTTAATGTCAATTCACATCACTGTCTCATCATAATTTCAAATTCTTTTATTTAAGTAATCTCAGCCTCCTCTCTTTTCCAGAGGGAAAACACTGCATTCTTTCATCCTTTTTAAAAATGGTTTTATAGCAAAGAATGCTTCCATTTTTTTCATCTGCTTTCTTTTTAGCACAATCTGATCACTTGTTGGTGAAGATTACCTGAAATATTTCAATTCTATCCCATTAGAGAGGCAACACCCCCCTGTGACACCTCAGAGAGAAAATTGTTACCCATCATTAGCAAAAAGACAGTAAAAGTCACTAATTTATGTCTAAGGAAAAAGCCAACCAGTGGTATACTATTATTTAGACTCCTAATTAAGTCAGTGTGTCTCTGTGTGTACACATTATCAAGCTGTGAAACAATTGTCAGGTTTACCTGAATTCAGCAGAAATAGAAATGTCTCACAGTCCTCAAATTTCCATAACATGCATAAAAAAGGCAAGTGGAGAGATTCTATGAATGTCCTCACTGGGTGAAAATAATGGGTGTTAGGGAATGCCCCTTCCTAGGTGTTGGAGAACCATACATGATACTTATTTTGGGAACCAGGCTTCCTAAGTTTCCCTCTCACAAACTCCTTATTGAATACACACCTCCCTTTCTTGCAGCTGCTGGATTCAGGACAATGTGGTGTTCTACATCTCTGTTGTGGCCTATTTCTTCTTAATATTTTTGACAAATACAGCCATGTTCATCACTGTTCTCCATCAAATCCACTCCATGAAAACAAGGACACAAAAGAGATCCAGATTCTGGAAACGGAGTGTTCTTCAAGACCTCAAAAGTGCTTTCAGCTTGATGTTCCTTTTGGGCTTAACTTGGGGTTTTGCCTTTTTTGCCTGGGGAGCAGTGAGGATATTTTTCTTGTATCTCTTCAGCATTTTTAACACCTTGCAAGGTAATTTCTGAATGGAGTAGTGTTATAAATACAACAAATTAGGGATGTGAAATGGAAATAAATTTGTAACATCATGTAATTCAAGCACGGGGGAAGAGGAGAGCGTTAGTATTACAGGGTTTAGCTATTTTAAAAGGAAAACACTGTTGCAGTGAGATGACAGAGTGTTGTTTAGAAAATATTGCTGTGGGATGACACAGTGTTGTTTAGACAACATTGCCGTGATAAACTATTAAAGACATGAGCTCATGCCTTGGAAACATGGTCCCAATAAATGCACCTTTTCAGGAGCTGGCTCAACCCTTTTCATCTGGGTATAAAAATGGTTGATAAAATCGACAGTGACTTGTGGATTATTTTTATACAAAATCTGCAGAACTTCTTCCTGTCAGCCTTTCATATGCACAAAGGACTCGGTGCAACTCTGAGCCAACACGATCATCACAGAGAACGGGTTGGGTTGGAAGGACCTTCAATATCCCAACGCTGGCCCAGGGACCACCTCTCTGCCCATACAGAACACAATGGTATCAGGGCATGCCAAACATTTAGCAAAGGGACAGCAGGTTGGGGACGACACCTGGAAACCCATTAATCTCTCCTCTTGCTTCTTTAGGGTTCTTTATCTTTGTGTTTCACTGCCTAATGAAGGATGAGGTAGTGAAGCAGTGCCGAGTACATTTCTGCTGGGGAAGATTCCGTCTGAGTAACTATTCTGGTAAGCACTGAGGGGCTTTGTTTAGCTTGACTCATAAGGCTTTGTCTGCTACTGGTGTCCCATTTCTTCTATATTAAGAAATAAGGCTCCCCTTAGTAACCTTGCTGCATTACATTGGATCATTGTTCTTTAATAAGTCTTTATGCTCTTCCATTAACTGCTTATATGATATGATGACGAGTTGGCAGCATGCAGCAAAACCTGCACATTTCCAAAACTGATTCAGCTTGGTCTCTAATTCTGTTCTCACATGCCATTCAGAGTTCCCTCATGTGAGCCATGGTTTTGGTGACTTTCCAGTCTTCATAAAGCTGAGATTCTGCACTTTATGCAGAATGTTGGGCATGAGAGTAGCTTTTTTTTTACATACAGGAGCTGGTTTGCTCAACCTGGGAGGGAGAAGGGAGATGTCTTGCTGTCTTTGGTTTTCTGAGGGGTGGTTATACAAAAGAGACACACAGAGGTGCACAGCAAGAAGACAAGAGGCAATGGACACAAGCCACAGTGATGAAAATTAACATTGTTTATAAGGAAACACATATTTTCACACTGAGGGTAGTTCAAAAGCTGACAGTGGCCCAGAGAGGGGGTGGAGAGAGTCCCTCTCCTTGGAGAGTCAAAATTCAGCAGAACAGACGCCAGAGCAACCTGACCCAACTCTGGGCAGGAGGCTGGAGTGAAGACGTCCAAAGATCCCTTCCAACCTGAATTATTCTAAGATTCTGCCATCTACTAGGTCAACAAGAAATAACACATGCTATGGCTTATTCTGGGCTACTCCAGTGATGTTTGTTTTCCCCAGAAATGTGTAAGAACTGAATAACTTTGTGTGTCTATCAAAATGAGCTGATGTTGTGAAGGGGTGTAAGAAGGAGAAGCTTAATCAGTTGGTTTTTCAGGAAACTAGACTAAAAATCCTGTTTTAACATGTATGTCCCATGCACAGCATCCTGTGCATCATGTGCTGCTGAGGAATAGGCAGCTTTCCATCTGCAGAGGGGGAATTCAGCATGAACACTCTCAGTAACTCAGAGTGTTCTCCCTCAAGGAGGAGCCAGCTCAGTGTTGTGTAGCACAGTGAGGGTGAGGCTGCCATTCCTCTCCTTTGTGTACCTCCTGCCTTCTTCAGTGTGGCCTTATCAAACTGGTATTACTAGACTGGGTCCTGAAAGGGGGAATAGAAGACTGGATTGCTGTTATCCAGCCCCACCTGCACAAGTGTGACAGAGCTAGTGTAAAAGTTAACACTAAGAATTGTGCATTGTGTGGCACGAAGAGCCCTGGGCAGGTGCAAGGATGGCACAGGAAGGAAGCACAGACTTTTCTCCTCCCTGGTCTCTAGTTACTTGAGATGTGACACCTGTACAGAGTTTTGTTCCTGTGCCTTCTACTCTCTGATTTCAGACTGGAGTGGGTCAGGTGCAACTGCTGGATCTACACCAAAGCATTTAAACCACAAATTGCTACCCCAGGCTTTGGGGAGTCTAAATACTAATGGAACAAGTTCAACTTCCAATGGTTCAGATTTCTTTCCCAGGACTTCTCCAGATAAGAATTTTGAGATTGGTAAGAAAAACAGTGTGCACTGCCTAGACTGGACTTCAATAGGTTCCATATGGTGTCTGTCAAATCCCAGCCAATGGTAATAAATAGGAAAACTTTAACTGCTTTGTCTGGGCCAGACTGTGGTGTGGGGTTAATGGCTGCATTACAGACGGCTTTTGCTGTACTAAGGGAAAAAAGAAAGCCCTTAAAATCCTGGGATGGCTCTTCTCCAAAAGGAAGGGAACTCACTGCTCAGCTTTCACCTCAGGCACCTAAGAGATATTCTACCCTGGGTCAGTTGCCCGTTGCTCTCAAGGGACCTACTTCCAGTTAGGGAGCAATGTGGTCTTGAGATAAATTATGGTACTCCCTAACTGGAATTGCATTCCCAAAAGAGTAGAGATCTTGGGGAATACAGAAAGCTGAACAGGGCCTGCTGTGAGCCTTCTTAATCCAGAAGATTCCCAGTAGAAGGTTTTGCCTTCCAAGACAGAGAAATTGTTGCAGAGCCATATTCTGAAAGAGGATTAGCACCAAACATTCCTGGTTGTTTCTGGAAAGATGCTGATTTTTGTCATTTCCCCAAAGACATGAGTTCTGCATAGACAGGCTTCTTTCTAAGTACATTAAACCAAATTATTATAATGGAGTTTTTTTCCCAATTCTCTCCCATAGCTGAAGTCCATTACAACCCCAGTGCTGTATCTCCAGAAGATGGTGAGACCAAACATCCTTGTTCACGAAGAATACTAACTATGGATACAGGGCCACACTACCCACAGAAAGCAGGAATTTTACACTGATACTGAATTTATTTTCTTCTGATTATCTAGTGATGGTTCTCCTTTGTGGCATACAAAATCAAACATTGTTCAAATAATTATTTCTAATGCACAATTATCACTCTAGACACAGTTACCCCATGACAGCTCTGGGCTTCAGTGGAGTGGCAGTACTGACCACACCAGGATTTGGTGCCCCCGTGTTTCCAAGATTAGCCCTCATGTTAAAAAGAGGCTGGAAACATTATCTCACTCATCATTAGCCCCTCTCACAGTTCACCTTCTTTCTTTATCCTTTGCACCCTCTTGCCATCCCTCTGTATCCTTCTTCATCTGATACCTCCCCTCAGAGACTAATACCCATAATATTGAGTTTCAAGTGATATTTTTGAGCCTGTTGGTTGACTGCCTGAGCTGTGCACATATCTTTTCTTACTTTTTCTGAAATGGAGTTTGACCAATTTGGACACTAAGAAATTGGACTCAGCTCCCAGGATGTATGCTTCTATTTTCAGATGTGCTGGCACTGACGATTTGGTTTTAGATCTCTAAAGATATGTATGTACATGTTTAAATGTTTGTAAATGTTGCCCAGTACCTTCAAATGGAATGTGGAAGCAGTAAAAACTGAGATTTCCATCTCTAGTGGGTATCAATGTGTATGAGACAGGT
This sequence comes from Sakesphorus luctuosus, assembly GCA_013396695.1. NCBI lineage: Eukaryota > Metazoa > Chordata > Aves > Passeriformes > Thamnophilidae > Sakesphorus > Sakesphorus luctuosus. The sequence continues at coordinate 515,303 of VWZD01000205.1, forward strand.
TTCAGATTATCTCTCCTGAAAAAAAAAACAACCAAAAAACAAACAGAACAATGGCAGATAAAATCCTACCATCTTTGGAGGTGGCGATTAAGAAGTTTGCCCTTTAGCATTACTTTGCTGTGAATATAGCAGGAGAAAAACTCCATTTTATAACACCACAAGAGAGACTTAACTTTCCTTTCATACTAAGAAGGGACTTTCTTTCAGCAAATATGTTTGAATTGGTAACTTGCCTGCTCAACCAAATCCTAGTTTCAGTTTTTAATGCCCTTCTCTGTGCATCATTCAAGTAAAGATTTTTTGATGACTGTTAATGTAGTGAAATACTAACCTGTACCTGTGACAGAGGAGTAAAATAATATAATGGAGCAATGTCTTAGAGCTTGGATGTATGATAGAAAATACAAAAGGTTCTTTCAGTCTGTGAATAACTCCCACACAGCAATTAGTGGAAAAGATGAATATTTTAATTTACAGTAGCTTCAGCCAGCCTACTTGAAATCAGACAGATCACCTTCAGTTCCTTGGCTTTCTGGGAGAAATGTTGGCATTAAAAACATGCAAACAAGTTCCACCTCATCCCCATTCGTTTCTAACTTGAAATTACTTTCAATAGGAAAGAAATTTAATCTAAAAGGCAGTTCAGCATGTCAGACACAAAGTATTGTATGTTTTATTTTCATTAGTAAACTCTTTGTTCCACAACCTGCTGCTGAATACAAGTTTTCCCAGCTTTGCAAAGCGAAGCAGGAGATGCTGTGCTGTGGTGCTGTGCCTGATCCCCCCCCTGCATCCCTAACCTGGCTGCTGCACATCCCAGGGGGACCCTGAGGGATTAAGGAAGGAGGCTGCAGAGTTCTGCAGCAGAACTGGAGTTTCATCCTCCCCCAAGTCCCATTTACACCAGTTTGTCTCTGCCATGATTTCAGTAAGACTAGGTGGGAGGACAGTCTGATGTGTCTCTCCCACCCTACTTTGACCCTTGCTTTCTCCTTCCTGCAGTAATTCTTTCTGCATACGCTTTAGAGGACAGAAAATAATAGGCTTACATTTTGACTAGACATTAGGTAACAATTTCTATTTTTAAGGAATAAGTGGTCTAGAGAGCACATGGAGTTGCCATCATTGCAGGTCTTAAGAAACACTCCTAGTGATGAGACAAGTATCTGCCAGAATTGGTATAAGTGGATTTTGTCTTAGAGCAAAGGACGGACTGGAAGACCTGTTGAAATTTCTCTCAAATATATTTCCTATGAGACTAATTTAAAATAAAAAGGTAGCAAAAGAGGATTAATACAAGAGCAACATGAGACTGACTGGCCTTGTCTCCTGCATTCTGTAACTGTTTTCTTACATTCCTGATAAAAAGCAAAATGTATCTTGATTTTCTAAGTGCCCTCAAAACCTTGTTAAAGGATTAAGAGCAACAAAGATTCAGACAAAAGCTGGACAAGCAGTGAGAAAAGTGCTGGAATACTGAAGACCTGTCTGTCTGCTGAGAAATGGCTGGAAATGCCATTTCTTGGGCAGATCCATCAGCGTGTTTCCCATTTTGGATGTGTACAGCAGGAAGAAAAGCAAGCTGCACAGCATGGAGCAATGTCAGGTCTCCATTCTTGTTATTGAATTTTTTTTTCTATTAAAAAAGCAAACTCTGGAAGTAAAATTTTAACACCCTGTCAACTTGCTTATGTAAAATGCAAAGTGCTATTTGTTCTGGGAAGGTTGTTAGCTCACTTCCACTCTCCATCACATGCCTAATGGCTTCTCCAGCTAAACAGCGTATCATTTATGTTTCAAGCATGGCATTGTTTAGGTTGTCAGCCGGAATGAAGATGTGTAATTTTCCTTGGGCTGAAATAATATCTTCTGCACTGGCACCATTACATCTGCTCTTCCCCAACGTATCTGCGCTGACATTCTGTCACAGAATTGTGCATTGATGGTTTTCATAGGGAGAGGACATGCACAAAGAACAAATCTAATAAAATCTGCTATGTGCTTGTGATTCACATCCCGATAACTTTAAGTGATGGGAACAGCTTCCGTAGCTCTGGCTGGAGTGTGAGTGCTGTGTCACTGGTACATTCCCATCCTCCTCTCCCTTCTTTGGATGTATCAGCTGACTCCTGCCCATGGAGGAGGTTGGACTGAGATTATCTTTAAGGTCCCTTCCAACCCAAACCATTCCTTGATTCTATGACTCAATCTAAAAGCTCCTTTGATTTCCAAGTCATTCGCATTTACTCCTAGCTTGCTTATTTTTAGCAATATATACACACCAGGAAATGCGTGCTCTGTTTTAAAGCAGTAAAATAAGGATTTCAGAAAGTATATTTATCTGTGAAGACAATTATCCGATGTCAGATCTCAGTGGGTTGCTAACAATAGGTTAGATGATACTAAAGAACTAAAAAATGATAGTAAAATCGCTGCAGCAGTTGTGCTGAATTGAACAAAACACTCCCCACTCCCAACTCACTATTTAGACTGGCACAAAACTCAGCACCCTTCATACCAGTTAAGTCAGGGGATGCAGATCCAAGGTGTTGGCAGCTCACTCATGGGTTCCTGGAGACCTTTTATGTGCCTTCGTGAGCAAGTGGCTAAAGCTGCTTTTTAGCTCAGTGTATGTGCAGTGCTTCGGTAACCATGGGATAGATAAATATTACATAGGATGACAACTAAAGGTCAGTACAGCTTGTTAAACCTTCCTCCTGACAGTGTCTGAATCTGCAGGAGTGGTTTGCAACGCAGGGTAGCAATGCTTACACCCAAGATGTATAATTCTTTCTAAATTTAGCAGACAGTTATTATTGGGACAACGAAAGAAGTGTCATTATGGGAAATGATTTGAGATTAAAAATCAAAATACCAGGAAGATAATTACCTGTTGCATAAGATGATTGTTCAGTCTTAATGCACAATTCTCTGTGCTTTTAGGTATCAGAAAGTATTTAGCATGTAATGGCATTTTAATGGTTCCAAATTTAATGTATCATTGAGAGTTTCAAGGATGCCCAAAAGAATTATGCTGCACTATTACTTTATTGCCTGGTTGTTCAAGTAACTGATGAAATTTGAGGATACATTCCAGTGTTTATTTTTCTCTTTTTCCTGAGAAATGACACCAGTATTTCACCAACCATTCCCATACTGAAACTAGCTGAGGAAACTTTTGGAAAAGGGGTCTGAAAGGAAAGCAAGAATGGAGAAACAGGATAAAAGGTATTTGGAGTCACAGATTAATGACAACATTTGAGATCCTGTTGCAGACTGATTGTGTCCCACTAACTCCACTGAACAGTCTGGATTTGGGCATTGTAACAAAAGCAAAGCCCTTTTCTCATATTTTGACCAAGAATTTGTCTGCCTTGTTGCTGTATCACTGAATGCTCCTCCTGACAGTTCATCCAAACTGACCTTCTGTCTCACTTTCATAACACTGAGGGCTAGGATGGTGTTATTTTTGCTCTTAGACGTGCCAATAAGTCTTGTGGTATTTGAAAGTTTAATTGGATAGCCCATCTTTAGTTTCAAAAAACAGGGACACTATTCCAATTAAACATTGTGGCAGGATTTGATGCCCTGAGTCTCAGTGCCTGCACAGCTCCCTTTGCCCTTGGTGTAAAAAAATCAGTTCCACACAGATAAACCCAGTAATAAACCAAGGTATTTTTCTCCTAAATGGGTAGTCTTGGACAATAAACTGTTACACTCTGCTATGAATGTGACACAGACGAGGAAGTCATCATTAAAGTGTACTAAAACATATTTTCCATTTTTATAGCTCAGTAGTTGTTTAGTTTCCAGCTGCTGAGGACACTGTGAAATGATCAAACAATAAAAATACAGGATACAGAAGATGTTCCCCATTAGTGGTGAAAATCACCAAATTGACAGACACTGAAATCAAGCTCTTGAGCTCCCAAGTGAAGAAAACCAGTGCAGGCAGTGCCCTCTGCAACACTCCTGCCCTTTGCCTGAGACTTGTAGCTCTGAAATGGATGCCTGGTGAGATGGGAGGGTGACGTTCTCTCTGTTTAGGGAGGCACTCAGATGTGGTGCATGGAAATGACTCATTCCCATTGTCCCAGGAGGACAGAGCAGAACTGAGCACAGCCCTGGATGTGCTACTAATCTGCTCTAAACATGGACAGGTGTCTCTGACATGGATGCTCACTCCAGGTGTGCATTCAGGTTTTCCATTTAATACCTGCCTGTCTGAACACCAGAAAATGGATCTGGAACAATCACACAAGTCACATAGCCATGAAATGGCTCTTTGTCCCCCTATCTTGCCATTACTTGTCATGCCATTGGCAACTTCAATTTAAAGAGAAGACTTTAAGCTGTAACACAGTAAGTCTGAAACCAGGCAATTACACACACCCACCCCTGAGCATGTTGTCTCTAGAGCAGAGATTCCTCTTCCCAACACAAAGATGGCAAAGCCAGTTCAGAAAACATTAGGAAGAAAAATATATTTCAGATCATTCTACTTACAACTGCAGAGTCTAGTTTATAAGCTACAGTTGTTAAAGAACTCCAGGCTAGGACTTTTTGATGGAGAAAGAAAAAGCCTTCCTTCATGTCAAAAAACCCACAACTGAAAAGGATGGGAACTGAAATTTTCTGGAAGGGAAAGATTTACACTGATCTGGGCAGCCTTCTAGGCCTCAAACCCCTTTTCCCCATCCCAGGAGGATTGGGAGGAATGTGCCTGTGCTGACCTGGCAGCAGAGTCCTGCTCTGTGCTGAACAGTCTGGGCACATGGAGAGCAATCAGACCCATCTGTGGGGAGAACTCAGTCTGAGAAAAGCCTTCTGTAAGAGAGGATGCCACAGCAGAGTCTACCAAAACTCAGGACTAGGATAGACAAGCTGTTTTGTATCTCTCTGCCATTAACACCCGACAAACATGAACGTCAGTTCGCTCAGTGGAGAGACAGGAGGATGCACCAGCCAGCAACAAACAGATGGTGGAATTGCTAGGAGAGACAATCAAAAGCAAGGGTCTAAAATGAGTTTGAGATGTAAAAGGACTAAGACAACTAAACAGTTCTATGCAGAAATGATACAAATAACAACCTAAATAACCAGTGAGTTAAAATAATCCTAAACCCCCCAGGGCTGGCTATAATAGCTGCAGTTCTGTGTGTATCAGTTTGGTGTTCCTAGCACTCTAACTACAAAGGAATTCAACATATTTGTATAAATAGTTGTCAATGCCACGTGACCAATGCACACTGAAATAATAAAAATATGCACCATGAAATAATGACAATTTTGGAAAATCAATTTCCTTAATGAGAGTTAAGATTTTGACTGTTTTCTTCATATTTTGGCTTGGTGCAGAGCAAATGGTTCTGAAAGATTTTACTGAGTGGGTGACACTACACAGCACATGGCAATGACTTAAGTTAGCAGTCACACTGCATTAAAACAGAAAATTTGCATTAAAAATACAGTAAATGATATACTCTTGAGTATTTTACTCCTATTTTTTTCAGCATGGAGTTCAAAAGAACATTAATTTTCTGTACTTGAAACAATAGCCAGAATTATCCAAATTGCTTTTCCCTTTGCACCAGGAGACAGAGCTCTAAAATAATGCCTTAGAGTACTTTTACAGTTTGGAATAAAGATGCCATTCTCTTCCTTTTCAGCTGGATTTAACAACTGAAAGCTACCAGAAATAGCTGAAATTCTACCATCATAAACAGATTGCAGATGTGGTTTACTATCTGTCCTTCAGGCTTTTGTTGGGCCTAGACAATGTTACTTTGTGTGCTTTTTCCAAATAGTATTTTTCAGCTCCCATGGATCCACTAAGACAGTATCTTATGCTCCATAAAGAGAGATCCTGGCTGACTACCTAAAACCTGCACTAATACAAGGACTGAAGGAAGAAATGTGAGAAATTATGGAGCTTCCTTCTGCCACACTCCCCCAGGGAGGTAGAAAGATGGGAAAAATGCAATCTCTCAGTGGAAAGAGAAAACCAAGCAGACTTTCATGCTGCTGTGAGCTGGGTTAGACATGTGTACTGTGCTCTGCTAGAGAAAGAGCAGGGAAAATGTGTCTGTGCTTCCTGGTGGTGAGGGCCTAAAGTGTGATGCATCAAACTAAGCATTTGGGTCCAGACACATGAATTCAGATCCAGTTTGGGATAAATAGCACATGAAATATCAGGAGAAAAAAGAATTTTAAGCCTTTGCCACTTTCTGGGGTTGCTTTCATCTGTGGCACATGTTGATGTCCTCAAGAGGTTTTAATGTGGGTCGGGACGTGTGTCAGCTTTCCCTTCATACCTGAATCATCCCCAAACCAACTGCTGGGAGCAACTCCTGGCTCAGGATTCCAGTGCTCTGGATTACGTGTTACACAGAGGGCTATCAGTTCAGTTTCCCTATCCCAACATAGAAAATGGTCAAGTGACAGAACTACTGAGCCTCAGAGTTCACACTGTCAGCCCAAATCTATCAGGTGGCTCTGGAAGCTCTTGGGCTGTAGGATGCAGGAATCTGCACTGGCTGAACTTTGGAGCATCAATCAACCTCTAGCACAATCCAAGGAAAGCAACGAGTTTCTTTCAGCCAGATCCCAGTTTCAGCTGAACACCTGATGCTTCATTCAATGCCACCCTTGAGTACTCAACACTTGGTGGAGTGCAATTAGTTTGCAATGTTTGGTGACACTCTGCTTCTCCCATATATGAAAACTAAACATTTTATATAACTATCTGACATGAAGCTGTCACAATCTGCTACAGTTGGTGAACTCTGTATTAAATATAACGCACAGCACTATACCAGTGTGGGTGGACAACATAATCAGGCATCCTCAAAGGTACCTAAATCTGTGAGCAACCTACATACTGTGCCTGCTTGAAAGGACATATTATGGTTGATCGTGACAAGAGCTTCGCTTTTAAAAGCACTTTCAAAAAATGTAATTGGAATTTTTAACCCATGCATCCTCTGCACCAGTGGCTCCTTCTCACCCCACACCACAGCACAGGTCGTGATCCAACATCTACCACCTGGTCTATCACCATCTCATACCTATGGCACAGCTGTGTCTGAAAGGATTGGGATTGGGAGAGGAAAAATTAGACTTTTCATGCCTAATACTTAGAGAAGGTTTTCTGAGTAAATGAAACAAACTTTATTTTGTATGTCTGGGTGTGTGCAGGTACAGATTAGGGAACTCTGTTGTAAGATGGCTTTAGTGATTCGAGCAGGGTATACATTCTCCATGAGAACATCACAGCTCAAGAACAATCTGGAGGAATATTCTAACCACTGATCTTCATTTTCAAGGCATAAAGATCAACACTTTGACATCTTTTCCACTTCCATTATCTAGAAACTGGATTGTGGCTTTCTTCATTTCAGGAAATTTAACTCCATGCATCACATTCCTTGTACTTTAGTTTACAGTGAAGTTAATCAGGAGTCCATCACAGTGCAGAGTTTGTGACTTGACTGTTGTTTAATCTAAAGACAAGAAAACCCATCTTACTAACATGTTTGATTGAGAAAGCATCAGAAGAAGTTATTTTTCTCCCAGAAGATTTGAATAATTGGTTGTAGTGTCCAAAGCCAACACACACATGGATTATTGCAAGATACCAGGCTTCTGTCCCAGCACCTATCTATGAACTTGTTCAAAATTTAGCATAAGTGGTGATCTTGATGGCAATGGGACTGCCTCAATGGAAAAGCCCAACCTTTAACATGCATGTTAGCAGGATTATGGCAGTAAATTTTGATTTTATGTTGCTTTTTGGAAGGTTTTGCATTGCTGTGATAGAAAGACTCCCAGAACACAGACAGTCTCTACAGCTTTTTCAGCAAATACTATATATTTTCTGGGATATTTTTCTGCCATTAATGTATACTGAAGAGTTCTGTGTTAGATTAGTATATTCACTGCTTATCTGTATTACTGAGAAAACTATTTCAGGTTTCTATTTTATTTCCTTTCTAGAATATTTTGAACAACATTAAGAAACATTTGCTAAGTAATAAACAGACCTTAATATTACAGTAATCATAGTATGATATTTACTTGCCAGATATCTCCAGGAAAAAAACCACCTCATTTCAGCTCATGTCTTTAAAGAAACTCCGTTTCTCTTTTCCTCCTCCCTCTCTGCTCCAATAGCTGAAAAGCCAATAAAAAAATTCTCCACCTCCTCCACAGTTCAGAACAAGATCTATGTGCATTTCTCCTAGGCATGTTCTGAGATCCAGAAGGGGATGAAAGTAGTTAATGTGCAACAGGAATCCTAATTACAGGCACAAACCTGCACCTTTCCATTGACCTTGCTAATATGCTGCAAGCCAGATAAACAAATTTTGATCAACCCAAGTCCAGCCTGGGGAGAAGAAACAGTTAAAGAAATGTCTCAAGTATACTTACATTCAGCTAATCAGACTTTGTGTGCATCTATGGATGGTACAGAACTGAAATCAATAACTGATAATGAAACAACAAATGAAAACTGGACTGAAGACTCCTTTCCAGGATTAGAAATACTTTGCACAATTTACATTACATATGCTGTAATCATTTCAGTGGGTCTCCTTGGAAATGCTATACTCATCAAAGTGTTTTTCAAGATTAAATCAATGCAGACGGTTCCCAACATCTTCATCACCAGCCTGGCATTTGGAGACCTGTTGCTGTTATTAACCTGTGTGCCTATAGATGCCACGCGCTACATTGTGGATACCTGGATTTTCGGGAGAATTGGGTGCAAGCTGCTGTCCTTCATCCAGCTGACCTCAGTTGGAGTATCAGTGTTCACCCTGACTGTTCTCAGTGCTGACAGGTGGGTCTGTGCAATTGATTTGCCAGGAGATGCTGCAGGTTTGAAGGCAGAAATGAATAAATGAGCAAAAATTATAATTTTTCATAATATTAAATGGCACATTGTAACAGACTGAAAAAAAACCCCAAAACTGACCAGTCTGCCTTGTAATTTAAAAATGCATGTTAGTAAAAATGGAGCAGTGTTTTTTTAATGGAGTGAAGTGAGAAAGACTCTTTAAGTCTTTTGACCTTTTATTAGTTTGAAGTAGAGTACAAGGGTTTTTCTCAATTGCACAGAAAAGGGAAATTGCTTAAGTTGGGGAAAGGACAGTATATTGGTGCTATCTAGTGGTGCACTAAAGTAGTTAGGGAAGATGAAAAATAACACTGTGGAAATGGGTGAAAATTCTTTGTCCTATGCACTCAAGGAAGCTCTGAACTCCTAGGACATAAAAGACTGATGTGGGGTAAATATCCAAAAGAAAACACAGAATAGACTGAGGGGCAAAGGAATGAATCTCATAATTTGATGGCTATTGTAATTTTCAGCTTGGTAAGTGCATATATATTTATATATATATCTATTTTCTCTCTTGCAGTTCTTATGTCTTTTACAGAAATATTTTAGCCCAGAGGTCCTGAAATTAAATTCAGGTTACAATGACAGAACTGCTACTAGGGATCTGTGCCCTGACTGCTGTCAGGAGTTGCTGAACCATCCGTTTTCCATGTACTTTTTTCCTGAATGAAAAAAGCTAAGATGAAATTTCATGTGTTTCATTTCAATCAGCAGGAGCACGTCAAGGAGTAGAAAAACAAAAAACGAAATTTAGTAGTAAGAGAGGAAAAGACTTTCACCTCTTATGCCAGCAATTATGGATTGTATGTCACGTGTCCAGAATTTACGCAACGTGCTGTTACTTCACTTCAAAAAGAATCAGCCTATACAGGAATGGCCACAGTGGGTGAGACCAGGGTCCGTATAGGACAATACCAGCCTCCACCTGTGGTAGTAGAAGGACAAGAAAAGGCATAGGAGGAATAAAAACCTCTGTCCAACACCACATTTAAACCCTAAGTCTTCAGATGATCCCCTGAGCAGATGTTTCTATTTAATAACCTCACTGGGCTTCTCTTCTAGATCCTTGCTCAGCCTCTTCTTGTTCATCAATGACTTTCACTGCCTGTTGAAAAAACAACTCCTTTACTCCTTTTTTTTTCTGCTTTGCACGTGGCTTCTTTTGATGGCACTGGTTCTTTTGCCAGAAGAGACAGAGATCCCTATCCATCTCTCCAGGCTACTCATGGTATACTCCATCCTTAGGATGTGTGTGTTTCTTTTAGTTATCGTTCTAATAATACCTAACTTTAGGGGGGTTTGTTGGTTTTTTAAGAGTTTGGTGTGTTTTTTTAACTACTGCTGAATATTAAGCTACTGTTTTCATTATATTATCTATCATAGCTCCAAGGTCTTGGTCCTGTATGATGTCAATTCAGAATCCACCATGGACTAGGTGACCTTTAAAGGTCCCTTCTGACCCCAGCTATTCTCTGATTCTGTGGTTTAGATGCTTCTGTATTTAAATCTTCCTGGTAGCTCTTACATAAATCCTCCATGCTGCAATTTCACAGGATAACTACATGGTAAACTTACTGAGAAAGCTCAGATGAGTCGTGTGCTCAACGCCAGGGTATCATGTATGCCAGAAGAACTCAAAGTCAATAAAATTGGTATTTATTTGATAAACAGCAATCCAGCATCCAGTCTTCTATTTGAATTTGCCTAGAAGAGAAAAAGGCCAGATCCTCAGCTTGTGCAAAATGGTACAACTGAGCTATCTTATTCTCTGGGTCCTTTCCCACTGCTTTTCCATTCGTGCCAGCCCTGTGCACCCCTGGAGGGGTCGCTTCTCTCTGTATTATCAAGAGCCTCTGATCCTTTAAGAATTGGGTTTTATTGTTGCCTTTGCTTTACCCACCTTCATGGGAGTTGGTCTTTCTTTCATGTCCCATTTTCACACATCTGTAGATTTACCCAGATTTTCCTCATATGCCTGACTCAGTGCACATGCTGCAGAATCACAGACGTGAATCACCAGCAGTGTCTGCTCCTGCTTTATAAATATGGATGAGTCCTGGAGCATTTGTTAGAGTCAGATCACTGCACTCTGCTGGGATCTTAGGAGGATGGAAGAAAGCAGAGGTGTACATACTTGGTTTCATGATTTATAAAATAGCTAACCTGTTTCACACCTTTACCACTTTTGCATACAAATTTCCTCATTTAGTTTTCTAGGCAGTGCCATAAAATTAGGAGAGATGATTGCCCTTATTGATCCCAATTCAAATAGTAGAAGTCATCTTTACTTAGGAAGGCTTTAATGGCAAGTCCTGCCAGACAATCCACTAAAATACATGCTTAAAATTAGTTTTTACATTTCCATCTTCATTCCAAAGAGGTATTATTTGTTTTTGTTTCCAAGATGATTCCAGTACCCTTAGTTTAGCAAGAACCCTAATGGCTTTACCCTTAGGAAGTCTACACTGTCAGTGACTGCATTATTTCTGTATTTATTCTGACAATGATGTTGGTGGTTTTAGGTACAGAGCCATCGTTAAGCCCTTGGAACTGCAGACTTCAGATGCACTCCTGAAGACCTGCTGTAAAGCTGGCTGTGTTTGGATCGTCTCCATGATATTTGCTATCCCAGAGGCTGTTTTTTCAGATTTGTACTCTTTCAGCAACCCTGAGAAAAATGTAACTTTTGAGGCGTGTGCTCCCTATCCTGTATCTGAGAAGATCCTGCAGGAAGCTCACTCCCTGGTTTGCTTCTTAGTGTTCTACATTGTGCCCTTAGCTGTCATTTCTGTCTACTATTTTCTTATCGCCAGAACTTTATATAAAAGTACATCCAACATGCCAGCAGAAGAACATGGGCATGCCCGTAAGCAGGTAAGTTACGATCAAGCACTAAAGTGTCCAGTTTTCCAAAGTCTATTGCGTTGATTAAATCTGAATTCTCAAGTACAAAACTTTACCTGATAATGGAGTAAAAAGCTCCACAAACTCAGCCCACACCGGCAGCCCAAACTCAGCTGTGCACTTACACACATGCTCATGACTCACCACTTGTGACTGTCACACTTTCCTGATGAGGTTTGGCTCTGTTGGGCTTTATTATGAACCTATAAACGCAGGTGTTAAAACACTGATTTATAAACATTGGGACCTCACCCATGTGAGCTGACACATTAACTACAGAGAATTATGAGAATGTCACATGATTTATAATAGAATGTGCTCTGCATTGGAAATACTTTGTTAAGAACATTATGAAATAGACATATTTTCTCATTTATTTCTTGTCATTTGGGGTTTTGTTTGTTGTCTTTTTATTTTTTTGGTTATGAATGGAGTTAGATTTTAGACTCCTTTGCAAACCAGCACCAACAACACAAACGTGTTACTAACTGCCATTAATACCAGACATGCTTTTTTTTGTTTGTAGATTGAATCCCGCAAGAGAGTTGCAAAAACAGTGCTGGTTCTTGTTGCTCTGTTTGCCTTTTGCTGGCTGCCCAACCACATCCTCTACCTGTACCGCTCTTTCACATACCACACTTCTGTAGATGCTTCCACCTTCCACCTGATAGCGACGATATTTTCCCGCGCCTTGGCCTTCAGCAATTCCTGCGTCAACCCCTTTGCCCTTTATTGGCTGAGTAAAAGTTTCCGGCAACATTTTAAAAAGCAAGTCTCGTGCTGCAGGGCAGTGTTTCGAAGGAAGCCTCCCAGTGCCACCCAGAGCAGCTCTCCTACCAGAGCCCTGTCGGTCACAGGCAGCACCCACGGCTCAGAAATCAGTGTCACTCTGCTGACAGATTACAGCATCACGAAAGAGGAGGAGAGCGTTTAGTTCATGGGGACGAAAGACAGAAACTGAGCCTTTACCATCAAGTCACTGCTACTGAGATCCTGGAAAGAGATGCCCTGACTTTCCTCATCTGTGAAAGTGTGTTTGTCTGGAGTTCCTCATTTTTTAAAATATACAATAAAGAAATCAAACTCTGTGGGAAAAGAAGCGGCAAGAGCTGAACATTCCAGCATAAGGTCAGAGGGATTGCTTATGTTCCCAAGAAGGAACACAGGTTAAAACTTGGTTGTAATAATGCCAAGGTCACGGGTTCAATCCCCTATGTGGGCCATTGACTTAAGAGTTGGACTCGATGATCCTTGTGGGTCCCTTCCAACTCAGAATAGTCTGTGAACTCTGTGATCCCTAGATGGAATTCCTAGACTAGGCAGGAGAGGAGTTAGCAGAATTGGTGCAAGAATTGGCTGTGAAGATGGTTTTGTTCTTGGTGACTTGCTCTTTGACTCATGACTGAGAGCTCCCTCTGATAAGTACTGGCATCTACAGCCAGCAAGGAAAACCACCTGGTTATAACACAATCAACCAGGAAGATTTTTGATTTATTTATTTTCTTGTCCTGAATGTTAAAAATTGGTAAACACCTCATAAAGAATGCTAAAATGAAAGAAGGCTGAGGTTTGTGGCACTGTGAAATAAACAAAGAAAAGCATTATGGGCCAGACCCACAGTAGCCTCTGCTCTGTCAGTGACTTTAAAACTCTGGCTAAGAGCTGACTGCTGTGCAGTGAGGTGGATGCTCCTCACTGTTCCTAAGGAAGGCAAGGGAACCAGCAGGGGATCATCTCTCTGAGAAAGCTATAATCATCTTTAACCACACTTGTAAATGCTTTGTGACCTATGGGTAAAACATCTCAATAGTGCAGAGTTCTTTGTTGTTACAGCAATTTAACATTAAGAAATTGGGGTGGATCTGTATCAGAGTTCTGGTTGGGATGTACAGAGCACTTCTGAAGTGAAGGCTCCAATGTGCCCTCCTGCCCTACTTTGCTCCATATCACAGAGGGGTCTGGAGTGCACAACATGGATGCCCCTCAAGTGAAACTGTGTGTCCAGACCATAGAACCAGACCAGAGCAAGTGTGGAGTGAAAACTGTACAGTGTGGAGGGCCAGACTGACCCTTTACCCTCACAGATCCACTCCTGCTGTAATGTACGTGGTCGTATCTAAGTGGTCTGCACATGTTCAAGCATGCTGGGAGAGCTGGATTTTTCTATTGTACTAATTTTCTGTTCTTCAAGTTGTATCCCTTTTTAATATTTAATTAGACTGTGCCAGCAAGATAGGCCTTCTAATCCCAAATCCACTGATTTTATGGCTTGGCAGGACTGCCTTCCCATCAGGAAATACAGGAGGCAAGTCTACCTACCCCATGTTACAAAAAAGTTGAATGACTCTTCTTTTTATTAATTTTGTGTTCTTTGTACTAAAATTTTGTTCTGTGGAAGTTGGTGATAGAAAACACAATAGATTTTCCATCACTTAAATTAAGGGACTTCTAATTCAAAATAATTTGTGCCTTGAAGTATAGAACAGAATTTGCAACATAAGAATTCAAATAATACTGTCAGTCACAGAAGCTCAAATTTTAACTGATCCTCGAGGGTATAACCCCCTCCAGCTGCACAGAACCCCTAATAACACATGGCTGAAAATCCATCCATCCATCCATCCATCCATCCATCCATCCATCCATGCATCCATCCATCCATCCATCCATCCATCCATCCATCCATCCATCCACCATTATCTGAGTTCACTAAAGATGAGAAAATCTATTTATAGTCTCCCTCTGTTGACTGCCCTAATCACAAAAATAAAACCAAACGATAAATCCCAGGGGCATTGGAATACAACCTCTGTAGTCATCGTAAACCAGTTAATAACTGACCAGTCATCAGGCCTGGCCTTATTTTACTACACTCCTCATGTTACAAGATTACAAGAACTAGTTTTCAAATGGATTCTTCCTTTTATTTTACCAAGTGTACACCAGGATAGGATCACTGAAATAAATGGAAGTATAATAGCAGAGAAATACAATTTATGTCAAAGCAGACTCCAGAGACCTGATTTTACTCTGTTTGTCCTAATGTAACACATTCCTAGCAGTGAGCTATGTACAAATATTACAAATATACTGCACTGATATTTTCTCCTTCTCCTTTTTATTCATGGGGCTGAAGGGTGAGATCGAAGTAAGTAGATGAGCCTACACACTTATGAACCTACATTTATCCTCCTGGATCTTCCTACAGGGAATTCTAAACAAAAGAAAAATCAACAAACTACAGTTTTACAATTCCTTCTATCATTCTTTAGTCTAGCTTGGTAAAGCCTTTGGGAAACAATCTGCTATATGTTTCTGGACTTCACAATTTATCTCTGTTGGAGACCAAATTTCCCACTGCAAAATCCTTTGCTACACCTCACAGTAGCCCTTAAAAACCAGTTTCCTAATTCAACATTTCTCTTGCCTTGCACGCAGCTACTTTTTGTTTGTGTAACTACTCCTCTAAGTGAATATCTATTTATCCTATTTATTTATATCCTGTTACAAAATTGATGGTTTTGCTACATCCTGCACGTGTTTTGGTTAGACTGGCAATACTTCAAGCCGTAATTTAATTATTCTGTGTACCTTATGCTTTGAATAATTCTGTACTTTCAAATCTTCATGACATGTTGCATTGGAGTAACACATTGGCCAACATTATATTTTTATTCACACAATCTGATACTATTCATTCCATCTATTCCCCACGATATAATTATCCATAAAATGCCTCCACATTAATGTAACTGTATTTAGGGGAAAAGGATTGTTTCCTTTGCAATCTTTTCTCAGTGTTCCAAAACCAGGTTCTTTCGCCCCTAATTAATACAGGTGTAATTCCAGAAGAGCATGTGGGACCAACGTCCACTTACAGAAATACTGAGTGTTATTTAGCAAAGACCAGGGATGAATAATTAGGGGTTCACTATTTATGTCCACAGTGTAAGATGCACAAAATACTGAAAGGCAAGACTCCCTCAAAGCTCTTGTTCCTGTGGAGTCTTACTGAGAAAGTAAACACAATTTCTAGGATGTTGTTTTTTAGTTTGTTCTGTGAATGAGATGTACACATTTCATATTCACACAGCAACAGTTTTAACATCAGCACTCTGAGCTGTCACAAGATGCTGGTTCAGTTAAAAACACCCAAAATCCACAAAAATTAACAAATCTATGTCAAAGCACTGCTGCAGTGTAACCAACTGCATTTCTGGCAAATTAAAGTCAGTTGCACAGCTATAGATATTTTATAGACAATTCTGTTGCATGGAAATTGTTTTGTTTTGTTTTGTTTTACATGGGCTGCCTGCTGACACTTGTGTGTTTCTGCTAAGAATATTCCAATTACAGAGTAAGCCAAAGTTACACAGAACTTGTACATTTCAGTCAGTGGTACTTAAAAAGATACAATGAGAGCTCTAATCAGTGTTTAGTTACGGGCTGTGCCACACATGGGCCCCTCAGTGCAAGGTGAATTGCAAGGTGCAATTTCTGTGCACAGGGCAGGATATTGAATTTTTAGCACATCTGTGCTGGTCCTGTAATTTTTCACACCGTGAAGACTCCTCTTCACTCTCAGGAGTCTGTGGAACAGCTGCAGGCTCCGAGAAGTAACCTCTCTGTATGTAATCATTAATTACTGCCTCCTTGATTCCACATAAAGCAGCTCAAGAAAAGAGTGTTTACCTAATTATTAGCTAGTGCTTTACTGGTTCCCCTTTAACAGGCAGCAAAACAGGAAAACCAGGGTATCCCTGCTTTTAGTAGGTGGCATCTCCAGACCAGGATGATGGTTCTGATCAGCCAAGATACCTCCAACATAGAATAGTTAGACACAGACACAGAATGATGCTTGCTCTGAGGTGATTTTCAGATGCTGTGGCACAGCATCACAGAGTGCATGATTCTGACTTTGAAAACTTGCCTTAAAGTGCTGCTCACCAACCTTCATGTTCTGGTGTTATTAAACATTCAAATTTTCATGCTGTACTTTTTTTCCTGGTGTCCTCTATTTAAATTTAAATTAATTGCTTTCTCAGTTTGGTACAAGTTTCTGTACACCTCAGAATTGTTGCCTACAATAATTTTCTGAAAGGAAAAAACTTTTCTAGAGGAAAACAATCTCTGATTTTTTCACATTAAATAATCATAGAATAAACTTGTGACAATGCCCCTTTGATATTGCTGTGAGCTTCTCTTCCAGACCATTTACTGTGCAGGACATTAAACCTTAGACAGACACATTTAAGGAGAAATAGAAGCTCAAAAGATGAATTAACTGCAGTCAGATAATTTACTTCTCTTTACTTTTCTCTTTACTTCTCTTTAATTTTCTTTACTTTTTTCTTTACTTTTCTCTTTTTACTTTTCTCTTTACTTTTCTCTTTTCTTTACTTTTCTCTTTTCTCTTTACTTTTTCTTTTCTCTTTACTTTCTTTACTTTTTTACTTTTTTCTCTTCTATTTACTTTTCTCTTTACTTTTCTCTTTACTTTTCTCTCTTTACTTTTTTCTTTTCTCTTTACTTTCTTTACTTTTCTCTTCTCTTTACTTTTCTCTTTTCTCTTTACTTTTTTCTTTTCTCTTTACTTTCTTTACTTTTCTCTTTACTTCTCTTTACTTTTCTCTTTTCTCCTACTTTTCTCTCTCTCTCTTTAGTCTCACTTTCGGTTTCGATTCTACGTTCACTTTAAGTTTAGAGTCCTCTTTCACTTTCTGTTTCGTTTCTACTTTCGGTTTCGATCCCACTTTCACTTTAGGGAACTCAGCAACAGAAGCAGAATGCACATGACTGACAATTTAAGATTATGTTACAAAGGCTGTTAAAAAGACAGTGTGGAAGATGAAATGTGTGTGTTATTTAGGACAAAATAAGAAAAAATGAGGAGCTCTAGAGTAGATAGGAAAGACAGTCAGGCCTAATTGCCCCATTAATCACAGGTGACTCCATTTAATATTTACTTTGAGATCCCTGAGATTAGCTCAGTTGGTTAAAACTTGGTTGTAATAATGCCAAGGTCATGGGTTCAATCCTCTGTATGGGCCATTGAATTAAGAGTTGGACTTGATGATCCTTGTGGGTCTCTTCCAACTCAGAATAGTCTGAGAGTCTGTGAGATATTTTGTCAGGATTTAAAGCACCATTTCTTGACAGCTTAGACTGACCCAAGCTGTGGGACACTCGAGCTGTTTGCCCACCCCCAGCTGCCCCAGCAGGGCTTGTGCAGCCATGAGCTGGAGTTTCAAGGATGAGATGGAGAGGACTCTCCAAAATGATGTCTCTGCAGCCGAACCAGCGCCCTGGGCAGTCTCACAGGGCTGTCTTTACCGAGGAGGAAGGGAACAGATGGTGGTGCAGATCTGATTTGCCCTGCACTAACCCTGCTGCACACAACCTCTCACTCCCATTGGACGGAGACTGAATCTGCATCTCCTGCTCCCCAGGACGCTGTCCCAGTGCCTCTCTGTAGGCAGATTTGAACGTGAGGGAAAGCTGTTTATAACTGAAGTTATAAACATAAAAACCCTGCCAAAATGAAATAAGCAGGTTAAGACTTAAATTGTATCACTCCTGCAATGTTTGAGGCTATGATTATCTTATTTCCAAACCTATCTCCAATTCCAAACTGTACAAGTGAGCCCAGTTTATGCTGAGCCTCTCGTGCTCCTCTCCAGGATCCAATAACTATTTGAAAGTGAAGACAAATGTCCTTTAAGCTGTCAGTTTATAAGCGATCACAAAGCAATCTTTGGACAACTACCATAATAGCCCTGCCAAGAGAAAATTCTTGAAGCATCAAAGATGTCATTAACTAGGCTGGATGTTCTTTGTGCAACAGCCAAAGGTTACTAGAACTCTATATTTATATGCTCAGCAATTTCATCTGCCTGCCTGTTGCCCAGAGCTCATGTTCGTCTTTCCCTACAGAGCTTGATAATCTTGTGTGTTTGATTTTATTATCATTCCAGTCTGTATGACAGGGAAGATATATTTGTTCCTGGAATACTGATTTCCAGAAAATGTCTGAATATAATTTTTACTTCTGAGTAGAAAGATTGTTTTGCCCCTGGCAAGTGGGCACTGCCAGCTTTGATGGGGCTGTTCAGCTCAATTTTCAATTAAAACAGGTGTGCTGTTCTAATATCTGGGGTTTATAGCTGGAGGTTAAATTTTGCAAACAACTTAACAGTGTGCTTCTTCATCCTCTAAATAAAAATACTTTTAAATACATAGATGAGCCATTAAATTTGGGGTTGATGTAACCGTCTGGGCTACCCTGTGAAAACCACTAGATGGCACTAAATGAAGGTCTTTTAAAAGCTGATTAGCGTGAGAAAATTGTGTTTACAATAATTAATTATTCATAGAGTACTAATTGCAGACTTCATTAATGCAAACTAATTCAGTGTTTTGTAGCCAAGGCTCATCCCACTGTACCAACATCCCAACCCTTTCCAAAGAGAGCACAACAGGCGTGGCTGGACTCCCTCAGCCAAGGGAGGAGCAAGAAACAGTGTTGATTTCTTGACACTTCGCTTGCCACTTTTGTTTCATTTACCTCTCTTTGGTCCCGTCTTTGCCTTTAGGACACGAGGACAGTCAGTGCCACACGATGGGCGGCGCCGCTGACAGCACCCACAGGGAATGGCACTGCAGCGGGGGCACTTCAGCGCTTCGTGTCCCAAACTTTTATTTGTCATGTAAGCAAAGCTGCAGCAGTCCCCGTGCAAAGCCCGTCAAGGCACGGCCTCTCGCCTGCAGCCGTCTGGGGCGGCCGCCCCCACGGCGGGGCCCTGCCTGTGGCGAGACAGCGCTGCAGCCTGAGGGAATAGGAAACGGAAAGGGAACCAGAAAGAGAAAGGGACAGCGCGGGTGCCTCCTCCCGGGCAGCCCCGGCCCGCCGTCCGCGCCCCCAGGGCCCGCCATGGCCGCCGCCTGCAGCACGCGCCCTCCCCGAGAAGCTTCTCCCCCGCCCCTCATTGGCTCCGCCGCTCCCGCGTGACCCGCCAGCGCGCCGCCCATTGGCTGCGGCGCGGGGCAGGGG
>VWZD01000205.1:535164-647941 GCA_013396695.1 Sakesphorus luctuosus
CAGCTCCAGCAGCAGTTCGAGGCCAAGCCCGGCGAAGGCGAGGGCGAGTCCGACCCCTTCACGTACGTGGACCCGGCGGACGGGGCCGCCTACGAGTGGGACCGGGAGAAGAAGGCCTGGTTCCCCAAGGTGGGTGCGGGGAGCAGGGGCAGCGCTCGGGGCTGGGTCCCCTCGCCGTGTTCAGCCACATCGGGGTCTGCCGAGGGCTCGGTGGCACCGAAACGCTCCTTTTTACAGGCAGAACCTCCGCTTGTGCTTTTGTTGTTGGCCCCTCGCCTTGGCCGAGGATCTGTAGAGGCTGGAATGAAGTCACAGTTTTATTTGTGGGTCTTGATCGGTTCTGCCTTGGACATGTTTAGGTCTCTGTTGCAGTAGCTGTGGTGATCTTTTTGTGGGCAGCGAAGAAGTGAACTAGTCTGCTACGAGATCTAAATTAAAGTAGAGTATATCCTATTATTAGTAGTGTCTGAAAATAATGTATTTTAGTATGTATCCTTTTTTCATTATCTGAAAATAATGTCTTGCAGGGATATGTTCTCCTTCAGTCTTAAAAGTGCACTTGAAAACTAAGTGTATTTGTCTTAGTGGCATTATACAGCATGAAAATGTCACAGGTTTTCATCTTGATTTTTTTAATTAAATATTTCCAATATAAAAAATGAACTTACTGTACCAACGTGGTTCTTAAGGGGAGAAGGAATACAGACTGAATGTGTTGAGCCGATCTACTGATCTGCAAGTGAAATAGTAGTTTTGTTACTGTATCAACAATGAACGAGGGCAATTACTTCATTTAGTGTTAAGACATTTTATAGCTTCTATTTGATGTGTGTAATGTGCCAGTTCTAGTTTGTGACTGCAAATTCACTGCAGTTCAGAGAATCTGAGTGAGAATGAAGCCTGTAGTGCCAAGTTTCAGTGTGTGCAAACCCAGGAAGGTGCCTGGAGCAGATGGTTTAAAGGAGGGGTAAAAACATGTGAAAAATCCAGACTCACAAAGTGGAGCAATGGAGAGCTGAGTATCCCTGGCTCCCTGTGGAGTGCTGTACCCAGGAAGCACAGGAACTTCCTAAAGGGTTCTTCCTTTTTTTTCACCTATTTCTTCCTGTCTTTCTCAGCTTGTTTTTTAAATTTTTCTCTTCTTCTCAGTATCATTTGACTTTCCTAAATGCCTTTTTATCTTTTCTGTCTTGGGGAGGAGATAACAGTAAAGATTGGACAGGTTAAATAAAACCAGCAAAGTTCACTTGTAAATATGATGTGCAGTAGAAGTTGGTGACCTGTCAATGACCCACAGAGCTTCACAAAGATTCTGTACTGAGCTGGATACCAGTGTCTCAGGTTACTTCTTCCGACTGATGATTATTAAACAGAATGTTTTATGAAAATGAATTGGAGAGACCGCAGGAGCCAGCAGTTGAAGTACTTTCTCCATGAGAATAAAATTTTTAATCTCTGTTCCTTGACAAAAGATGAAAATATTTTGACTAATCTGAATTTCCCATAATCTACAGATGGACTGCACTGCTGTTCTGCTTTGGGATTCGTGTCTGCTGAGCTTCCACTTCAAAGCAGTGCAAAAAGTGAATTATATTAACTGTTAACATTCCCCAGAAAAATGTGGAGACAGTCAAATATTTAATAAAAGCAATTGTAACCTCATTTGTTATTTAATTTTCTTTCCATGGTACTGTGTTGATGAATGCCAACTTTTATAGTCCTTCATGGACATATCACAAAATAGCATGA
This sequence comes from Sakesphorus luctuosus, assembly GCA_013396695.1. NCBI lineage: Eukaryota > Metazoa > Chordata > Aves > Passeriformes > Thamnophilidae > Sakesphorus > Sakesphorus luctuosus. The sequence goes on from VWZD01000205.1 coordinate 536,914, forward strand.
GGGATTCATCTGCTGCCTCCCTCACTTGCTCTGAAAATACAGGTATTTTCTGTCATCTGCAAACACAGGGTATCTCTCCTTCATTTGGTTAATCTATTCCTTTCCATTTCAGTGTGACCAGCAGTTAATTACATGCTCACATGTCCTGCAGTATTGTATTTCTTTTCCTGCAAGCTTAATTGCCCCAAACTGTATAATTGTATGGGTGTGCAGATAGAACTGATGTCCCTGTGATGTTTTCCACCAGAACTGGATTGAAGCCCCAAGTAACAAATTCTGTGAATCTCTGTTTGTCATGGAGGTGTGGTATGACATAAGTGCCAATAAAAGCTTTTACACTTGTATAAATTCCTTTGTGCTTGCAGAAACACATTTTAAAGGGAGTTAGTTGTAAATGGTTATGTGGTAGGATGATACTGTGCAAAAAACATCTTTGTTATTGACTGGCAAAATTTGACTGTCCATGGTAGGTAATTTGCTAAGAATAAATTGAGCTTAACACGAGAATGCAATTGCCCCTGAAGCTGAAAAATAATCCTGCTGCAGGAGGGTGGCTGATTGTTGCAGGTTTAATCACTAATTTTTCAGTAGGTTCTCTGATGAAAATTAATAATGCTGTTCACCAGAAAGTACAAAAGCTTCTTAATTCTCTGGATCTCATCAACTATGACATTAAGAATTTGCTAAGGTTGCTAGTGTCAAATACAATGAACCTGGTTAGAGCACAGTGTCTTCTTCACTAAATGTGGTTGTGCTTTTTGGTTCTCTTGACATTGTGTTATGTCATGTCTGTAAGAGCAGCCTCTTCATTCCTCACTGAGGTGTGTTGCAAATCTTGTTTAGCCTGGGAGCTGTTCCATGCCCAGCTCATGCCATGGGGCTCCATGACATCCTGCATTATTCCTGACGAGCCTTCAACTGCCAGTTCTGCGTCTTTGATTTGTCATAAGAAAAGTCTAGAGTTGAAACTATGGAAGATGGGAGATTGCATTATCCTCATTAGCACAACAGCTTAATGACATTAAATTTTGTTCACTATTGAATATAAATGAACCAAGTATAGCACAGGTCAGAGTCGGGTAAAATTTTCAGAGGTTGAGGCTCAGCTTTGGGAATACATCCTTTCAGAATGTGTAACTTCAGAAAATAATTCATAATTCAGGGATGTTGGCAAGAGCAGCTATGATATGTCTCTTTGCATGTGATTGCCACTGGCTAGGATTAAAATTTGCCTGGCTGGAAGTACTGGGTGTAATTTTAAAGGTTTTTTTAATTTGGATCACTAAAACAAAGGCATTAGCCAGTCTTATATTTTATCCAAATATAGTCTCTGTAGAAAAGAAGGAGCTAATTAAAGAAATGTGTGGCCTTAGAAACAGTATGTTAAGATACATCACTGCCTAAGTGCAATATTTACTTTCTGTCAACACAAATATTTGTCATCCCTGGAAATGATTCCATGAAAAGGCAGATGCTGGCAAATGTCAGTCATTCATCATCTGTGGATAAGTTGTTGACTTACTTTAAGTGTCATTTTATCTCTTCACTGTGGTCAGAAGCATTTGGTTTCTGTCTTTCAGGCAGTTCCAATTTATGTGGGAAGCAGAAAGCTTTGTTTGAAAAGAGGCAGATGTATAAAAACTTCATGTGCTGTGTGGGATTGGTGTGTTGGTCCAGTTCAGGTAATGCCTGAACTGGTTGTTCTTGTTGTGTGCGTGGCTTTGCAAAAACAGTTTTAAAATACTGTTGTTTTCTGTGCTGCCAGATTGGAAAATTATCATCACCTAACTAAGATTAAAACATAAAACTGAATTTGTAGTTTTTTTGAAATGTTGGATTAATTTTCCTAATCTCATTTCAGATAACAGAAGATTTCCTGGCAACCTATCACGCCAACTATGGTTTCCATGCAGATGAGACAGACACTTCGTCTGCTTCTGGCACAGCCACTGAGAGTAAACAACCAGTAAGTTCTAAGACATCAGGAACACAACCATCAGCAAATGAGAAAGGACCAAAACAAACAGATCCAAAACAAAAATCAGAGAAAAGGAAGCTGGAGCCAGGTGAGTGACCAAGTGTTTCCCTCTGTGCAGCTGTGACCTGTATAGTACTGAGTGAAAACTGGCAATTGCTCAGTGTTACCTGGTGCAGCAAAGATGTGGGTTGTGCTGAAAATTTCCAGATGGTTGTAAAATTATGTGATACTTCATAGCTATCTGCCTAAATCTGTATGCAAGGTGGAAAAAGGCAAATTAAGGCACGTTCAGAGCTTCCCATTGAGCAAGCAAAACTTCTTAGAAATCTATTGGAATATAAGCATTAGTATATGCTGCCATGTGTAATATGTTATGATAACTGAATTAAAACTCTTGTGTTTAGGATGGTTTCATGTTGAAGAAGACAGAAACACAAATGTTTATGTGACAGGTAAGTAACTGTTTATTTATCTACTTTGAGCTAAAGCTGGTAAAAGAGACTCTAATAGTCTCTATTCAATCTGCCACTTGCAAGATACTTAATATTACATTCCTGACTGCATAATGCCATGGTGATATTTAAATTGCAGATGTGGAAAAGTAGTAGAAGGGACATACTCTGTGCTTTTATCTGTTAAATGTGTTACTCTGTGAGCTGTGTCAGCCAAGTCACTGATTTATTTTTTTAAGCAAAACAGTTTCTGCAGGCTCTTAGGATGATGGCAAGTTAATAACTAGATAGAGCATCAACTGCAGACATCACTTAATCTTTTATTATTTTTTATTTAATAAATACATAATTAAATTATTAGGTAAGAAGGAGGAAATTATAAAAAAAGACTGGGAATAGAATGAGCAAGTAGTGGGGAAGCTTAAATGAAGTTATCTGTGTGCTTATTACGGTGTTTCTCTGCCTGTTTTGGATGGTGGGGAGCTATCCTTGGATGCACATGCAAAGGTAAATGTAGTGGCTCTGAGCAGTCACAGGAGTGCACATACTTGAATTTTCGAAGATCTTTATCCAGGCCAAACTAGCATGGAACATCCACATTATTTTCTTGTCCATTTTGGTTTTTTTTCTTCTCAGTTCAAAGGTCAGACCTTAAAAAGTCTATACATTATCAGTTGCTTTTTTTGTCAAAGTTTTTGGTGGTGAAAATAATTGTTGATTTATAGGTTGGGTTGGGTTTTCTTTGTCTGATCCCCAGAGGTGCAGAGGAACTTTAAAGTTGGGCAGGATAGTTCCATTTGCACAGCACTGCAGTGTTGGTGTTGTGTATAACAATAAAGCTCTGGGTCTGAGAGCACAAAGATGTTTCTGTATGAATGTTGCACCCATTAAAAGGATTTTCAAAATACTGGTATGCAGTAATGCTTAAAAATTAGTGTAAAAAATATTGGATCCAAGGGCAGTGGTTTCTTGCAATGTATGTAAAATTTTGTCCTTAAGTTTGTTATCTTTCATTTACAGAAACATTGATGGAGTGGTTTGTTCTAATGAGGTTTTTAGAAAAGTGGACCACACTCAAGCCTTCTGTTCTAATTTATTTTGCAGGTTTACCTCCAGACATTACAAAAGATGAATTTGTACAAGTCATGTCGAAATGTGGTATCATTATGCGAGATCCTCAGACAGAAGAACACAAAATCAAACTGTACAAAGATAAGGAAGGAAATCTTAAAGGAGATGGCCTCTGTTGCTACCTGAAGGTCAGTGGTGCACTGAAATGCAGTTTCCCTTCCTATTGAAGGTACTTGTGGCCACTGTTTTAGAATCATATTGAGAAGATTGTTGAAATATCTATAACTTAAAATTCAGCTCTTTGTTTTAAAGGTTTACTCTAGAAATGCCCTCTGCACCTCATTAATTTTTTTTTATCCAACCCCTGAAAGTGCCCATAATTCCTGCTGCACATGACTCCACATGTTCCTGTCTTGGGTGGCACTGACTATGGGGTGCAGTGGGAGACTCTTTACCTTTTACTTCCAAAATCTGCCACTGTGTAGCCAAGGACACTGCATACCAAGGACTGTAGTCCTGTATTTACAGCTTGTATTTGAGAACTGGTTGATTTCAGAACTGTATCCCACTCTCTATTAAGTTATGAGAGTTTAGGCTGCATTACTGCTTCCTTCACGTGTTTCACTTGTGAATCATTTGGAAAATTGGTGCTTCCAAGCGCAAATTGCTTTAATTCTGCAAGAAGCACCAGGCAGCACTAAAGCAAATGTCTTGTAGTCTGTGCTGGTTTTGTAATTGGAGTAGTTAGGGCTGTTCCATGCACAAATATAAAGACAGTCTCCAAAGGACTTTCAAGAAAACATTCAAAATTATGTAAGAGTCTCAAGATCTACTGATCTTGAAAAAGTGGTACAAATTTTATAGGAAATCAGTCCCCTGAAGTCTTTTTATTCTTTCTTTTAAGTTCATCAGCTTCCCTGATGGTTGCAATTTATCTTCTGTGGCATATTTGAATGAAATGTGTGCAGTTGCTTTTGGGAACATTAATCAGTTATAACAGAAGGATAAAAATACTGGGTTTTGATCAAGAAAGCATTGCCAGCTGTGTGTCAGGAGACAGGAAGAAGTGGCCTTCTCAGGGACAGGCAATTGATAGCACAATATACTCAATGCCTTGTTATTGAGATCATTTGACTGTGCCAGGTGCTTCAAAGCTTGTGCTGTGTTTTATCTTCCAACAGAGAGAATCAGTTCAACTTGCACTGAGGCTTCTGGATGAGGCAGAAATCCGAGGCTATAAATTGCATGTGGAAGTTGCGAAGTTCCAACTGAAGGGGGAGTATGATGCAAGCAAAAAGAAGAAGAAATGTAAAGACTACAAGAAGAAGTTGTCTCAACAGCAGAAGTTTGTATTTTTTATTTCATTGAAATACTGCTTGAGTTCTAAGTGCTATTAGTAAAGTGCTGCTTTCTCTCCAATGCAGTGCTAAGCTAGGCAAAAGTTAGTCTCACCTGACAGTGAAATAGCTTAACTAATGCACATTTAAAGGGGAGGTGCTCCTAAATTAAATGTTAATATATGAACTTCTTTGTGACTGACACACTAAAATAATACATAGGGAGCCATGGTCATTTCAGGTGTAGAAGAAAATATCACAACTCTGAGGGGATAAAAGACACTTTTCTCAGTGTATGAGAGTGTGCAGGTCCTGTCACAGTATCTGGGCTACTGTTTCAAGGTTGTGACACTCTAAATGCCCACATTTGTTTTGTACCATAAAGCACTAGTGACAAAGGGCAAGAGATGCTTGGCTACCATAGAAGCAAGTACTAAACTTCCCCTCTAGTTTCCCCCAGCATCTGTCTCTGGTATAGAATACATTGATTTTTGAATTGTACCTTGATTCATTGCTTTTCTCACCTAAAACTGTTTTTCTGCCTTTTGGAACCAAGAAGATGCAGATTAAAGAAGAAAGAAGTTTGAACATATAGGACTTTTGATATTTTAATGAAAGCAACATTCCACTGAACATTGTAAATAGTAACACAGAAGTGTTTTGCCACAGTTACAGGGAGCAAAGGCTACTCGATATCTTATCAGTTAAAACCAGAAGTAGCTTGAAATGTGTCTGCTCCAAAGATACATTGGCAATTCTTGTTGTAAGAAGTCTCCAGTGTGGACATGTATGACAATAATGAAACTGCATTTGGCAGCAATTTGTGTAAATAAAGGATTGTATGTTCCTTTTGAGTTGAAGAGCATAATGTACTGGTAAAACTTTTGTCATCGGAAATCCATGTTTTCTTCACCTAAAGTAGCAGACAAGAAGGAACTTAAGATTTTCCTCCATATATACAGTTTTGAGATTTAAAAGTGTAAGTGAATGTGTGGGTTTTTTGTAATAGAATACGAAGTAGTCATTTGTACAGGAAGTAACATTTGCTTTGAGAAGGCAAAGTCCTAGAACAGATGCCCTGAGTTACCTTATTAGTTTGTGGCACTGTGGAACAAAATACATCTTACAGCAATGCCTGCGTAAGAGTCGAGGTGTTCTTGCATGTTTGTTTAAATAAAAACAGTTAAATTTTACCAGAGGGAATAGTGGATCTTCTTTTTTACAAAATAAGTTAGGAAAAATGGTAAAATATCAACATTTTAATTGTACTTGGCAGCAGCTGATTTCTGTATTTGAGCTGATACTAGGAAGGAATTAAAACTTCAAAATTATTTTCTATTTAAAAAAATGCTTTGATGTTTACAATAATTTATATTTCTTCTATGAGCTTTTAAGTACCTTAAAATATTGACTCCACTGTGGAAGTTGTAAACCTGAGTAGTTATTGCATTTTTTTTAGAATGATTACTTAATTCTTTGTGTCAAAATACATGTTTTAGTTGATGTATTGCACAAAATGCCAAATTAATCATTTTTTTTCAACAAATACTTGTAGAAACTGAAGAGAGCCGCCACAAATCTTCTTACTGTTGCTTCATTTCATTAGACAGCTGGATTGGAGGCCGGAGAAGAAAGATGGTGCAACTCGAATGCGACATGAGCGCATCGTTATTATCAGGAATATGTTTCATCCAAAGGACTTTGAGGTAGGGAGATGCAGTTTGCTACTGGAGATTGTGCTGCTAAAAGTCTAAACTTCCTGCTATACAAACTTTAGCAAAATTCTAAGCAGATGAGAACCAGATTTGGGCAGGGCACTCTCCTGTACCAGACATCTGCTTGAAATTCATTCGTCTCTCTCCAAAAAGCAAGAAAAAGATGTTGTATGAATGTACTTTTCAAATCAGCCTTTTTCACTATCTGTGTCATGATAATACACCTTTTGGTGTTAGAAAGAGAAGTAAACAACTGTAACTGTTAGAATGGAGAAACCTTCACAAAATAGCTTTGTTAATAAGTAGCATGTATTAAATTCACATAAGAGCTGTCTGCCAGCTCTTGGGTAGCTTTGAAAGTGCAGCATAACAGCGGTTAGTTTATGAACTTTTGATAGATTGGCAGATGTGTTCCATTAGTGCTTGAGCTAAAATAAAGCTAAGAGGAGTGAGTGCTTGTGTTTAATTAAAGCTCTGTGGTGATTGCTTTGCAGGAGGATCCCTTAGTGCTGAATGAGATCAGAGAAGATCTGCGGACAGAGTGTGAAAAGTTTGGTCAAGTAAAGAAGGTTCTCATATTTGATGTAGGTATTTTTATGTGTTGTGTTGACAGAATTGATGTAATGTGCAAAGATGCAAAATATTTAGGCTGCTTTAAATAAGAGTGGAGTGTTTATTTGGTTTTGTTTGTTTATTTCATGGAAACTTGACTTAATCTTTCAGTACTTTAAAACTGTTTTGGAACTTAATGTCTAAGCATCTCTCTACTTCAGCCTAACTGGAGGCAAAGAACTTAAATGCAAGTCACAAGTTGGAAAGTGTATAAATACATTTATTTATAGCTCAGCTGGCTGAAAATTTTTGTTTTCTGTGTTCAAAAATTGTGTTCTGTATGCCAGCAGAACAAAATATGTAAACTTGCAAACTGATCTTTTTAACACGGTTATGTATGATCAGAATGGAGCCCTAATCTGATTTTGTCATACAATCTAAAGGATACTGGAACAAGTACACTAGTTAGAATATTTTTCAGTGAAGTTGTCTCTCCTTACAGCGACACCCTGATGGCGTGGCTTCTGTGTCGTTTAAAGAAGCCACAGAAGCTGATCTGTGCAAGCTCACTCTAAATGGAAGGTGGTTTGGTGGCCGTCAGCTCAGTGCTGAAACATGGGATGGTGTAACAGATTATCAGGTAGCCTTTCATGGTCCTATTTTATCAAATATTTCTTCCAAACCATAAATCTGTGTTCATTCAAGAAGTGTTTGGCATTCCCATCCTCTTCCCCTGCCCACACCTGCACTATCTGACTTCTCCTCAGAAACTGCTAGAGTATCCCCCAAAAAATCATTCTGAATTATTCAATTTAGCAAAAAGTGAAAGGCCCTGTTTCTGTGTTGGAGATTTCAGCTGGGAGGATTAGCCACAGTCAGCAGGGCCTTCTGAACTCTTGAGATATTTCTGTAAGATAAATGTCTGTATAATTTTATCTGTGTAAATACTCCCTTAGACAAGGATGACTTTGTAATGATGTGCATTAACATTTCTTTCATAGGTGGAGGAGACTGCAAGAGAAAGGGAAGAAAGGCTGAAGGTGTGGGAGTCATTTTTAGGGGATCCTGATGCAAAGGAGCAGGAAACTACATCTGGTTCGGATTCTGCATCAAGTAGTGTTAAAGGGCCTGAAGGCAAACAGGCTCCCGAGGTTAATGACACACCTAAGGAGGGTGCAAATGATGAAGGTCCTAAGAGGGAGAATAATGGTGAGGGCATTAACGAAGATGGAGCTCCCTCCACAGACAGCAGCCTTGCAGGCAGTGATGGGGAAGCTGATACATAGCACCTTTAATGCTTTACAAAAGCATGATTTTTAGGGTGATGTTTGATTGATCCCTTTCTTCTGGGTGACTGCAGACAATATTCATATGAATAGGCATATTAGAATGTCATCAACTGTGTGCTTTGAAGTTTTCATTAAAAGCAGTATTTAATGAGGTTCTAAAAGTTTGTATTAATTGGCTGTTCAGGTAAAGTAACTCAAGTTGCCAAGAATGCAGTAAAATTCATCAGGCTTCTTTTGTTCTAACTGTGCTTGTCAGTGTTTCATCATGTGAGTGTGAAATACGTTCCAACCCTTAAGTTTATGTAACTGTATGTAACTTAAGTAATGCAAAGCTATTAGAAGATTTGTGAATTTTACTGTTAATTTTCCTGTACCCCTTGGAGCTCAATATTTCATCCTTAAAAATTATTTGTATCCTGAGTAGTTTGGATCATTTTATGGAATAGATGCTGTGATACATATAGGGTGAATGCATTGGATATGTTGCTATTCATTATGTAGCAAAAAAAGAGTAGTACCAAGTCACAAACTTAAAAGAAGTGGAAAACAGACAGCGTTGCCATAGCCACCCTCAGGCAAACTGAGTGAAGATAGATGATTAAATCACAGCATTCAGCAAATTATTTTTTCCTTCCCCTGTTAAGATCTTCTGTTGATGTTAGGTAGAGGCTGGAATTAGTCAGGGACACTAGAAATGCATGAGCACACACATTCTAGGACATAAAGAAATAGATCTTAAACTCTCATGGTCTGTATGCAGTAGGTATCAAAATAGGCTTTTGTTTTTTTGTGGTGGCTTTATTAGTTTTTGCTTTTTTTAGAGTAAAGGTTTTTCTTTCACTTTGTTAGCATGATGAGTGTAAGTTCTCAACATTTTAGTTTAGCCCTGCATGCTCTTCAGAGTGAGGGGGATCTTCCATATTTCATAAAATTCAAAGGCTTTTGGCAGCTCAAACTACAGTTTGTTGTGCAAAAGTTAGAATAATTGAAAACGTGCTTTCAAATAATGCTCTTATATGGGAAAAGCAAATGCTAGCCCTCTTAGAAATATTTCCAAAAGCAAGAATTTAGAAGACATTCTAACTTTAGGTATTTTAGTAAGTGGCAGGCTTTCAAAAATAACTGGAGGAGCTGTTTTGGGCATAGTCATTCTTAATTTGGAATACTGTTATTTTGATAAGTAAGGATAGAAGAATATGGATTTAGGCACTAAGCAATTAAAATATTGATGCTAAATTCATAGCATGCTGTTCACGTGGATGGTTGTCAGTACACATTTGTAAGGAAGATGTGTTGAAATTTTTTATTTCATATTGGATTGGAAGAAACTATAGATGCTAATTCCTGTATTTCCATCATGAGGAATTCAGAATACTCTGAAAATTGGTATTTTCAGACTTTGTGCTCTGAGATGACCATATATATTTTTTCCAGAAGTCTATATGGTTCTCTTAAGTTTATTTTGTTGGAGGTTTTTTTAATATACAGTTATGTGTGGGTAGCTATGCCAACCAGAGCACTGTGCTTATATCTTTTTATGACAAAACACCTGATCTTACAACAGAGATTATATTTGAATTCAGGGATTAAAAGTCTGGGGGCTCTGTATAAACTGGCATGGCAGATTTCCAATTTTGAATTGCATTATAAGGGGGAGCTGTAGCTCTTGCCAACTAAAAAAGTCCATTTTCTCCTATTTCCAAGTGTGATTTGTGCATTTCAGCAAAGCAAGTGTTTGAAGAATTCAGGGAATCTGAATTAGTCTGTAGCTGCACGTGGTGGCATATTCGGATCCATCTCTGGGTTGTGTTGGCTCTGCCTTAGTTTTGTTGGTAACAAGCACCACAGACCTTTGAGAGCTGGGAATGTTTGTGTATGAGGACAGTAATGTAATGTGGTGGGTATTGCTTTCAGTGCTCCTTTTTTCCTTCCAGCTTCTAGACTCCAGGCTTTAGATCTCTTATGTTTTGTTTGCTTTTTCTTTAAAGGAGCCCAGTTATGTACACAGTTACACAGTTAAATCACCTGTTTTACAGTGGAATTGCAACTGATGTAGGGAAACTTGTGGACAAATGTATAAAACTTGTACAGTTCTATGAAGCCTTATCATGGTATCAGATATGAAAAATAAGGTTAGTGTTAGTGTACTATTTGAGAAATAAAGAATCGTTTTACGTGCAGTAACCTTCCTCTCTCCAATTGATGTACCTACTCAACTGGCTTGCTGCAGAGCTCCAGTGTGATGTCAGTCCTTTCACCTTTCTCTCTAGACTTCCCACCAAGGTAGAGCACCAAGGAAGAGTTGAGACCAAATGCTTTACTGGCTTTCCCAATAACTAGGGTTCTTAAGAAAAGAAAAGCTGTTTATCCATGCAAATACATTGTTCTGAAGTCCGGCATTATACTCAACCTGGTATTTTCCTTTTGTCTACCTCTGTTTTCCCCAGCAAAATGTAAAAATATATTTTTATAAACTAATCATTGACTTAGTGCGTTTACTAGTCCAAGAAGAGGTTAATGCAGCTGTAACTTTCCAGATTTCCATTCAGACTGAATTCTTTTGACATTTTCCTCTTTGTAATGATCCAAGTTTTTGTAAATTAATCTGAACAAAAATAAAAAAATTCGCAAAAGCTAAAATTACTATTTTGATGTATGATGATGAAAATCTTGTAGTATAGAACAGTAATGTTTAATACCAAATTTTAACAAATCTGAAGCTGAACAAGCTGAGTAGGCTTTTTAAACTTACATATTGTTCTGATTGAGCAGCATCAGTTGGTAAGAAGTTAAAACCCCAATGGAATTTTCACTCTATTTTTTCTTTAATTAAAAGTGTTTTCTGATTACTTTTCTTGTTCAGTAGAAGTGACAAAATCAAACTTTTTGCTCAGTTTCTAATGCTTTTTAGGCTTTTGGTCAGAGGTTCATTGTAAGAGAATCTGTCTCCTTCCTTCTGAATATGATGAAAACACTAACTAGCAGCAGGCTGAGACAATTTGTGAGTAATCACTGTTGCTCAGTTTTGAACTGGACAAATAGTTGTTTCTGCTCATTCACACGTTGTAACAAAATGGATGTGAAGCCACTTAAACACAACAGCAGGGACAGAGTATTAACTGATCCTTCAGCATAATTCAGCAATAATCACTTCCTTAACCACGACATCCAAAATCATTGCTTAGCTTCGAGATAAACTGGTAGTTTGCTTTATAATCAAATGCTCTTTAGGGGTTCGCTGGCAAGGAAATTGTATGGAGTTACAGGTACTCACCAGAGATGACACCTGGAAACAAAAAGCCCCAAAAGAAAAGGCTTTCTTGAAGGTTTTCTCTTTTTTCACAGGTTCTGGAATGTTCATATACGGCTGTAAAGAGAGAATTAGTTTCATTTTGCATCAAAATGTTTATCTGTTTCTCCTGCTGACTTTTTTTAATTACTTTTTTTAATTGAATTTCAGTCCCTCATACAACTTGCATTTTGTATAAGGATTGCAATTCACTTGAAATCATTAGTATGTTAAATGCAGTGCATTTTAGCTAAAACATGTCCTAGACATTATTCAGTTAAGGTTAACCTATTTCCAAATAATTCGCTTGATTCACTTAACTTGAAGGTGTTGGATGTTTCACAGAAACCCAAACTTGTCTTTAAATTTTCCAGTAAAATTGATATTCATACCCTGAATTCTTGACCCTAGCCAAACAAAAATGGATTTTAAAAAAATTTAAAAATACGTATCTATAGATTTCAATTGGATTTTGAGTTCTCATTTTTATTTCTGAATTTGAGGAAACCTACTGCAGTATGGGAGATTAATTCTGTGAGTTGTATACTTGTGTTGATTTGACTTGTGTGTATTTTAGTGCTCGTTTTACAAGGCTTGAAGTCTTACTGTCAGGATACTCTGAAAGTTCTGTAAAATATTTATAGAATTACAAAATCTTTTGCAGCAAAATGGGTTTTTGCTCATTCTGTAATATGAAAGTATATTGTTAGATTAAACTTTTCGGTAAGTTGACTTGGAATCTTTTCTGACAGGTGATTTTTCTTTTGATGAACTGATCATTTTCATTTATCCTTTAGAAAACCAACATTTAAAAGCAAATGGTATTTGAATAATATCTAGACTTGTGACAACGTCTGAGAATCCCTTGGTTTGTCTTCAATTTGTTTCTTAAAGGGGTTGTGTTTTATACTACCTTTTTAATAAACAAACTCGTGAACAGAACAAGTCTGCTGATCAGTTTTGAGATAATGTATTTCTCTTCTTTTTTTCCTCAGTAAGAGATACAGTAGCATTTGGTGTACAGGGACTTTTATAAAGTACAAGTGTTAACAAGCCAGAGCTTTCCAGTGGATCCAGTAGACAATGTTACTGGAACTCTTAAGTGGGATATGGTATTTGTTCCCTCTGTGGGTTTGGTCTGAACCTTCATCCTGACTTGGTGTGTTAATGGACTTGCAAGGAGATAAAAGAGGCAGGAGAGGGATGACTGCAGACACCACAGTTATAATTTGAGATTGGGGTTTTATTTGTTAAGGACAAGTAGAACTTCAGTTTTTATTCTCAAAACCAAAGATTTTTTTCCAAGTATTATTTTTCTTAAAAGCTTTGACACTTTGCTTAAAAAGCACTGGAAATCAGTTGTTCAGTTCCTATACTGAAGAACAGGGGTTACAATCCCGTTTTACCCAGTAGTTCTCTCTAGGAGCTTTAAACTGATGCCATTTTAACAACCTGACGAGTGCTTTAGCTGCCAGCCTCAGAGGAAATTTTTGAATGAAGCAATCTGCTGTATGAGGTAGTTCAGAAAAGAAGGAGTGATGGAGAGGCTGAGAGCTCTTGCCCTGCTGATGGACTGGAATCCTGTCTGTCTCACAATGAAAATGTGTTTATGCAGAGTGTGTCAATAAAAGTCTAAGCACCATCACGGGTACTCTCAGCCTGGTAGTTAAGTTGTTCTGGGAGATGGCAGAGGGTGGATTCATGCAGAGGGAATTGGATTGTGCTCTCCTGCTTGCTGGATGAGTAAACAAACTCCTAAGCTACCCTATAAAACACAGAATGTCACCAGTTCGGTGACTCTAGTTCCCCAGTGTGTTTTTTCCAGCTGAGACTGGCAAGTTTGACCCTGTTTCAGTGTTTCTGGAATGACTGTAATTGGGTAATTTTGGTAAACTTGCTATAAAAAACTCACCAAACTCTCCATTTCCTGCTATAGCCCTTGAAGAACAGGAATGGTATTTTTATTTTCTGAAGATTTCTGCAGTCATTTAAACAGATCCAGAAAAGAAGAGAGAGAAAATTAGTTACCAAGTTTATCTGGGTTGGAGACAGGTCCTCTTTTCCTTCTTGTAGGTGTTGCCCACTGAATATATTTTAACCTGGCATGGGAAGAACCTTTATCATCCTGGCCAAATTTGGTTCTCTGCCATAAGTTGTTTATCATCCTACTTTAAACTCTTCCAAAGTCCACACTGTTGTCTTTATTGTGTACACATTGTCATAAAAAAAAAGGCAAAAAGAAAAGCCAAACCTACTTACAATCGTATTTTCCTCATTCCTGAAACCTCCTAACCTGGTTGACTTGTTGGAGTGCATTTCACGCATTCTTCGCAGATAGGCTGAAGGAAACGCCTTGCTCCGGCGCAGCTGGAGGCTAAAAAGTGTGTCGGGAGTTCATGAACGTGGCTTGTCTCCCGCTGCAGTCGCTGCGGAGCACACAGAGCCTGCCGGGCCCCGGGAGGGATCCCGCACTGCCGGACACACCATGACCCTCCCGCAGCCGGGAAGCCTCGCCGCTGTGACACCGCTCCTGACAGTGAGCTAAGGTAGGAGAATTCCGGGAGAATTCCAACCCACGTTCACTGACTTTCTCAGATGTTCCCTTATCTCTAGGTGAAAGAGAATTGCCTGCTTGTTAAATTGTTGCTTAATACTTGGGAAGTGGAAATTTTCTTAGTATGTTTTTAAAACGGAGAGTTTCCTGCCTGATGCTCCAGTGATGGGGAATCAGTACTGCTGGCAAGGGTGGGGAATGTGAGAAATGTAGTAAAGTATCATCACTTGTGATGAGCTGAACAACCACCGCTCTTAAGCCCTTTTTGACCACGAGTCCTTGTCCACCTGAAGGACAAATAACTTGGACAATGACTTGCACTGTTCTGCCATAAGCAATCCATTCTGAGAGTAATGTGAAGTGAGCCGAGTCCGTTTCATCCTGAGCTCCACTTCTGCTCTACTTTGACAGCAGTTTATGGCAGACACAGGTTGGAGGGATTTCTGCCTTCTTTTTGCAAACTTCCTGCTGGAAGATGGAAGAATAGGAAGTTCAGGTAATGAAGACAGTGCTCCAGATTTAGGTCCTGTCTCCTGGGACATTAAATTGCTCATGTGCATATGATCACTGAGAGGACTGAGATGTAACCTGGGTTACATCCAGCCTTCTTATAGCTACTTGTTAGAAAGAACAAGAGGTTTTCAAGCAAACAAACAAAAAACCAACAAAAAACAAAAACAGCAGCAACAACAACAACAAAACCGAAAAAACAGATGACCTTTCTTCTTTAAAATGTATTATTTTGCCAGCATTGTGGTCGCAATTCACACAAGCTCCTGCAGGCCAATAAACAGTGCTAAAGGAGCTCAGAATTAATGTCAGGAGCCAGTTAGGCATGTTAATAAAGTGCTACAAAGACACAATGGCTTGCACTGAGTGAGGAACAGGAAAAGTGAACCTCTGGGCCAGAGCTAATGCTTTCTAAATTGTATGTTGATGTGTAGTGTTGGAGCAGTGTAGGAAGAGCTGATTTGCTGCTTGGTGTTGGGATGGCCCGATGTCCTTTCTCAGGCCATGTGATTGCTGATGTCTTTGCAAAGCTTTCACTGCTTTGGTTGGAATTTTTAATGGCAAATATTGACCTCCAAATGAGCAACCAGAAAGTTCCTTAACCTAAACACTGGGTTGCTTTCTAAAACAAGATTGGGGAAAAAAGTAGTGTCTCTTCCTGTGCTTGGAGTTCTTCCAGTTATTTTGCTGCATTATGGTAGTTCCTGCTCCCTTTGGGAAGGTCCTTCTAAATCAGGAGGGAGTTATTTTGGTGTAAGTTTTCAGGTCGGGGAAAGGAAATTTGGGTCAGTTTTAAAATTGTGAAATATTGTCTTTTGAATCAGATGACTGTTAAAGTATGTCCTTGCATTTCCTGGCTGGTGACCAACCTGTATGTGTCCTGTTCCCACTGCTCTGTTTGGATGGACAGGAGGCTGGAGCTGGGACAAAGCAATTGAAATCCTAAGGACTGAGGAACTCCTGAGTTTGAACATGAGTTGGCAGCTGATGGCAGGGGGTTAGGGCTGGCTGAGCAAGAGACTGTGAAGCAGAATTGAACAGAGCACATGGGGGAAGGAGATAGAGGTAACAACCAGAGTAGACATAGTAGCAAGTGATAAACATGGACAAGGAGTTTGTAGGTGAAGGATTAATCATTAAAATAGGGATAGATTATGGCTTGATAAACTTAATCTTCATATTTCTTCATGCCTGTATACTTGGCTTTGCAGCATGAGCAGTCTTTTCATGTATAAGAAATTCTGAGAGACCATTTGAAGGCAGCCTTCACAGGCACTTCAGAGTATCCTCTGAGACATACTTGAGTGCAATGTTTATTGGGAAGCTTCTGAGGATGGGGAGGTTTATGACTAGGAAAGAAATCAGATAAATGCATTGGAACAGGTTAAGCAATGCTGCATATTGCAGGGTTACTTGGATGGAAACATAAATCAAATGATTCATTAGGTTTTGCGTGGTACAACTGGCTATTGGCCAAAGGTTTGCCCAGTCTGAAAAATAACAGCCTTCTTTTTGCCACCAAGGTAAATTGATTATGCTGTGCAGTGTCGTGAGCTGACAATGAGTCTGGAAAATTGAATAGGAACAGCAGGCACTTCTCATTGCATCTGTAGCCTGAACATTGCTAAATATGACTTTGATTACAGCAGGACATGTGAGCCCTGGTTGGGGATCTTGTTCCCCTGCAGCCAAAAACTGCACAAATGCATGAAAATGATGCTTCTCTAGGACAAGCAGTGACTTTCCTTGTCCTACTCTTACCATATCTGGCAGCACAGATTTTTTTAAGGAGAACAAAAAGGAGCCTTATAGTATTCTGTTGGCTTCCTGAGAAATATTTTAGCGTAGTTCCTGCCTTAAATCTGTAACTTTGGGTCAACCCACAGTGTGTATTTTAGCAGTCTTGCTACCAAAGTTTTAAGCAACTGGCAGACCCACCATGTTCAGAGGTAAGTTGTTTCAAACAAAAAGGGTTATTTGTTTGGTTTTGATTTTTGTTTATTTTCTTTTTTTCTCTTGAATTTGGCATGATTTGAATTTCCAATAACTTAATCTGAGTGTCTTTTTCTAACAGGTGAGGCAACAAGTTACTCTTAGAAGTCTTTTCGTTGTGGATGTCTGTACTGACAGTGATCAAGGTACTTCAAACTTTACCTGATCTAAAATTATTATTTTCAGCTGTAACTAGTGGTGGGGAGTTGTTTTGTTCCTCTTGGTTTGGTTTGAGTTGGGTTGGGTTTTTTTCCCCTCTGTTGGTATATTTTTAAAGCAATACAAAAACCAGAATTGGACAAAGCATTTTGGTTCATTCACCTTGAACTTCAGTCAGGGATAATGCCACCTCTGAATTACTTTTTTAAGTGCATCAGTTATTCCAGCACTGTTCTTTCCTGAGGGCACATTTACACAGCAGTAGGTTCTAAGCTCAGGTTTATAGAGTCAGACTGAGAAATGACAGCTGCTAGACAGAGGTGCCCATTTTGCCCAAGTATTCCATATTTGATGTATATAATAAAGAGATCAATAAAGGAAAAGTGAATGGAAAAAGCAGAAACCCAGTGTCTAATCCTACTAGTAGGAGTTCTGGCCCTGCCATTTTGAGGAGGAATATGGGCTCACCACTGACAAGGTACTTTGAGTATTATCTCCTTGATCTCTCTGGGTTGGGTTTTTTGATTGGGTTTTGGGTTTTTTGCAGGGGTTGTCGGTTATTGAAAATGGAAGAAACAAGGAAGCTCTCTCCAAAGCCGTGTAAAAGCAAAGAACCTGTGAAAACAGAGTGGGGATCTCAGAGTGTTGTGTTCACCTATTTCCAAGGGGACATTAACAGTGTGGTAGATGAACATTTTACTAGAGCTCTCAGCAATGCCAAGAACCCACAAGACCTGAGCACAAAGCACAAGGGTGAGACTGTTGTCCTGAAAAATGGTGAGCTGCTTTCCATGAGTGAGTGTGGTGTTGGGTGGGGGTGACTGGGTTTTACTAAGGAATTTAAGATCCAGTGAGCTTAAATTTGGAAGGGTGTGCAAACAGAAAGCAAGAAAATCATACTGTAAATACCTGGATTATGTATCTGAGACCTCCTGGATAAATCCTTGTGTTTGCTGGGATGATTCCCAAGTTCTCTGTGGGCCTGTTGGCAGAACTAAGTCATTACTTTCCAGCCAAGTATGTCCATCACTGTCAGATGCTTTAAGTGCATTATGACTTAAGTTATCTTTGCAAAAATGTATGTGTTTAACCGTACAGTTGTTAAAAAACCTGTCCATGCCAGCGACCTGTAAGAAAATACATGTAATACTCATTTGAAAGTATTTGTGATGGTGATTTAGTCTGCTTTTAATGAATTTGTGGTTGATTTTTAAGATAAGCAGCACTAAAATGAATATATATTTCTATAAAAATGAATATGAAATCTGGTGGCCTTCCCTTAGAAGTCTATTGGAATTTGCCTTAGAAAAAAGCAAGAATTGATGAGACTTCAGATGCTTTCTTTCTCTTTTTAAGTAGACAGCATGTCTCCCCATCAGTGGAATTTCTCATCACATTGCTACAAACCGTATCCATCATCTTCTGCAACAAGCATGTCAAATTCTGGTCTGAATTTCTCTGCTGCTGGTATGGCAGGCCAGTACCAGCCATCAGCTCTGCGGAGTCATCCAACTCAACCTGCAGATTTATGGCCCTTCCCTTCGGTTGGGACTCCCAGTGTTACCAGTTCCGTGTATCATCCTGCCCTGCCCGACCTGCATGCAGTAGATGAACCCATCTCTGACAGGAAATACGGTTCTCTTCTTGGTCTTCTGCAACAGGAAAGGTGCCTGACATCCATGCAAGAATGTACCATGAAGCAACACTCGAGTTCTGCTTGTATGACTGGACCTGCTAGGTTACAAAATATGAGTCAAAGTTCAGCTCCTGGGGGAGGTAAGAAAAGTCTTACTATCACTTTATTCTTTGATGGTATCTTGTGTCAAGAGACAAAATAATACAGTTTGTTCCTAAGCTTCTCAAACTGGAGCCAACTTCAGCCAAACTCACAGAAATCTTTTTCAATAGATAGCCATGATGTGTACTGTGGCACTTGGCATTGATTAGTCATGTAGTGTGGTTTAATCAAAAAATATGCATTGCCTTTTTGCACGGTATTTTACCTTCTGGCTTACATTGGAGAGATATTTTAAGTGAGTATAAACATTATTCACAGTGCTGTCAGGATCTCTGCCCCATAGATAGCACGTGTCATGTGTAACAGATGCTCCTTTGCTGGGCCAAGAAAGGGGTGGCCAGGAAAGATCCCTGGACAGCCTCATTGTACAGGGTGTTAATGATGTTCTGAACACAGGATGGGAAGCTGCAGCCCTTACCAGCACAGCCAGGGATTTTATTCCTTCACAGTCTCTATAGCTGAGATTAGCCCAGTCAGTTAAAACTTGGTTGTAATAATGCCAAGGTCATGGGTTCAATCCCCTGTATGGGCCATTGACTTAAGAGTTGGACTCGATGATCCTTGTGGGACCCTTCCAACTCAGAATAGTCTGTGATTCTGTGGAATGATGAGGGTACAGGGGCTGGTGGGCCAGCCTTGCCTTGTCTCCTGGCTGACTGCTGCCTGCCACAAAGCACTGCTGCCCTGCCTGTCAAAGGCTGTGACTGCTCCCTGAAGATATCCCAGAGTTAACACAATTCACACAGAAGTGATGATCGTTGCTTATTGATTGTCAACCATTAGTAGGAATACCAATTCTAGGTGCTACCAGCACATTGCAGAAAGATGGTCAGTGACTGAAATCCATTTCCTTGGAGTTTAGGTCCCCACAGCATCTACATCTGCTGGATAAAATTGCTCCCTTGTGAGTAATTTCTGCCTTTGAGAAGCTCTGTGGGGTCAAGTCTCCTGGCCAGAGCCCTGGTGTCCTGTGCCTGCATTGCTGTTCCTGGGCGTTCCCCAGTGAGGCAGCTCCACTGGTCTCCAAGAAAAAGGGTTGTGAAATTGTTTAGGGAGTCTGCTGGAAAAATACAGCATGTCCTACTTAGTGCTTCTGGATAAAAAGGACCAGGCATGTGAAGAAGCAATCCTGAGGCTTAGGTTTTGAAAAATAACCAGCTGTGAACTACCTACTGGTTACCCTGTTTCGAAACTGCATCAGCAGGAATTTGGCAGAATGTGAGCTAAAGACTGCCTGCAGGTACAAACAGGAGTTTATCCACAGTTCCTCTTTTCAGGATGCACCCAAGCTATGTTGTCATGAGGACCCCAGCTGTAGGTGTTTTGTCAACTTATTCCTGCTCCAGTGTCTAATACCTATCTGTGTCTGTGCATGGAAAAGGGAGAGTGCCTCTGTCTTCAGCTGGAATACAAACTTTTTGCTCATGGTACACAGACAGATTGAGCTGAGACTTTATGTATGTGTTGCACAGGTCCTCATCTTAGGCTTTTTTCCTGGTAAATGACAGTCTAATTACTTTAAACATACTGTCTGGACTTCTAGGATTTAATTTAAGAACATGGTTAGGTGCCCACTTCCCCCAAGGGGGCATTGTGAGACTATAATGGCTTGGGAACCCCAGGAAATGACTCCTCCAGAAAACGATATTTTATGAAATTAGTCTTGGAGTCAAAACAGAGAAACACTGTTAACAGCAGTAAACTTTTTTTCCCCAAAGATTTCAGAAAGAAAATGAGAGGGGGAAAATTGGAAAGGAAATTAAACAGCTCAGTATTCCCCAGCCATCACCAATTAAAGCCTCTTCATTCAAGATGTTTACAGGGTCTTTCTGAATATTCAGGAAGCCTCTTAACAGCATACATGTAACACCATACACATGCTGATTGAACAACCCAGAAAGAGTGGTATGAACTGGCTGGTCTATGTTCACAGGGAGTCTTTGGCAAATCCCTAGGATGTGTGCATTTAGTCTGCTGTGGGAGTCTCTGTTTCCTGGCTCTATCCATTAAAATACTTCTCCTTGTGCTGTGTCATGTTTAAGAACAGCTGATATTTATATTTATGGAAGTGTATGTTGCTGTGCCAGACAGCACAGAGCTCCCCAGCACCTGTGCTATAAGCTGGGCTGCAAAAGCACAAGGTTTCTTTAGAAATTACTGTCTGCTTTTAGCTCTGTGTTAAATCTCTGCTCATCCCTGGTATTTTATTTTTTCTTTTTTTAAGAGAGAAAAGCAAGCTCTTACCAAGGCTCAGAAAATCCCAGTGTAAGCCATGCCACTGCAGGTGAGTAATGAAGGACAGCAGCCTGGCTTATACGTGCAGAATTAGAGATGATTCCTTGTTTGCTTCCAGGCTGTGCTTCAAGAGCTTGTTTTTCCCCCAGACAGACACACCACCTCCCATGATTACATTAACAAAGAAGAACAAAAACATTACATTCTGTTAAAATGAGATACATGATTTTTTAACCCCATGTACTTTAGTTTTTGTGGTTATACCATCAGGCTGCCACTTTATGATGCCTGTTTTTCACTGGCTGTCCAAGTTTCAGATCCCATAAAGACAGAACACCCCTTGATTTTTACCTCCAGCACTGGCTTCAGGTTGAGGTCCCTGTTGGCCCCATGTGGTGGCACTGCTACATTTTGCACCAATAAACACACCACACTGCTAGGAGAGTTGTGCTAAGAAATCACTCCCAAAGCATTCAGGCTTCCATCTTTTTATTAATCTCTTGAGACTGGGTCATACTCTGATGTTGGTTCCTTGACATGCAGTGTTTTGGGGATACTTTGGATGGGTCATTCTGGTTATTCTAGTAAGGGCTCTTTTGCACCAGACCCAAAGGTGAAATTTTGTTTGCACAACATCTTAGGAGATTTCATGGACTGTGCTGTTTGACTCTCCTGATGCTGCTGTGTCTTTCAGGTATTCAGATTCATGACAGAAGACGAGATTTGTACTTTTAGCAACTAGGTGTTTCTACTTTGTTCTGAAAGAGAAAGTTCTTGCTGTGAACTATTATTTGCAACTGTGAATCAAGAAGAAATGAACTGCAGCTACCCTGTGCTTTTTCTCTCATCTGGAAGAATACATGTACTATTTGCTATTTGGGGAATGAAAAAAAAACATCTTTTTCTATACAGTAAATAATTTCTTATAGCTGTGGTATTAAACCTGACAATATGTTTGCTGTGGAGAAGTATTGTCTACTTAAGCTTTTCATGTAGCCCTGTTGAAAGGACTCTTGGCACTTTTTAATCTTTCTGTGTTTATTCATTTGCCCTCTCTTGATAAGAGGCACAGTGCTTATCAATGCAGTTGATAACTGATAAGTGCAGGGTTTCAGTTCACATAAATTCAATGCTGCAGCTTCTTAGCTTGATTTGATACCTCCATATGGCTTAAAATACTCTTAGGTTATGGGCAAGAGACTTGAAGACAGCCACAGGTCAGCAAAGCATGTTATCGTATTTATGTTTTGAAAGTGCAGCAATTTGTAACCACACTTGCAATTCACAGGGATATTCTTCAGAATCTATATAATATGCTTATGGCTGAAGGCTCTTATTTGCCCTCTCAACAATGTATAATCATCTTCTAGAAGACAGTGAATTCACACTGGCTCTGGGAGGAAATCTGGATTCTTATTGGGTGCAATTCAAATACCACTGAGCAAAAAGCTGGAGGTGGAAATGGTCTGTTTTCCAGCCTCTCTGAAGGTGTAGAAGGTTCTTTTTCTAAATAACTCTGTGGGGTTAAATGTTGAATTACTGAGCATGAAGGACCGGGCCAGCTGAAGAAGCAGAAGTCAAACCCTGTGTGGTGGCTGCATCCCCCAGACCCAGAGCAGCTGAACAGAGAGGGGTCTCGATGCTCCTCTGTGCAGAAGTGGCAGATTGAACTGTGCCTCAGGACTGAAATGCATGCTCAGATCCCTCCTTGCTTCACCACTCACCCTTGACAAACACATTTGCAGAAGCTACTGAGTAAAACCTCATGTCCCAAGCGATTAGGGTTGTGTGTGTGATCCTTTCAGTCAGAGACACTGCTTAGCCTTTATGGCAAATCCTAAGGGTAACAAAAGATTTGAGTTGATTTTTTTCCTTCTCCATTACCTATACATTAATTTAATATAAAGGAGCATGATTTACTTTTTCAGACAGCTCTTTGCAGTTGCTTAAGGAAATTTTACCTTTGAGATACTAGAACTTTTGATTTTGTAGGACAGATCCAGAGCTGGCATAAGTGTTTGTGACACTGTTATATTGGATACCTCTGCTGCCACTGCTTCAGTTACTACACCTTGTGTAATTTTATAAATAATTTTAGTTCAGCAACTTTAGATATTTATGGAAGTGACTGAAAAAGAAACATTTTTTAAATCTCAGTTTGTATCTTGCAAGTTTGGTGTAGCAGATACATGCTCTAGACCAACCTGAGATCACATGCAAGAGGAACAGTTTTAACTAAATTAATAAAAGGTAGACCAACATCTTGTCCTTTAGATGAGCACTGAAAAAACCCACTTGTTTTTAATATTTCTACAAAATTACCTTTCTTTTGTTTTTATTTTATTCATACCTCTCCAAGTAGTTTTCTTTTGTTATCCCAAGTCACTTAATTCCCTGTTTTTTAAGGCTACATGGTAATATAATCTGACTTTCTCTATGGGCTGAAGCCAAGATTTCCAAGCCATACTTTATACATCTGCCTTACTGGCATGTGAACTTATTGCTTCAAAATAGGGAAATACTATTTTTTTTCTCCCTCTGCCATCCCTTCTAACGGAAAATGCTTAAATAATTTCTCTCTACGGTATGAGAACACGTAACAGTGTATTTAAATGCTCTTAAAATGTAGTTCTTCATTGAACAGTTTGGTCCTGTGCATGTCACAGCTGGGAATATTCAAGGTGACCTATAAACCTGTGTTTCTAGTGAATCAACCAGCTGGCGTTGGACAGTGTGGGGGAAAAAACACATTGTTTTTAAGTGCGCGTCCCTTATTACAAAGGCAGGAGGCATCACTGATTGTGCCTTGACACGGTGCCGCTGTGAGCCATTGCTGCAAGGTCTGGCAATACCTGTCCTCGCTGTCCAGCTGTCTGGCAGACCTGCAAAAAGGGAACAAACCCCCAAGAAGCCCAAGGATGCCTGGGAGCTTGCTCTCTTCCCTGGCTGTTTGCAGAATGATGCTGGAGTGGAGGGCTGGGACAGAGGCTCTGCTGCTCCCGTGTTGTGTCTCACACCCCCACAGAACGTGCGCCAGAGTGCGCTGAGGTTTGTCGGCCTCTCACTGTTCTTCTGCAATAAACAGAGTTAACCCATCAGTGCAACTTGCCTTTGGTGATTTAGTATGAATAGGCATTTGAACATTTCACAGCTGTTCTCTACGTTAGGTAGGCTTTTATTTATACGTGTATATAATATATATATATATTCAAAAACTAGACAGACATATATGCTCCTCTAGAACATTGTTTGTCCAGAGTGGGGTGTTTCTTGCCTTTCAGCTCAGGCTCTTGCTGTGTTCCCAGTGCTGCCGTCATGCTCCGGTGGCCGTGCCTTCATTCCCATTCAGTCCGTGCGCTGCTTTGCTGGGAAGGACTTGGCAGCCGGCACGCTGCGTTCAGCTGCTGCCATCTGGTACTTCCCACGGTTATTTTCGGTCCCTCCCCTGAATGCAGCACTCGGGGTGGTGATGGGAGAAGGGATGTGGGATGTACCCATTTCAACAGCTCCCGACTGCCTGAATGCCGGCCGAGCTCCGCAAAGACCGCTCAGGAGGACAGACGGGGGCTGGGTGTGACATCCCTGGAAGTGCTCAAAAAGCATGTGGATGTGGCTCTCATGGATGCAGTTTAGTGGTGAATGTGGTGATGTTGGGTTAATAGTTGAACTGGGTGATCTTGGAGGTCTTTTCAACCTTAATGATTCTACAATTTCCTAGTAATTTATTGACCCTGTGAGAAACCACTATTTGCCTTCGTTTGGGTGTCCTCTAGTCCAGGAATAACTTGTTTCTTTTATCTTTTTATACATAGAAGGTGAGTTGTAAACTATTTGTTCTGTGGGCTCTGGTCAGAGGTTAATGCAGAGAAATACTCAAGCAGGACATGCCTGCTCTGTGATGAGACTGTGGGCCACTTTTTAATCAGCTGCAGGAAGTGGTGTGCGTTTTTTAACCATGTGTGTCCCAGGGCACAGACACTTTACAAGCGTCTTGTTCTGCCTCCTCTCAGGGGCTGGCCCTGCTCCAGCTCCTCCTCTAATGGCCAGATAAACCTTGTGGGTGGCTGGGAGCAGCGAGCTGGCTTAGCTACTCCACCCCACTTTAGTCACTCATTAGTAGTGTTAAAAATAGTCGCAGACTGCAATGACAAACAAGAGATTCTTTTGCTATGAAAGAAAAACCTGAAGGTTATATACATACATACATACATACCTACATACATAAATAAATAAGGCAGGACTACTCACCCCTTTCAGAGAAGGGAACATAAGCTGCTGTTGCTTTCATTTTTGTTCAGGTGTTAATTAATTTGTCCCACCCCAGGTGAGCAAGGAACACCTCATGTACCCACGTGGCATGTAGTCTTTGGTAAACACTCACTCATCACTGGAATTTTTTACCATCTTGTGGTTTTTAATCCTCTTTTCTGGCAGGCTCTGTCAAGCAAGACAGTCCTGCTCCTGGGTAAGAGTGTTGTTGCACCATTTTGTTCTGTGATCTGTTTTTCTCTACTGTCTGGTTTAATCCATTGCATGTTTTGGACTCAGGGCTCTGTTCCACTTAGCTGCTGACCCACCAAGAGCTTGGTATTCCCATGAGATATTGTTACACTTCGGGGATTTCAGCAGCAGACTGGTGCAAAGTGGTGGGTCTGGTGTCTTGGTTGCTGGGAGGGGGATGCTCCCTTGTTTCAGTACCATAGGCCATGTCAGAGGGCTGCGTGTCACTGCCCTGACAATATTGCTGCACGAACAATCCACTGTGCTCACATCACACAGATCACAATTGCTTTGCTGAGGGGTGCCAAGGTGGCAGAGGGGTGGGCATTCAGCAGCTGGGCTGTGATACAGGGCCATGAGCTCTCTGGGGCACCTCAGGGGATGTTTTTGGGTGACTGGAGCCGTAACGGAGCTGGCTGAGCCAAACTGGCTGGGAGCCAACTCACATGTGGTCTTCCCCAAAACAGGGTCCAGCAGGAGTGCCCACAGATTCTTATGGGCCACCATGAACCTGGCTGAGCCCAGTGCCCCTGCTGCTGGTCCAGCCCAGCCTGGTTTCTAGGTGGGGGTTAGTGGTGGGCAGCAAAGCCCTCAGAAAGGTGGGTGCTTCCCTGACCTTCATCCTCACCTTGAACTCTCATCTTTCCCCCACTGTCTCAGCCTGGGCTTTGCAGACTTTGGGTTTGTGTCTGAGTGGGGAAATCTGTGTTTTTCCCGCTTCTCTTTCTCCATATGGCTAATGCTGGATACAGCACAGGCTTATAAAAATATTATCAGGCAGGATTTCATTCTGAAATACAGCAGTATAGCATCTCCTGCTTACAAAATTTCTGCCTGAGATAGGGATAAAATAGCAGCTCTTTTCACACAGCACAATAAAAATAAAAATTTTCTATGCTCACATAAAGCACTTGATTAGCTCCAAATACTGTGTTTTGTCAGAGAAAGGTGTCACTTTAGGTGAATCCCTCTGCCAAACAGAAACAAATTGAGCGGATGGAAGGAAACTGAATGTACTGAACATCTCTGGTAACTGAGCACAGCCTAAAATAATGCTGTACCAGCTGCCTGTTGAACACTGTCTCCCTGTGCCTGGAGAGCAGGGCAAAAGCACCCCTGCACACACAGGCTTTGTCTGTTATCCCATGTTTGTAGGCTCAGAGATGATCCAAGCCCTGAAGTTACCAAAGAATGAGGTGGCCAGGTGACAGTTGTTTGGTTTAGCCTTGCATAAGATCAACCCTTTCTTAGTCTTTAATGATTTATTCCTGTGGAGGCCTTGAATGTCTGTTAGTCTTGAAATTTTGTGGACCCTGTCCAGCTGCTGCAGTAGCTCCCAAGTCTGACTGGCTCTGGAAACCTCCAGATTTGTGGAGGGTTTAGAGCAGTGCAGACTAGTGCAGAAGAGTCAGGGTTTCTGCAGGGCAGGGAGGAATGATATTCCTTCTTTTGAACTGCCCAACTATTGACAAGTCTCAAGCATGTGCTGGATAAATTATATTTAAGAGCAGCCACCATGGGCAGCTCAGCAGCAGGAGGAACACTGCTTGCAGTCTGGGTCCTGTACTCAAACCACTCCAAGAGAAAACAAAAGGGCTAATTAAAAATGATGGGCAATTAGGAAAGTCCTCCAGCTGGACTTTTTGATGCAAAAAGTTGTTTGGTTTTTTTAAGGTAGACTAGGTAGATCCTAAGGAAAATTTCCTGGCTTGAGCCAAGCTGTCACATAACCAAGACATTTGAGATGTGTGATACTATCACAGTTCCACCAATCCCATGTTGTTTGTTGGTGCTGGATTTGTGCCATGTTTTAAGAAAAGATTAGAATCAAAACATTCTTTTTTTTTCCCCCCTTCACAAGGCTGCACCAATGACTGCTGCCTGGAAGTGTGCAAAGAGCAGCCAGGCATTATTCTGCTTGTGAATCATAAAGGGACTTTGCTAGAAAAACAGCACCAAGGACTGCACCAAGTTTGTGGGTGCACAAGACCTGAGGTCTCTGCATAGCACAAAGGTGAGTGAGTGAAAGAGCAGCGACAGGAGGAGCTGGGGGTGTTTCCTCTCTGCTCCACGCAGGATCTAAGCACCCTCTCGCTGACCTCTACATTTGCCAACAGAGCATGAAAAGATTGCCCAATGCTTGCCCTGGGCTATTTGGGCTGTTTTTCTGTGTTTGTCCAAACACATAGGATCAGGATCATGGTTGCACCACTTGTCCTTTTTCTTTAAAAAAAACATTACAGAAAATTGCATTTATTAGATTTATTTAAGGCATAAAATCCATATGCATCATCTATAAGTTGGTATCTTGAGCAGAGCTGGTCAGTGGGGCTCCTTTGCCCCCCACGCCAGGCTGAGCTGCTGACAGCGCATGACAAAATCCTGCCTGGGCAGGGCTGGAGGATGAGCTGGGTCTGATGAGGAGGCTTCTAGGTCTGTTGTTCAAAACACAGTGTTGTGGACCTCTTGTTTTACACGAACACCTGGGGGATGGTGCAACAATGGGGAAGATCAGGAAGCAAAGCCACAAAGGAGCTCACAGACATGGGCAGACGGTGAGTCCAGGGATGCATCACACGTTGTCATCTCTCAAGGCATCTCTGTGCAGCATCTTCCCAGCACAGGCACGAAAGATGACCCTCCTGCTTGCACAGAAACCCATTGTCTGCCCACAGGTTGTGCAGTGATGTTCCAAAACACAGTTTTTTGGTTTTTTTCCCCTTGCTTCACAGGAAAGCAGCCTGAAAATACTGTTGAGAAATGACAGTTTGGGAAGAAGCTCTGGAATCATCCTGCAGGGTGCTGGTGCTGCCCGGGCTACATCAGGCTGGCAGCCTGCTCTGATTCCAGGCAGATTTCCCACACTGACAGGCTGTAGGGCACAAAACAACCGTGTAACAGTGACTAATGAGAACTGCTGCCTGTCTCCATGCAGAAACGCTTGGGAAGGGAGGCGTTCCAGGGTAATAAGAGCCTTGGCTATTACTCCTCCTTGCCTGGGAAAAATGCTTTCTGTGGCTTTGCAAACTGGGGAGCGCGGGAACCCAGATTTATTCCCCTGTGCAAATCCACCCCCCTGGTTGCTCATACATCACACAGCTGCAGCATGCACAGAAATTTGCTTTAATGCAGACTGAAAACCTGAGGATTTCCTGGCCCTATTCTGGCTCTTATGCTTAGGAAGACAGACACAAACTTCCTCACGTGCAGTGGAGCATCAGGAGCTGAAGACGTGGCAGTCCTGCCCACGCCTCCGACTTTGTTTATGTCAATAAGAGCAGGAATGTTGCACATCTCTGTAGGCACAACCAAAGGGAAAAATTAGTGTCTCTAGTCTCTCTGGCTCAGTTTGAGCAGTTCTGGGACAGTGTTCTGAATCTTTTTAACAATCTTGAAAGGAGGGAGAGAAATCTGTAATTAAATCAATACATATGTAAACGAGCATCTGCCACAGAACCAGTTTTACTTCTTTGTGTTAAACATGGATTTCTGTTGACGCGTTATTTGTGACATATTCTTTGTATGTAAGGGTGTCATTACATTGGATTTTGGCTTGATTTAAGCAATTAAATGAGGCAAATCATTCTATGCATTTGCAGGATTTTTTAAGCTGTTATGTTGGCTCTTGATGTGTTTTTTGAGGCTGCCTCTCGACTGACAGCTACTTTGATGATTTATGACTATTCAGAAGTAGGTTTGGGTAAGTCATTCAGGTAATAAACAACCAGGTTTGGGGTTTTCACTGACCAGATGTGGTTGGATATGAAACTGAGAGCCCTTCTCTCAAGCCTGCATTTAGATGTGGTTTGTTCCTGGGCTTCTCTGAGAGCCCTTCTGAAGCAATGGCTTCAATCACTTCAGTCTAACTCCTTGGTGGCTCTAAAATCAAGTAGCTCCATTTCAGCCATCTGGCACACAGGAAAAGTACTGAGAGCCTGAAGTCCTCATGGTATGAAAGAAGATACTGTTATTGCCTGTGTAGGAAGTTAGTCTGGTCTTGCATTTCCTGAATGCTCAGTGCTGCCATGTAAATGAATATCCCTCAATAACCACAATCCATTATTCTTTGTTTCTTTTCTTGGCCTGTTTCAGAGCTTGGATCTCTCTAAATCTCTTTTCAAAAAATTAAATTTATTCCTATATGATCTCTTTGGAACAATAGTAGTATTGGTGATTGTGCTGTCTGTGATCATTCATTCTGCAGTGACACTCCAGGGTGTGCTGGGCTTGTGTGTTGGAGTTGGGTGTTGCTGGCATGCAGATGGCAGGGTCAGAAGATGAGCATCTCTTCCTCCTGAGGATAGTTACTCCTAAATTGGGAAGTCCAGCTATGTCAGTATGGCTCAGTCAGGAAGGACTCTTGATCTCACCTGTAGCAGGTTTTCACCACATGTGCAAGGATCATTCAAATGCTGCATCACTCATCCCTTTGCAGGGTATTTCTCTTTTCTGCCCTGTGTTACTTCTACCACTGTGATGGAAAGTGGGAACAGTCAAAACACCCAGTGCAAACCTCTGGCTGCTCCTGCATATTCCAGAACTCGCTGGTTCTCAGTGCTGTCAGCAGCAGTTCGTGTGCCTGAGGGTGTGCAGTGTGTTTGCACATATGCTATTAAGTTTGCCTCTGGCTTGTGGGTGTACTCATCGTGCTGCTGGTGCTTATGAGAGATACATGATGCAGCTCCCAGGTGACAGATGCCATGTCATGATGCTGGTAATTCCAGGAGGCTCCATTAGGACAAGGCTCATCTGCTGTGGAGATGCCCAGAATGAAAAGATGCTCAGTGATCCCAAAGGCTTGGCGTTTGTCACTGTCTGCTGCTTCTGCTACTGTCTTTGAACAGTATATTTGCTGTACAAACAGCAAAAGACCCAGGAATGAGTAATGCATTGAGCAAGGAATACAAATACTAACTTTTTTCTTGTTGATAAAAAGGGAAGATATTTGAAAAGCCACCTGAAATACCCAGTGGAAGAAGGTTAATGCAAAGCTCCAGGAACAGTTCTTTCTATATGCTCTGATCCTCAAACTGTGACCATAACAGTGCAGGCAAGCCAGATCTTCTTCCAAAGGTCCTGGCTCCAACTGCTACCACTGCTTCCTGGGAAGCCACGCAGTGTCCCAGAGCTGTCAAACACCACAGTGTGGGAAGAAAACTTCCCACTGGGTTTGCCTTGAAGAACTGCCATGTTGCTGCATTGCATCAGTAAAACTAGTGAATTCCCACTGCTAAGGAAACAGAAACAGTAGAGCTGCTTAGCAAGGATCAGACAAGGTGAAACAAGGGAAAACAAGTGTTTCTGTCACAATGTATGACCAAACTGTGGTGCTGCCAGCTCAGGGATGCTGTGGGGGACAACAGGAAGCACAGGTCTCTCATAAATGCATCTCTCTGGATGCAACCCCCAGTGTAGGAAGTTCCAAACAAACTTTAATGGGCACAGGGCTGATCCTTAATTTCCTTGGTTATCAGCTACTTTTGAGGGTGAGCACTGTGTATTTAATCTTAGTGTAGGATGGCTTTTATGCCTGGAGACTCCTGAGCTCCACCTGGGCTGGGCTGGAATAGTAATCCAGCCTTTGATGTGTGTGATGGTGTGTGCTGAACATCATGCAGTCTCATCCTGCATCCTCTTAACACTGTGTGTGCAGATCAAAACCACTGGGCAATGTGCAACCAACCCAAGTGAGACCTTCTGCCACCACCAAACCCTGCAAGGGACACATCATTTCGGGAGTCACATCTGCTGAGTGCTTCCTTGGCCTTAATCATGTCCCAGAGCTGCTGGGTGCTGGAGTTTGGCATTCACCAAGCTGTACACTGGGCTGATGCATGAAATGCTCAAGGGCTCCTCATTAATTTTGTATGTTAATATCCCCAGGACTGCCGTGTAATTTTGAGAGCATTTCATTTCCCATGCAGAGCTCTGGCCTTTTTCCTACCTCAGGCATAATTTTATGAATGACTCACTGGCACTTTGCCACCCAGCAGGAGACACCTCGCTGCAGAAGGTTGTAGTGGTGGCTGTTAGGGAAGAAATTTCCTCTTCCTTCTGGGACAAGAGAGAAAGTTGACACATCCTATGAACACGTTACCCACAGGCTGTGAGGAGGACGTGGGAGCAGAGGTTTCAAATGCTCTGCAATCCTCCAAGGAATGTTGCTGCTTCTGTGCCATGTAAGGAGGGGAAGGCCTGTCCCCACCTGTGCAAAGGGACTGTAAATTGTGCTTCTTCCAGAGTTTGGTGAGGGTTTTAGTAAATCTCCTTAGAGGAAGGAGTGGTTACCCACCTTCTTCTCTGCTGGATGCCATGTGTGATAGTGTTTTTGGCCATGACCCAAGAGAACATGGAGAACTTGGTCTGGATTTTGGCAGGGACAGTGCTTGGCAACTCTTGAAATGGGCCAAAAGGACAGTTTGTCCAAGAGATGCCCACCCATTTTCTGCTGTTAAACAGATCCATCCTTTCCTTATGGTTCTTTGTGGGCATTGTGAACCTCAAACTCCATCTTCCTGGGAGATCCCTGTCCATCCTTGCCATGCAGGGTGGAAACCTTGCTTTGCATCTTCTCCCTTTGATCTCAGTTATGTGAAGAATAGTGATATGAGAGCTCTGGGTTTGTACCAAAGCACTTTCAGGATTATTTGAAGACTGGGACTCATTCTTAGAGACCTGAATCATGTGCTTTTACCCTCTAGGCCAAGCTCACTGGATTTTGTGACTGTTGCAGGCCAAGAGGTCATTTCTATCACTAAGCTCTCCTGAGGCTGTTTTCAACAGCAGCCAGTGCTCGGAAGATGAACCTGGTAAACATTAGAAGGAGATTGTGTAATTGCCTGGTTTTGTGGTTCGTGATAGTTTTGCATGGGTGGGCACTGTGGTGTGAACCTACTTTCAGTTCTGGTGATCTTCTTGCCCTGAAAAACTAAAAAAAAAAATCATCTGAGTTCTCTTTTGCAAGACCCTGATGACCACCCCAGAGGTTGCATGCTCTACTGTTATGAGGGGAACTGGTGGCAATTTGCCTTCCTGCACCAAATCCAGGCTGTCATAAACTGTCTCTGCATCAGTGCCATGAAGCTTCACAGGCCAGGGCTGGTCAGCAGGGACAGGAGATGTGTGTGTGGCAGCCCTGAGACTCAGTATTTCAGTATGTAATTATTATCTGTAGTGATTCAGCTCAGTACTTTAAGAATTAGCGTGAATACCTAGGCCAGGAAGCCAGGAAGGACAGTGATGTCCCTCAGGAACTGCATTACAGGGTAGGAGGTGAATGGGGCTGTTGGAGTGCTGGGACCTTGTGGTGGTGGGTTGAATTTGACTGCCAGATGCCCACCCAGCTTCTCTCTCAACAAGACAGGGGAAGAGGGTAAGATGAAAAAGCTTTGAAATAAGGGATCACTCAGTGATTACCATCATGTTCAAAACAGACTTGGGTGGGGGGGAAAGGGTTTGCTAATCCTGCAGCCTCACCTTGAGATACAATCCACTCTGGAATTACATTGTCCTGCAGATTAAAGTTGGCATAGGGATTTTTTCTGTATCCACTAAATCTGTTTTGATTGTATATATCACTGGATCTTCACCCTTCCCAGCAACAGAGATGCCTCATTTCACCAGTGATGCAACTGAGACCAGCTGACTTATTTGAGGTATCATAAGCAACCAGACACAGGCAGCAGGAGAAAGAGAGTGTCCTGCCTTCCAGATCTCTCCATCTATATGCCAGATGGCAAAGACCCACAGGATCCACATCCTGGCTGGCTCATGCCCTGCAATGGGGTGTAAGGAGGCTGATGCTGAGGGATCAGACTGAGATTTGCTCTGAGTTTGCTTTCCTTTCTCTCAAACCACTGAGCCCAGTTTCTGTAAAGGTTTCCCCACCTTACTGTCATGAGTATGACAATACTCACTGTTTCTGTGGGTAGATTTTCTTGCAGCTCAGCAAAATGGTGATAGTTTCTTAACTGTTGTACATTCATCTTCCTACCCTGAATGCTGGAGGGAAATGGTCCTTTTTTCTGTCCTTAGGGTTAGCGCCATTAGGGTCTTTTCCCTGAACAGGATGTTTGGGGTTTTCCTTTCACTGTGTTTTGCAGCAAGTGGCCATTCCAGAGTGCAAACATCTCTAACTGCATCAGCTCCATGTAATACTTCCCTGTAAGTGTGCAGGGGGGTTTTGAGGCCAAATATTTTCTACTTTAAAATAAAGGTTGCTTTTCTGCTAAAAAGGAATTACAGCCACTGGGGTTTGGTCACTCATTCAAGTGAGTGAGGAGAAATGTGTCCGGCAGCCTGGGCTTATGAGGAGCTGCCCTGGAAAGAAGAAGTGTGCCCTGAACAGCACCTGTGTGTCCCCAGACCAGCTCTCATTATCCAAAGTAATGGCATGGTGGGTTCCAAGGGGATGTGGGAATGTGCTGGGTGGGGCTCTGGATGAGCCTGGGCACCAGCAAAGAAGCTGAAATCCTGTGGCTCTGCAATTTGATGTGGTGATCTGCCCCTCAGACCCATAACTAGCACCCACTCTTGAGGCATATAGCTCTGTGTCTATTTTATTATGCATGAAATATGTTTGCAGGAATCTTCTCCATAGGAAACTTGTTCCTCTGGTGTGATTTGATCCTGAGGGGACCTGCATCTGGATAATCAGCTGAATTTTTAGTTTTTAGCCCCATCATTCCTTAAAACAGAGTGCTTGAACAAGCCATGTTTTTCTGTAGCTCTACAGAATTTCCTCCACACCTTATGGGAAACCTCTGGGAAGGATGAACCAGCTAACACACTCAATGTGGTTCTGGGGGGGCTCGAGCCCATCACAGCCTGAGTATGGTGGGAGAGGGGCCAGGGCTGGGTGTGGGGCTCCTAGCAGGGCAGTGACTCTGCGGGAGCTGCCTGGGTACATCCCTGGCCCCTGTGGTAAATGTGAGATGAGCTGAGGTCTGCAAACAGGCTGCAAGCTCCGAGAAGCACCGCACGTCTGCTGGAAAGAGTGACTTGTACTCAGAAACTGCAGCGAATTTGCTCCCAGAATCAGCAGGAACAGCAGCCAAGGCTGCAGCATCTTCTGCTGTCACGTTCCTGGAAGGATGGGAGATGCCCTGCTTCTGTGTGGGGCTGTGATTCACCCAGGATGGATCCACTTCTTGGAAATGCTTCTTCTCCAGGCTGAAAAGGGCAGAGGGGAACTCTGAATTGGCATATCCAATGCCATGCCATCACAGTACTATGCATGGACACCTCTATTGACCTCACTGCTAGTTTTCAAGTGTGCAGCACCTTTTGCAGACAGGATAATTAGCACGGACAGCTCAGAGGGTGTTGGAGACCTGCATATCTTTGGGCAGTGAGCAAAAAAATTCAAAGTGGGTCTTGCTGTTCACAAGTGGGCTGGCTGTGATAGAAATGGTGTGCCAGGGGCAGGAGGGCTCAAGCTGAAACCCAGCCTATTACCACTGGTACCTGTGTAGAAAAGGAAATATCTCTCTCACGAAAATAAAATATTGGTGAGACAGCTCAGCTACACAATGACCATGGGTTTATCTTTCTCAATGTTTAGAAAGAGAAACATTTTGAAGGCCTCATGTCAGTACTTCTGGTCACACCATCCAACTGCAGCACTGCCATGGGGAGTCTCCATCCTCCATCTGGTGCATACCCAGCGTGCTACAGGAGAGGCTGTCCTCAGACCTGGAGATTGACATTTGCCATCATGCAGCCACCGTTTTCCTCTGCAGAAGCCCTCCAACCTGCTGGTGCCTTTGGTGTGGAGGCAGGGGTTTGGGGCTGAGGCTGTGGTGCTTTCTCAGCAGTGTGGTGCCCTGGCCCACTGGCCACTCCAGCCCTAGAGCTCCTGCACCCTCATGCACTGGGACGCTGCTGCTGTCGAAAGCAAAAGAGAAAATGAGTTTCTGGTGTTTTAACACTCCCACCTATCACATACAGCTGCCTCTGCACTGCTTAGGCATGAACTTAGGCAACAGGTGAGACTGAGGTGCTGGTGATATCCTTGTGGCTGGAAGTCTTCCTAGATCTCTGCAGCCAAAACTCCTTTGTTTTGCAGCACTAGATAGAGGGACCTGCCCCATTTGCCAGGATTTAGTCTTAGAGGTACCTTCCCACACTGGCAGGATGGTTTCCATAGCACCAGGGATGTTGTTCTATTTCCACTTCTGAGCATCTCATTTCCTTTTTATTTCACTGAGGAGGCAACACTGAGCTGGTCATGCTGTTCAGGTTTCTGTTCTCAGCCCATAGACAGGAGTTCCTACAAAAGTTCCACTCCTGCTTGGGGGTTGTCTATACCCCAGTGGCCATCAGCAAAAGCAGCTGAGCAAGGTCAGAGCTCAGCCTAGACGCAGGCTTTGGGACTAGCTTGGGGCTGTCGTATGCACTTCCCCACTGTGGCTGCCCCACACTGAGCCGGATCTGGGCTCTGCACCAGCCCTGCTCCCATGGACTGTGGAGAAATCAGTGGTGGACCTCGACAAGATGCGCCAGCCATGAGATGCTGCTTCCTGGAAAAGGAAACCTGCATCTGAGGTCTGTTCAGATGGAGAAATTCTTGAAACATCAGTCCTTTATGGAAGCTGGTCTTACTTTCTTCTTTAAGCTGGTCTTGTCCCTCACCTGAGCACTAAGAAAGTTGTTATGCTGAGAGCAGCTTTTGCGGCTTTTGTTTGCTCTTCTCCCCACAAAGTCCTTTGCCCTACAGCCTGACCCAGGGGCACAGGACAGGCAAGGCAGGATGTGTGCTTGGCTGCAGGGCTCCTCTGGCATTGTCTGTGGCATCGTGTCCTAGCATGGAGACCCTTCATTCTTAACAGCTTTCCAGGTGTTTGTGTGAGGCAGGGATGGAGGGATGGATGGGGCAGGGATAGGAGCCAGAGGAGTCAGTAGATGGCAGAGTTGGTTTAACATTTGCTCTCTGCTGTGCCTCTCACAGGTTCACAGGGAATTTATAATGGATTTGTCATCAAGATGATGCCCCAAAGCTGGGTCTATTGTAGCCTGGCCTAGGAGCAAGCTAGGGTTGGGGTGAACATTCCCACCACTGTGCAGAGCTGCACTGCAGCAGCAGGGCTGGCAGCATGCAGGGAGAGGGCTCCTCATAACTCCTACATACCCTGCTCAGAGTATCTTGGCTTATGGTGCCAAGACAAAAGGGCTGTGAGTTACCACTGCAGTGTCTGTCACATGCCATGGAAGGCGACATTGCTCTGCCTTTGCATCGCTTCACAAGAGACTCAAAACTAGTTTTGCTGCCTCTGACCTTGTTCGGCTCCCAGACTGAGCATGGCTGCATGTGAATTTCCACTTCAACACAGATTCCTCCTGCCCCAGGTGCTACCTTCTCCATGGAGATAGTTATTCCCAGCTAGGGACTGAGGATTTCCTCCCCAAAGATCTCAGGTCAGAGCAGTGTTCTTTGGCCCCCTTTGTCCCTTTGGCTGCTCACCCTGGCTGGCTCATCCCCTGCCTTTGACAGCAGTGTCACTCTCTCTTGCTCACCTTGGGACTGTGTGTGATCCCACTGGGATCTGAGTGATCCTGAGGGATGAGCACAGCCTCCCATGGGATTCAGAGATCAATGGGGAGACAGGGGAAATGACAGCAAAGGCTGAAAGGGGCTGAATGAAGAGCCACTGAGGTGATTCTCGTAGTGGTGAAGAAAGTCCTGTGATGAGAGCCTTATGGAGCAAAATGTGTGAAAGGTTTTGGAAAAGATGAGTAATTTGCGTTAATATTGCCTTGCCTGGGGGATTGTGTTGTAATGAAGGAGAGAAATGCAAAAGATTGAATTAGTGGCTGCCAAATCTGTCTTGGGTGACTGCCCATCTCTTGATAATGTCCAATCAGGATCCAGATGGTTTGCTGCAGGATGTGTCAGTGCCCAGCGGGATAACCAGGCATGGCCAGCCCGGGGCTCATCCAGTGTGAGGGCTCACTGCAAACTCCCACCTACAGAGGGAGGGAAAGGAGGGAAGGGTATAAAGTAGGACAGCAGCTGATCCAGGTTGTGTCTCACCCAACTCCCATGACAGAACCCACACAAAATCCTTGGGATCCCATCCATCCCAGTGCTGCACATGGCATCACCTCCCGAACTTTGGCCAAGAGCTGTGAAACCCTTCAGAGGACACAGTGCCTTGATTTATGGGCTTGTCCCACCCACTGGCCAGGAACCCTTGTGGGCTGATGGAAGCCGAGGGCTGGATGGCTCTGCTGTGGCAAGGCTGAGTTTATCCTCATGGAGCGCAGCGAGCGCTTGGATCCATCTGCGGCTGCGGCTGCCAGGGGCTCAGCCCCACCGTGTGGGACGGAATGTCAGCATTCCCCGCCTCCTCCCGAGCCTTTTGTTTTGTTTGTGAGTCCCACACGGATGCGGAGGACGTGGTCCTGTCTGTCTTTTGGTCCTGACGGGGCAGGCGGGGAGGAAGGGGCCATGCAAAGTCGATGCTGGGACCCTCCCCACCCACCCATCGCGGCGCGCCGTGGGCGGCGGCCGCTGGCATCGGCAGCCCTGCAGCCTCCCGCGGGTTTTGCTTTTCCCCTCTCCTACCCTCTCCTTTCACAACATGAAAGGGCAGAGCCTCGCCGGGGCGTTTCACTGAGGCTTTGATGGGCGCAGGCCCCCGCACCCCGTGCCGGGGAGAGCAGCTTTCGGCACTTGGCCGAGTGCGGGGGGACACGGGATGCTCTGCTCCCTTCCGCCGTGACTCAGGAGCAGGGGCTTGTTTGGCAGGGCCGGGGCCGTGGGGCCCTCCGCAACAGGCTCTATTTTTAGGAGGTCGGGAGAAGTAGGTGCAGCCTTCACAGCAAGAAGTTTCTAGTGCCATTTGTGGTTTTGCAGCTTTGGTAAGGCTCAGCATCAGCAGTTTGGAGGCTGGGTGCTCTCTGTGGCTCAGCACAGCAAGACTGGCATTGCCACCCAGATGTGGCATGAAAGCCACGTGCCCTTTGGGGCCCTCCGTCCTCGTGGGGTCACTGGGGCTTGTTTTTCTGCTGTTCCCTGCTCTCCACCCACCTCAGTGCCCTGGGGAAAGGCTGACTCAGGGTGTGCCCGTGGGTCACATGTAGGGACAGGGAGGTGAGGGGGTAAGGAGGGAAGTGGGCACAGGGGACAATGACCATTGGAGCAGGGAGGATCAGAGGAACAGCAGTACCTCAGTGCCAGCCCGTGCTACTCTGTACCATTGCTCTTTGCTGCTCTGGTGGTGGTAGAGAAGATGGATATATCTGGAGGGGCAGATGTCCCTCATATCTGGGAGGAAAATGCAGTGAAGATGGCACTGTACATCGTGGCATGATCTACCTGCTGGGACCACCTGTGTTCACATCTTCTGGAGTTTGGAACTTCTGCTGAACTCCATATAGGTGTCTGCATGGCTGAGAGCCATGGAGAGTGATGGGGTTGCAGCCTGCCATTGCCACAGTAGTGGCTACACCAACATCTTCTGCTGTTTTCTTCCATCAAAAGATGTGACTGTCACAAGTGTTGACAACTTCATATCTCCCTGAGGCTGCTTCTTGCTGCTCTGGACTCCAAGAACTTTCCTTTATTCATACCAAGGTAGAAAATGAATGGAAACTGCGGCACAACCTTATGTTCTCCGGATGCTGATGATGTTTTCTGCGGTGTTCTGGCTATGTCTGTTCCCTCTTCCTCTCTGGTGACAGGGTTGTCCTGGAGACATGAGAGCTCAGAGGATACAGGAGAGTGAAAAACCTAAAGAAACGACAAAGCAAATGGTGGAAAAGCTCAAATTTCCCTTCTGCCCATGGTGCTGTGCTGAAGGGACTTAATTTAGGTTTCTCTCATAGGTTCCCTTCTGCATTCCTCCCACAACATTGCAGGCAAACTCCTTTTCTGACTCAGAATAAAATCTTCTTTTTCAGTGTATTGTTCTTAGCACTGCACACCCCCCAGCTTTTGTTAATTGTAAAGAGTATGTGGGGCACACAAAGAGCACATTTTAAAAATCCAGTCACAAAACCGCAGCAGGCACACTGAAAAAAAAATCACTCTCTTCTCATCAGCTTTCACCTTGCTGCCTTCAGAGATGCTCCCAGCCTTTGAAAGATCACAGGGGCAGGCAACCGGATATTTTCTCAGTAAACAAAACTCAGAGCACTGAGTACAAGTGGAGACAAATTGCTGATCAGCGGAAATAGCACAACCAGGTCAATAGGAATGCAAGCGATGGATCACATTTTCCCATTGTCACACCCGAGGGTTATCTCACTGGAGGAACATGCCAGTTTGGGTTCACAAGTGGATGGGTATGGTTGTGTTCAGAGGGTTTGGGGTGGTAAAAGAAAACCCAGTTGGTTTCTTGGCGGTGGGTTTGTCTCCAAGTGTGACTTCATCTTCCCTGGAACTATCCCATGCAGGCAGACTCTTCCTTCTGGTATTGGGTCCTCTCTCTGTTGCCCATTGTCCCCTTGGACCATGTCCCTCTTCCCCAAGGCTGTGCTCCCCCTCTGCTATGCTCCCCCACATTCCTACAGCAGGCAAACAGTCAAGGATGTGCATCCGTGATGCTGCCTGGCTCTGGCATTGGGTAACATGGGCTTTGAGGGTTTTGAGTCTTCCCCTCCCTCCCCCGTCCCTACTATCCATGTGAGGAAGTGAGGTGGCAACAGAGCATGTCCTCAGGGGCCAACACCCCCACACACCCTGCAGCAAGTTTTTCCTCCTGGGCTGGGTGACAGAATGGCCCCTTGGGGCTTTGCCTTTCACAGAGGTTGGTCAACTCCCCCTGGTCACTCTGACACTGCTGGCATACTAGTCACAGTAGTCCAGCTTTAAGGACAGAGTGGTGCAGGGTGGATGGCTCCAAAGGGCTGGTCCCTGCCAGCCAGGGCAGTGAGGGGCTGGATCACTGACGTGGAGCAATGGTTTCCTGAAGAGGATCTATTGCTGACGAGTCTCTGTCAGGATTCCCACTGTCACGTTTTCCACCTAGTTTCTCCTGTCAGGATGCCAGTGACTAGAGACTCGGTTTCCTGGTTTGCAGCACAAGTTGGCTGATGTTTCGGGCTGGGTACCCAAAGTCAGAGCCTTTCCCCATCCTCCTCACCAAAGCCATCAGCCCTTCCAAGGATGCTGCCAGCTCCAGCCTCCCCCACAAGGTGCAATGGGGCAAGCAATGTGCTTGGACTTTCTGGTGTTACCTACAGGTTCTTCTCATTTTGGTGGAGCAGTCTCAGCTGGCTATCCAGAAATGGCTTTGAAGAGGTTTTGTCTGCTGAGGACAGCCAGGGCTCAGGAATAGTTGTGCAAAACCTCTCTGCAACACTCCGTGCTGTGGTTTCACATGTTATCGGCTGCCTCTGTTCCAACACATTCAGGAACACTATCAAGAGATGACTTCTCATGTAATTTTGTTTCTGATGTAGCAACTTCCCCCAGATGTGTTAAACTCAAGAGGAAACTCTGAAGAGCCCTGGAAAGTGCTGGTGAGTGTGATGGGACTAAGATACAGAGTGCGGACTTTGGGGAGCAGGTGCTTCTCTCCTCGTGGCCCTCAGCTGTCTGGGTGTTTTGGGAATATCCAAATGGCTTTTTGCCTGTGGCAAGTTTGCCATGGCACAGCTGGTTTGCAGGAGCTTGATGTCAGACCAGACTCCTGTGAGGAGGCCAGAGCTGGGCTTTCCAAAGATATGCCAATTTTAAGACAAAAAGGAATAAAAGCAGACACTTGGCAGTGACCCCAGGCTGTGTGTGGGCTTGGTCCTTTGCACAACAGGGCTGCAAGCCCAAGGGTCCAGGTCTGAAGCCCAGAAATGCCTCTTTGACAACCCAATGTAATGCATCCTCAGCACTGTTTGGATCACCTTGCTGCTGCCAGGAGGATATTCTTGTGGGGGCTGGGAAGCCCTGGTGAGCAAGGCAGCTCTTGGATGGTCAGTGTGTGTGGGCAGCCCTCAAGGTATGGACACCCCAGGGCAGGAACTCCAGGAGCCAAACTCTCCTCTAGAAAGCAAAAAGGGCTCTGAGGGCTTGACCTTGGAGCTGGTAGCCCCATCCCAAACTCCCCTCGTCACAGAGGTGTAGTGGTTCTGGGACAGTGAAGGGTTCCATGGCTCCAAAGCACCAGTCAGGGCCTCTGCCCAGTTACTCAATTGCTACCCACAAAGACCCTGGAGCCAGCCCACACTTGTGATTTCAATGTTATATTTAGGAGAATGGTGAACTGCCAAGGTCAAGCTCTGATTCAGTTGCAGAGATGTTTATGCTTTGTTATCAGCTTTTGCATTTGCAGCTTACAGCACGCTAACCTCACAGGGCAGGATGCGGGAGAGAGGGCAGATAGCAAAAGCGATGCCGGACTCCATCCTGCAACATTCTGAGCAGCCCTGAAAGGCACTGTGTGCCCTCCTCTCCTGGGAGTGCTGGTAAGCAGCACCTGCTCAGCACCCCCTGCCTTTGCAGGATCCAACCCTTTATTTTCTGCATGCATATCTGATAAGAGTATCGCCTCTAGCACATCTTCTATACTTTCAAAACAGCTCTACGAGATGGCTTTGCAATGCCTTCAAACCATCACCCCAAGTCTCCTCACAGTACAGCTTCACAGCTCTCCTCCTCTGCACCCCAACAAACCCCCAAATTTATTCTCTACATGGAGAAAAAGAGGTCTGTCCCCTGTTGAAAGCAGTGAAGACCCCTCTGTATTTATGCTATTATTTTAGCAGTGGTACATGTACACATGAACGTCAGATGCCTCAAAAGCTACCCAGGCAGAAACTTCATCCATGGGGAGCACAAGGGAAGGCAGAAACCAGCACAATCCACCTGCCTCAGCCAAGTGTCTTCACTGCAAAAATCATCCTTCTCTTGAAGGAAATTAACAGCAAAGACCCTTTCTTCCCCTTTTGAGGAACCACCAACTTTCCAAGTGCTTCCTAGCCCCTGGCAGCCCACAGTCCTGCTCAGCAGCTCCCTACCAGTATTTATAATCTTCATTTCTTTGAAGACAACTTACCACAAAACTTTCATCCATAGCACGCAAAAAAAACACTAGAGAATATTTTGGAGTGATTCAAGGGCAAGTATGAATATATGGAATAAGAACCTCTCTGTTTCTTGTAGAACAGTAGGAAAAAGTATGGAAGTGTAACAGAGAGAAGAAAGTCTAAGCAATTTTTTTTTGTTGTTGTGGGAGACCGTAGTGAACAAACCTACCCACTACGAAGAGGTTTTTCCAGGAAGTGTAGGTTGCTGCAACCTGTATCCCTTGAGCAGCGGGCACTCGCACAACAGTTCTCATGCTACTTGCAAGCAGCTCATTTGGAGGAGCCCCAGCAACGTGCGCAGAGGATGAACGAACCCTACAACCCTGAGACACCTCGACCCACCAGCAGCACCTCGCCCGGCACCATGAAGATGTTCATGTGCTTTCTCACTGTATTTATTGTTGCACAGATGATCGGGACCGTACTCTTCTGTTTATATCTCCACATTAAGATGGATAAGGTAAGTGGAGAAAGAAGGTTGTCTCTGCTGGATTTCTGGTATGGTTTGACTTCAGCTGTAGTGAATTTGTGCTCACAAAAAGGATGAACATGGTAGAAGAAGATGCTGACTGCTGGAGGGATACAACAGTAGCATTTATCGTGTCCATGTTCTCATTTCTGCTTTAGTTTGACACAAAGATGTACACTGGGGAAGAGATCTGTTCCCTTTGTTAACAAAAAGAGAATGGATCAATGAAGAAGAGCCGTTATGAGCAAACCTGGCAGCTGTTGGCCAGTCGAGGGATGGGGCAGTGTGGTTTAGGCATGCAAGTGGCTACTGTAGGCTTGGTGGTGATTTTTCTGGTTTCAAAGCACTTGGCAGCACGGTGGCACTAACTGTAAAGATGGAAGGTCCAGAAAGGAGAATATTTTTGAGAGTTTCATGTATGATTTTTACCAATATCTCACTTCAGATATTGCCTTTCAGTTTAGGGGAGAGAAGACTGGACCTTAGTACTTTGTCATTCTTTGAAGAGACTTAGTTTCGATGATCCTGTCCCATGCTTGGGACAATATTTACTAAAACGTTAGAGTCTGAAAAGCTGTTTTTAAGATCACCATGACTGCAGCCACACTGTGTGATGCTTAAAATCACCAATCTAAAGCTACTTTTCTCCAAACCAGAATAGACTGCCAGCTAAAGAAATAAGTGTCCAAAACCCAGAACAAATTTTTCTTACCAGCTGAACTGATGAGGTCATCATTACTGATTTTTAAATGTATTCTCTCAACTTAAATTGAGATTCAAGTGGGTGGTCTCTGATCTTCAAGGTTGGGAGTAATCCTGAGCTAGAGGATCTTAAAGGTCAGGCGGATGGAAGGGGACTTTGCTGCAAGGAGGTTACAGCCTGGGGTGAAGGAGTGAGAAGAGGGTCCCCAGCAGAGTGAAATGTAACGACACGGAGCCAAGGCAGAGGATCAGAGACAGCTGAAATGCAGTCACAGGTGTCAGGAAGATTTCAGCCTCCTTCAGAACTTGTGGCAGGACTTCAAACCCAACCCTGCACACCTCAGTGCTACTTGTGCTTAGAGCTGTGCCTGGCTATGTGTCTTTGTGTACAGCTGCACTTTATCATTTAGTCAATTATTAAGTTTTCACAAAGAAATCCCCCCAGAAAAACCACATACCGGTGTAATGTAAAAAATCAGTATTTTAATGCATTTATTTATTTATTTATTCTTTGCTTTTCCGATTTTTTTTTCCAGTCTGAAGCTCTTGGCACAATTCAGCCCCAACTTGTTAGTAATTTTATTTTCTTGGCAGCTCTTTTAGTCAATAAGCGAGTGGGAAAAATTTCAATCCCTCTGTGTGGCCAGGGAAAAAAGGGGCTGAGTGAGCATCTCAGCTGATCACTGGGGCCGCTGTGGAAGCAGCCGCACAATTCCTGGGCCACCTGCTGGGATTTCTGTACCTTTTGGAAAAGGCAGAGAGGGACATTTAAACTCATTATCACAGTGAAAGAAAATAGATCCTGAGCAAGCCTTCTCTTACCCAGCATTGCCAATCAGGGTGAGCTCTGTGGGTGCAGTTCCCAGAGAATGAGGCTGCAGATTCTGTGTCCCGTGGCTGGTGGGAGCTCTTGGTACCCACAGCTCATCCCAGTGCTGAATATCTGACCCTGAGCTTTGCAGGCTGTGATTTATCCCTGGCAGGAATACAGCATGGCTCTACTGTTGCAGGTTTCCCACCAACATCCCATTCACCCTCTCTTCTCTTCCCTGTTGGCAGATGGAAGAGGTGTTGAGCTTAAGTGAAGATTACATCTTCCTGAGGAAAGTACAGAAATGTAAGACAGCTGAAGGTCAGAAGTCAACATTACTGGACTGTGAAAAGATTTTAAAGGGTTTCCAGGA
This sequence comes from Sakesphorus luctuosus, assembly GCA_013396695.1. Lineage (NCBI taxonomy): Eukaryota > Metazoa > Chordata > Aves > Passeriformes > Thamnophilidae > Sakesphorus > Sakesphorus luctuosus. The sequence continues at coordinate 581,725 of VWZD01000205.1, forward strand.
TCTCCAGTACAAGGTACGTGCTCTTTGGTGGATAAAGACCCTGCTGAAGGGGGAGAGGGGCTCCCAGGCACATACAGCTTCACCCCAAGCTTTTTTTTAAACCATGGGCACCCTTTACTTTAGGGTTGTGTAGCACATGCCCTTTTTTATACTATACTCTTTTTGCACTACATTTTTATACTATATTGATATAGTTGAAGAATGTCATCTGTTTCTTTTCTAAAAAGCTCTTGATCAGAGCACAACCAGCTGCAGCATGCCACAGGATGCTCACAGCCACCTGGTACTGGGAACAGTTTTACATCCACTTTGCCCAGGTGTCGATGGCAGTGCAGGGCTTGGGCCACATGGCAGAGCTCCTGGCAGCCGGTGAGGAGAAAGATGAGGGTGGGGTGCCAATGTCACCCCATGGACTCAGGGATGGCACCTCCAGATAGTGTAGTGGCATCTCATGTTTGAGTCCAGAAAAGCCAGACTGTACTACAATATCCTCCTGGAGGACCTGAGGGATGTCCAGCTAGGGATGAGGTTCTCTCATCCTGCTCAGCCCTGAAATTGCTGTTTAGGAGTGGTTGTGCTGGCCAAAGCAGGCAGGACAGGGGCCTTTCTTCCTCACTGTCACTGCCTGATGACCACAAATACCTCAGATAAGCCTACAAGTTTGCATCAGTACCCAACTGACTGCCAGAAGTTGTGACTGAGGTGGGCCCTGCTCAGCAGCCCTGAAACCCCCTGCTGCAGAGGCAGGGATGTGCCTGGCAGCACTTACAGCATGGCCCTCTGACAAGTTTTTAAATGAAAAGGAGTTGTTTGTTTGCTTCTTTCTTTTTTTTTTAAATAAACTTTCCCTTTCACATCAATTGAATTGCATGACAGTAAGACCATAAGCCCTACAACCCCACTGCTGCAAACTGTGATGGTAGGGGAGGCACTGAAGGGGCTCTTGGCTTTTGACACCTCTGCTAGGAGGTGTCAGGGGCAAACAGCACCAACTCAAGCAGTGACCATACAGAAGCCTTCAAAATCGTTTATTTGTACATTTTCAAAAAAATGTATGTGTTTTTGCTGTTGTTACAGGACAGAACCATCAAGGAGCAGCCCAAGTTTGAAATGCAGAAAGGTGAGTTTCCTGCTGTCAGCAGTGCACCTGTATCTTGCTGGGGCAGGAGGAGTCTGGGAAGGGGTTTCTTCCTTGGTTTGGGAAGGGGTTTTCTTCACCCTGCAGCAACCCAGGGTACAGCAAGAAAGGCAGGGGACAAATCAGGGTTTGGAGCATCCTCATGGGGGTAGGACTGTGCACAGCATAGTGGAGGGGGACACTGGGTGGGCATGGGGATCTCACCAAGGCAGGCAGTTCTGGGTGCCACAATGGCTAAAGTTGATGGAATTGAACCCAAAACTAGATTGATGGTCTTTTTGCATTGCAGGTCATGGGCACCATGAACATCCCCATTTGATACACAAGAATGAGACATCTGTGGCAGGTGAGGTCCTGTTCTAACAGCAGGAAAGGTGGCACTGTCTCCTCCATGGGCTTTGTCCCTCAGAGGCTCCATCTCAGAGGCAACTGCATGAGTAGAGGCCAGGTCCTGCCTTACTCAGAGATGGGGTTGGAATCTGGAGTCAGTGTGTCTGAGCTGGAATTGGCCTGTAGAGAAACATACTAGTGGGAGGTGCTGCAGTGCCTGTAGAGGAGCTGCGCTGCTCATGGGGGACAGCGAGTGCCAAGGCATCAATAACACTGGCCTTTTGGAATTGCAGCAGAGAAGAGGCAGCCGATTGCAGTCCACCTGGCAGTGCAGAAGAGCGACAAGGCAGGCTCAGGTAAGACAGACCCCCTGGATCCTGCCTTGGCCAGGGAGCCAGTGGCACATGGCAGTGTGCATCCCCAATCCTGCCCTGTGGCTCTCTAAAGGCAGGGACAGGGACAGGGACAAAGCAATTCCAGCATGATGGTGTCCCCCCAAAGCACAGCAAACCTCTGAGTGTACATCACCACGTGCACCTGTGCCACACAGGGTTTGCACATCCCATGCCGACCGTCCTCAGTAGCCGGATATATGTGCCTTCCTAGAAATGCACACCACAGCTTAATCTTTACAAGTGGACTTTTCATAGTTAAGGAAAAAACTCCCAATTTTCATTTTTTTTTCTTTAAATGGAGCTGTTTTGCTCTCCTGGCCACATCTTATTGGAGTGGCTGCTGCATGAGGGTTCTGCTGTCATATTATATCTGCTGATTTAATCCTCTTCTCACCTGCAGTGGTCCTGGTAGCAATATGGGCTGGCTAAGGACTTTGCATAGATAGCTCTAAACTGATTCAGGCAAGCTGCACTTATTCACAGCCATGGCCACATTAGGTTTGAGAGACGTACCTGAGTCCATTTTTAGAGATGTACCTGAGTTTGTGTGTCTATATTGACCTTGGCTGCTCTCACTGCTTTGTCCCCCAGCATAGCCTTAGCTGAGGGACATCTCTCAAGAGCAAGGATTACTAAAGTGAGTGTGAGCTTGCAAGGTCAATCTCTCCATCTGTCAAGGATTCCACAATCTGAGGACTTCTGATTTAATTCTGGAGTAACTGACAGCAATCAGCAACTGCTCTTTCCGTCTCTGACGCAGCATTTCACCCAGAGCATAGTCTACCTGTGGAAAGCTTAGTTTTAGATAAGATCAAAGAAGTGAGAAACTTGTTGCACTTTAAAACTCCTTGCTCAAGCACTTCTTGAGCCCATAAAGCATGTTGAAATGGCTCAGAGAGCAGCAGTTGCCTGGAGCTCAGCTCTGTGTGGGCAATTGTCTCTGTGGGATGCTCAGTCATGGACCATGGGCTGCATGGCTCCCCCAGGACCACCCATGCCACCCTACCATAAAGACTGGGACTCTGAGCTGGGACAGTCAAGCCCATTATTTCCCTTGGAGCCAGGTTGCTCACCCTGGCTGCTCTTGCAGGTATGTCTGTAGGCTGGGGAAGGCAGAGGTCCAAATTCCCTCCTGGAGGTCCTGGCTGACCTCAGCCCCTATGGCCATGGTTTCTGGGTCTCTGTATTGGCTTATCTGCACCAACTTCATCAGCTACTCTGATGACACTAATAGTTCCCCAAAAACCATGACAGCAGCTGGTCTGTGTGAGCCATGGGAAGCAGCACTCCCTGTGCAAAGCCCATCCAGCTCTGCACCCAGGCAGAGGGTTGCTTAGTTTTATGCTCCCTTGGCAAAGTCTCGCCATCTCCAGAGGCCAGGTGGAGCAGGGACTTAGGAGGAAAGGCTGTGTGCCCTGGGATGGGAGGCTCTGAATAATGGAGTTGCAGTGTGCTTTGGTAGGGCTCTGAGGGCTTGGAGGTCGTACCACTGAAATCCTTGGTGACAGCAACCCCACAGGAGTGGACACAGGAGTGTGTTTGGTCTGTGGTGGTAACCACATGCAACCCTCCTCCCTAAGCATTTCCACTTGACTGGATGAAGGAAGCAAAATGCTCCTCCACTTGCATATCAGTTCAAGGAGTGCCGAGGGCAGTGACCAGGCACATGGTTTAAACCTGCCCTGGCCTTGGGGAAAGGACCCAGCTTCCCTGGGCTGGGGTCCTGGGATGGGCAGGGCCCACCCCCATATCCCAAAGACTGACAGAGGCAGTGAGGCCAGAAGTCTGGGGGATGTCCCCCCAAATCTACCTGCAAAACTGGATGTCTCCTCCCAACTCACCTGCCACATTCTCTCCACAGTGCTCGAGTGGAAGGAGACGATGTATGGTGCCACGACCAGCTTGATATCCAACCAGGATGGGAAACTGAAGGTGAAGGAAGAAGGGCTCTACTACATCTATTCCCAAGTCAGCTTCTGCACCAAGGAAGAAACTTCGGCACCCTTCACCCTCTATATTTATTTGCATATCCCCAAGGAAGAGGACCGGCTCTTGTTGAAGGGACTACAGACACAGAGAACCCTCAAGGACTGCGAACTCCGGTCCATCCGGGTGGGAGGTGTCTTCACGCTCCGGGAAGATGACATGGTCTTTGTCAATGTGACAGACTCCACAAAACTGAACTTTAGCCACGGCAACAACTACTTTGGCATCTTCAAGCTGTAGTGAGGAAGGGGCTGTCCAGAGCTGGTATTCCAGCCCAACTTTGTTGGGCAACGTGCCTTTCCCTGTTTCCCTTATTTATGTTCCTCTGCCTCTTTGTTTTTCTTGTTTCTTAATTTGTATATTTTGTTATTTATTGATGAGGGCCGAGGGGCCCTGAGAACACAAATGGAACCAAGTCTGAAGCTGTTGTTTTTTGCTCTTAGCTTTCTTCTGTCACTGCCAATGATTTGGTACATGCTAGTGTTGTGTGTCTGGGTCCACACACCCCACATTCCTGCCAGGGTCACTGTCCCCGTTATGTCACAAGAGCTTTGTTTGTCAAACTATCATCAACGTTTCTTTCCTAGTAACGTAGGATGGCTTGGGGCCCTTCAGCCAAGCTGTGTTCATTCATATCTCCCGTACCAATCTGCTTACTAAACATCAACGGAAAAACATAAAAAGGCTTAGGAACGTCTCCTCCAAAGGAACCAGTCAGCCCAGCACTGTCCTTATGTTCCAGCTGCTGGTGATGCATTGTTGCCACCCTAACTGTCTGCTGTATTTTGAGAACCCCTTTTTTTCCATCCATGCCTACCTGTGAAACTCAATCAGCCTTCTCAGGGCGTTACTGCCTTGTCCAGGCTCATACTTCGTGAGAGTAGCTCTACATCAGAGGGGTGATTGGTGGCTGAGGGAGGACTGCTGATTTCAAGGCAGAGTGAAGGTAAGGCACCAGTGGTGCTCTGCTCTCAGTGACCTGAATCTGCCCACCAGTCTGGTTTTCCTCCTGCATCTGGAGGTAGAAAACCCTCTGCCTGTGGACTGTTTCACTCCTCTGTGGAAGGGGCATTGGTCATCAACATCAAAACTGGACCTGCATCTTCTCCTGAGACCCCTCCTACCCTAAGAGGAGGACCAGAAAAGCAGGACCACCCACTTCTTCTCAAGCCCTCCAAAGGGCATGTACAGAGCATCTCTGTCTGTTCTCACTGAGGACGCACTCCTGGTGGCACTTTTCCTGAGCTCTGGCAGAGGAGAACTATGCAGATGGACAGGGGGTACCTGGGTGACACTGCACACTGGGGTCTTCTCAACCCTGTTATCCAGCTTGGCATGCAGGGAAGGTGAGCAGGGCACAAGGATGTTGATGCAGCATTTTTAAAAAACATTTGAAGATCACACAGGTGGCAAGCTTGGGGCTTTTTGTTATACAGGTCACACTTGTCAGAGTGCCAAAATTTGGAGATACTCCTGAAAACCAACAGGTTTGCAAATGGAAGAGCTTCCAGATTTGGGCAGTCCTTAGGCTTTTCTTGGCTGGAGGCTGCAGGTCTAGTCCTAACACAGTGCCTGAGTGCCACGACTGCTGGGACGAATGGGGCAGTCTTTGCACAGCTCATTGCAGTGCTGGACACCCAGCAAAGCCCTCTCCTAAAATCAGTAGAGCTCAGAGACAAGTCTGGTTTTATCTAATTTAATATGTATTTTCTTGCTCTTCTCCAAAACTGCCTAACTTCATCAGGGAATGGACAGCTCTTGTCTGACACCATGTATAAATAATATTTATTTAACTAAAACTGTCTTATATTTGTAACCAGAGAGAGACTGCACGCCAGGGAACTCTGTGTGGCTGTAGCTGTGTTTTGCAGCATATTTCAACATTCATGGTTTCCCCTTTTCCAGTGTGGGGTTTCATCCATGGATCACTCAACTAATACAATTTATGAATTAAGAGAAAGGTGGCTTTGTATGTGTTAAACACTGGTCACCCTTCCCAACCCCAAGCTGGGATTTCCTGGGATTCTGCTTGGACTCTGGGGACCAAGAGGGTGGTGAGGTGGCTCTGGGGGGCAGACTGGGGACAGCCAGTCCCAAAAGCCTCTAGGGGCAGCCATCTCACCATGCTCCTTGGGACATGGGGTGCCAGGGCAAGGCAGCACTGGGGACATTTGGAGGAGGAAGCATTCCCTTACTCAGAAAGAAGAACAGGGAAGGCAGCGGGACATTGGGGTGGAGCCCCTGGCACACCTGTGGAGCTGAGGGGTGAGGGGTAGTTGGATGGGATTTAGGACACTTGTCTGGAAGAAAGGACTATTCCTGCTTGTGCTGTCATGGAGCCTGCAGAGATGTCTCTGCTTCAGGGCAGAGGATGGATTCTGCACAAGCTGGGATCCTGCGGCTGCTGCGTGTGGGGCTGGGCAGCCTCTGCCTCCCACGGTCTCCTGAGGTGGTGTGGGTCCAACCACATCCCTGCTGCTGCGGAAGCACTGCCAGCCTCTGCGGGCCAGGCTCACGGAGGCAGTGCTGGCATGGCTTGCGAGCCCCAAACCACCACAGGGGAGGTGGAGTTGCTTGGTCATGGTGGGAGCGTGGGTGGGAGCCACAGGAGAAACCAAAGATGGTGCAAACTGGCATAGTTTGAGACAGGGGAAAAAACCTGGGAGTGAGCTGATGGGGGCAGGAATGGAGAGCCGTGAGGAGCGTGTGTGTGGCTGAAAACCAGGAACAGAAAAATGGTTTGTGATGTGTGCACAGCCTTGAAGCCCCTGCAGCCCCCCACCTCAGTGGCCAGGAGTGCCAGCTGGAGACTTTGGGCTGAGCATCACATGAAATGAATCACATGGCTGGGGAACACAATTAAAGGGGGAAATTAAAAAAATAGGCATAAAACAAGTCCATAAATTCTGCAGCAAGGGCAGCAGCTGCAAAGTGCCACCTCCCCTGCCCATGGGCTGCCTGCCTGACCTGAGCTTCTGCCCATGCTGTTGCTTTTCCTGAGGCTTTTGTCTCTTGCCTCTGTTTCTTTGCTTGCCAAAAATAGCTCACGGGATTCAGATGTGAGACAGTGTGTGGGAGGGGAGGACATGCGAATGCTGCCATCCAGCTGTGCCCTTCTCCCAGGTGGTTTATTCTCCTCCAGCCCTGCCTGATGCCATAGTGGGCACAGGCTTCCTCTCCACATGGAAAGTCTGAAGTTGTCAATACATTGATTTTTCCCTTGACGTGGGGCCTCTACGTCACTCTTTAGGCTGCAGATTTTATGATTTCCAAATTGATTTTTGTTCTTCTTTCCAAGTAAAGAAGGGGAGGAGAGGATGATGATTATGTTGTACACATCTGCAGGACTGGCACAGAGGGTCATAGATGAGCAGTGGCAGGAGCAAGCAGCAGCACGGGCGTGCACTGAGAGAGGTGCTTGCATGGCTTAAGACATGCTGAACTCACTGGAAAATACATATTTAGTTGTGTAGAAGAAATGAGATTCTGGGTTTTCTTTATTCAAAAAAGATTTGGATATCAGTTATCCAAGCAGGGTCTCTCCAGCTTGGGCCACTGAGCTCAGAGCTGCCAGGCAGCAGGAGCTGGAGGTTGGCTGTCTAGGGTTGGATGTGGCCCTGCTCTGCCTCTGCAACAATTCTCCAAAGTGCCACTTGGGTTCAAGTGGGCTGTCTTGCAGAATCCTAGATTGGTTTGGGTTGGAAAGGACCTTAAGGATTATCTACTACCAGGCCCCCTGCCATGGGCAGGGGCACCTCCCATTAGACCAGGTTACCCCAAGCTCCATCCAGCCTGACCTTGAATATATCCGGAGATGGGGCATCCACAGCTTCTCGGGGCAACCTGTGCCAGGGCCTCACCACCCTCACAGGGAAGAATTTCTTTCTAATATGCCATGTAAGTCTGCCCTTGTCAGTTTGGGACTTGCAAGTTTTTCCATCATGCATCCAAGGCCAGTATTTCTTTTTTTCCATGTTCTTTTTTCCACTCCAAGTGCTGTTTGGGGAGGGAGAGCAGGGTCCAGTCCTCCTGCCTTCAATATTTGTGCTTTGGCTGCAGGCTGAGAGTGTGGCATGTCTCTACCAAAGAGTTAAAAAAAAAAAAACAGTGTGCAGGAGAGGTCTTGTCCAAGTGGTAGACCAAAGGAAATCCTGTCACCCCACCTAATTGCCAGAAAAAAACACACACTACCTGAAAAAAAAAATTGGGCAGGAAGTCACTTATCTACAGCAACAGGCTGGTGCAGCAGGGAGCAGGCTGTTCTCCACAAAGCATCCTTGTGAGCAGAGTGCATGCAGGGCATCAGGGATGGAGAAGTATCTTCTTCCCCTGGGACCAGGCACCCTGCCCTGCTGCAGGACTGGGTGATGGTGGGAACATCAGCCCAAGTGCCAGCATCACCATTTGCTCCTGTATCCCCACGAGCACCCAGTAAATCAGAGGGAGGATGATGCAGCCAAGGGCATTTTGAGCAAATCAGTGATGCCCAGAGCAAGCAGTGGCTTTGCTTTCACAGCGGAAACAAAGGAAGCAGCACTGAGGGCTAAGAAGTGATTTTTATCCTCCTTTATTTGTTGAAAATGTCAATTAAAAAACTGTTTGAAATAAAAACATGTTAGAAAAGTTGAACTTGCATAAGTAGTTACGGTAAATAAACCTACATGACAAAGATAAACTGGAAGGCAGCTGACACAACATCCATCTAAAGACAGACTCACTGGAACCTATTTACAAAGCACTGTAAACAAAGTAAATATGGAAACATTGCTGTCCATCCGGCATGGCTTCTTTTCCTTTTTATTTTATTTTCTTTTTTTGGCTTCTAGCTCTTGACAAACACTTGATCCAAAAAGTCCCAGTGTGCCCTCCATCACATTACATCTCACAAACATGCATATGTACACAGCACGGGTTTCAACTAAACCTGGGGGCAGTGAGGACACATTTCTACCCTCTCCTTGGAGTGTAAAGGGTCTCTGGTTTGCTTCCTTGCACTGGCTGCACATTGTAAGCCCGGTTTCCAGACCAGCTTTGGGCAGGCAGCAGGACCAGACAGTGCTGAGGTGTCTGGGCATGGCATCCCAGAGCAGTGAAGCATGCAGCAAAGGTCCTTTTCCTGGAAAACAATTGATTAACAGGTACACTAGAACTCAACTGCTGACCAAGCCACTCAACTGTGTGCCTGGGCAGGGATGTGGGGAGCTGCCATCCAGCTGGGATGCTCTGGGCATGGCAAATGTAGCCAGACCTTTGTTTTGTCCTAGAAACAGCTTAAAGAGTGTTTCTTATTACATTCCTTGTGATCTCATTGAGCCTATCTCTCCCCAAACAACATTTTCTATGTCCTGGCTAAATTTTAATGGCAAGGAGGGAGTTGTAATTATTGCCTCTATTATGTCCTCTGTAACCAGTGTAATGGTGTGACTGTAATGAGCTGTGGTGCCTCTGCACACTCTGGGACCATCCTGCCCTCTAAGATAAATAAGACTTATCATTAACTTTAACAGAAGGTTATTTTTATAATGCTGTTAAGGAAGGAAGGAAAACATCTGTTCTAAACTAGAGTATAACACCAAATAAGATGAAGATAGCTGATACATATGCATGTTGCCTGTGTGCTGTGTTTGAGGAGCTGTGCAGGGATCTGGAAGTGTGTCACACATCCTTTTCCCAGGAGCGTTCCAGCTCTTGTCAAAGCATAAATACCTTTCCTATTCCAAGAGAAAGTTCCTTTTCTCTAGCAGAAAGCCCCTTTGGGGCAATGTGGGGAACAGTGGCCACTGGCTACGTTCCCAGCCTTTGGGAAGGAGTGATGGAGAGCCTAATGTGGGTAGAGGGGAGCAAGAACCAGCACATTTGGGGTTGTTTTGTGTTGTCAAGCAGTGTTTACATTTCATACAGAGAGAAGCATGTCCTGCACGAGGAAGCGCAGCAAAACTATAATCTCCTAGGATACCTGGACACTCCATGTGAAAACAAAGCAGGGGGTAGGAGTTCTAGGTCATGCATACAAAAAGGGATGGGGGGGCAGAACAGCAGTTACCTGTTGTGCTAATCACGAGCTGTAAGGAGGCAGCACTGTGTAACATACCTTCCCATGCGCTCTGACAGGTGCTCCAGATCTGACTTCCCCAAGGAGTTCAAATGTCTTCATGTTAATTGCACATTTTAATCAGTATCAAGGCCACACGGGAACCACAGTATTGCTGGGCTCTAGTTCGCTACAGTCAACTAATGGGGAAAAAGAAGGTGGATGGGAAAAGCTTCCCCAGTTGTGATTATCTGAAAAGAGGAGCATGGTGCTTTTTGGTTTCTGCTCAATGCCACCTCAATAATGTTTTCATTCAATAAATAGGTACCGGTGCTTTTGAAAAGAATGAAAGCATTAAAAAGTGCTTAAGCTTCCTCTAGGAAACTGCTGCTCAAGCCTTTGTGAGCAGCAATCACTAGCAGAGTTTGTATTTGCTCCCAGTAGCAGGTACGATGAGGTATTAGTTGCTGCAGATGAATTGTGAATCATGGACCGCTTGCTTACTGGTTTAGTTGTGATTGATTGTTTCTGCTTTGTTTCCTTACTGGATGGAAGAAAAACTATTTTTTTTCTATGACTTTTTTTTTTTTTGGTAACAAAATTCCCCAAACCAACAAAATAAGGAGCAAGGAGAGACAAAGGATCCAGTTCCACTTCCCAAAAAACACCTGAGGTCACACACCACTGCCAGCAGCTTCTCCCCGAATTCAGGCGATCAGGGACGACTTGCGCCCCGTGTCCTCCCTGCCACACTCGTCTGTCTGCTTCAGCAGCCTTCTAACCAGCTTCTCCAAGTCCTTCCTGGATTTTAGCTCTTCTTCCAAACACTGTTTCATCCTTTTGTTCTCCTGCAAGGTGAGAAATAAGAGAATGAAGGTGCAGTTAATTCCCATGGCACTTTCTGCAGTGAGGTACTTCCATGTGCCTGCTGCCTGGTGCCTCAGAGGTGATGAAATATCAGAAAAATTTGAGAGGAGCTTGTGAGGATGAATATAAGTGGATCAGACCAGAATTAACCCAAACAGATCCTTACTACCTCACAGACCTGCACAAAAGACCCCTGACTTTGAGCAGGCAGAAACATCCTCCCAGAAACCTGATTTCAGCCTGGGTTGAAGAACCCTGTTCTCCTGAGGTGGTTTCTCCCACTTCCAGGCTTGAGAGTGGAAAGAGGAGGACATATTTTCTCTAAGTCTACAAGAACTGGTATCCCCCAGACCCATAAAAATGAACAATCAATTTGTAAGAGCTTTTAGAATAGGGGGAAAATTTCATGTTACCACAAAGAACAACTACTCCTTCCCTCTTGCTGTGTTTGGAGAATATGAGAGGATTGGCCTCCAGTTACACCAGGGGAGGTTTAAACTGGATATTAGGAAAAAATTCTTCACAGAAAGCATTGTCAAGCACTGAACAGGTTGCCCAGGAAGTGGTGGAGTCACCATTCCTGAAAATGTTCAGATCGTGTGGATGTGGCACTTGCAGACAAGGTTTAGTGGTGACCATGGTGGTGTTGCTGGGTTGACAGTTCCACTTAATGAACTTCAAGGTCTTTTCCAGCCTTAAAAATTCTATGATTCTATGATTGAAGGAGCTAAACTAGAAGGAAACTGATGCTCACTCAGGGAGCTGCAGGATGGGACCAGAATCAGCAAGGCTTTTCCTGGGCACTGACCAGTCAAAGATAACCCAGCACAGCCTGGCTGATTTTTGCTCAACTCCCAGCACAAACAATCCCACTCAAATTACCTGCTTCAGCTCTTTGACTTCATCTTTCAGTGCATAAACTGTGTCAACAAGGCTCCTGCAAAAAGAAATGGGAAAAAAAGAGAAATAAGAAGAGTTGGTATGCAGGAAACAGTGACAGCATGGGAGCTGTCATGACCCAGACACTGACTGGAAAGCTGCTTCCAGCTTCTGCCTCACAAGCATCAGGCTGCTGCCTGTGGCGGGACTCTGGAAACACAGCCCAGGAGCATTTATAGGCCACTGGTCCAAAACTCAGGGCTCTTTCCTCAAACTTCAATTCCTTGTTATCTGTCTTTAAGCTCTCAACAAAAGTCTGTGGCTTTGGCTTCCTTGTTTACACTACACCAATAAATAACAATTACTTTAAACATGGAAATGCCTGAGAATCTTTTGTAAAGCAGCTTTGATTCCTTGAGGTTACGCTGCAAAAAAGCAAACATGAAAGGAATGCACTGTCTGGGTTGGAAAGGGAGCAGATGAACGCAGTCACCCAGATGCAGAAGCTACAGAACAGGCTGGGAGCACTCACAGGCAGGGTGCCAGGCAGGCTCCTGAGGGACAGCAGCACCCCAGCATGTCAACAGTTAACAAAAAAGAGTCACTTGTTTGATTCTGTCCTCCCTGACCCCATTAGCTACATCTGGATAAGCCATAAACTGGGGATCCAGACTCCCAGAGGGATACAGCCACGTCAGGGCAGCTGGGAAGGCAGTTCTGTCCTTAAAAGGGACAAAACAGCAACTGAAATTGCCTGGTGGTTCTTTGTCAGAACTAAGGCAGCAGTCAGTCACCAGCCCTGCTCCTCTGTGGGGACATTGAAGGAGAAGGCATTGGTTTTTAATGCCTTTCCAAAACGTGACACGGATCTGCAAGTGGAGAGCAGCCACACTTACTTTTCCTCTGTGACTGTCTGGCCATTACTTCGTGTTTCCTCTATGATGATTTTCTCTTCCTCAGGAAGAAGGACTTGGGGGATGGAGTCTTTACGGGAGCCTGTGTACAAGAATTATTCATCAGGAAGAGAAAGGGAGAATTTTCCCCTGGTGCCTGTGCTGCTCTGGAGACAGGAGCTCTTGTTCTCCCTGCCCCACCGTGAGCCTGGGGCAGGCTGGGGACACCAGCTCCCTGCCATGGCTAAACACAGGCTTGTGCATCCCAGAGTTACAGCAGCAAGTGGAAAGTTTTCAAGAGTGCTCACTGCATCTAAAGTTACTTCATCATTTATAAATGAAACTATTTGATTAGAGTCAGGAGCTCCCAGAAGAACCATGGCCTCCCTTTGTGAAATGTAACATTTGACAGTTCGGTGATTTAATTTGACATCTCAGCAGCAATGATAAATAGTTATATTTCCAGAGTTGAAGATGTTAGATAGGTTCTTATGAAGCTGCTTGTTCTTAAACACGCAGCTGATTGAGAGATAATATTCATGCTTCCTTTCTAAAGCTATAAGCAACCTGAGATTACCATCAGGTAATCACTGGTGCAATAGCAGCATCTCATCTGCCCTCCTACCTGCTTCATTCTCTGGGTTTAGAAGAAAAACAATGGCAACTAAACCACCAGGCAGATGAAGCTCCCTTATCTCGAAGACAGAACACCACACAGTTTCCTAGCATGAGTCTCTGTTGCTGTATGATGCAACATCTGTTTTTTCCCAGAGGAGTTATCAGTGTTGCGGGCAGAGTAAGAACTAAATAATCTGGTTGTGTGCCCACCTGAGCTGAGAGCTTGCTGGAAGCCTGCCCCAGTGCAGTATGCCTCGATCACCTTCAGGATCTGAGCATCTTCCTCCAGCGCCGCTGTACCTGGAGAACATTGCAAACAACAGCTGGCACAAAACCCAAGGTGCTCTGGCCTCATCTCTTCCATCCTTTGCTCCCAAGCCCCTTAAGACTGTGTTGTATCCTTGTCTGACACTCTCTTTGAGACTTTGTCCGATCCCCTTTTGAGGTCCCTTGCATTTTCAGGCCTTTGTGGCATTGACACCATGACTAAATGGTATGAAAACGCACTTCTGGCTGCTCATTTCAGGCAAAACTCAGGGGATGATGCCTGACTTTGGGTGCAGGCAGCACTGGGAGATAGGCAGGCAGACCAGCCCTAGTATGGAGGGTCTGGTACAGCAACACCAGAGCAGGACTTGGAAACATGAAGCCTTAATTTCCAGCCTCCACTCAGTGTCATCTTCTTGAGGGAAAGAGCTGACCTTCAACCTGCACACTGCAGCTTGACCACGGCATCCCCCAGGGAGTGTCCCAAGTGGGCTTTTGGGAGCTGTCAGGTCATCCCTTCTTGCAGGTGAACATCTCTGTTGGGATCTGGGCTTTTTTTGTTCCCTGATTCCCCATGTAAACTATTCTAGGACTTGCTGGCATGGCCAGGTTTGTCTCAGCTCTTGGACATATTTTGGTGACTTCTGATGTGCAGTTTTACTGCACTTTTTAACTACTTGGAAGTAGCTCCCTGGCTTCATACCCAGAACAAGATCACCCACAGCCTGTGACTTCGTGCTAACAATCATGAGGAGGGTGGTGGCATGTGTGGCAGTCATAACTGGGAGGGGAGGAGGGGCTGAGGACCAGTGTGCTTCCAGAAGCCTCCCATGCTCAGCAGCATGTGGGCTCATCACAATGAGAGCATCCTGTCTGTAAGAAATGATGTTCTCAAAGTCCTGTGGAGGTCACTGAGAACACACAAATCTCCAGAAATAAAAGTAGAATTATAGAATGGTTTGGGTTGGAAGGGACCTTAGAGATCATCAAGTTCCAACCCCTGACATGGGCAGGGACATCTTCCACTAGACCATGTTGCTCAAAGCCCCAACCAACCTGCCAGGGATGTGGCAGTGACAGCTCCTCTGGGCAACACTTACTTTTCCGAATAACAAACTCTTCATCAGATGGTTTTCTCTCAGTTTTCCTCTTTGGAAGAAACTTCTTCATTGTTTTTGGGCTTTTGCTGGAATCCTACAGAGAAACAGACTCTTGTGTTTAACCAGACCCAAAGGCAGCTCGGACAGTGGAGCAGTGCAGCTGGGTGCAGTTATCTGTGTCACACACAACACATGAGAGAACTACAAAGCAGACAACGATAAAATTGGGGGAAATGATGGGTTCTGCCTTCCATGTGTGCCAGTTGTGACCCACTGCTACTTGGAACAGCAGCGGGAATTGCACCTGCAGATTTGGGCCAGAACAGGCTCCTTTAGCAAATTCAATCCATGTTTAAAACCCTTTAGCCGAAGAATTAAAATACATTCATAGCACCTTTGGTCTGCTTACCAACTCTGTGGTCTATGCTAGAAAACTCTAAAATGTTGTTTATTCCATTAACTTGATTTGATTTCTAATATAAGAGTTGGCAACAACAATGCTTCTAAATGCCCACAATTTGTTTGAGCGTATAAATCCCTCCCCCACATACACAGAGAAAAACAAATACACACAAAGTTAGTGTTTGCTATGACTCTACCAGTAAGAAACACAAGCTTTTATCTCCTTCAGTCAGTTACAAGTCTTGTTGATTTGGAGAGAATTAGAGTATTAGTAGGTTACATGCAATAGGGATTTAAAGCAGAAGAAGAGGCATGCCAGGAAGTTTAAGTACCATAATACTATATCCTTCTTAAGACTCATCTTAAAATACATTTGCCAGTTGCTAGTGACTCTCACAATAACTTACTGACACAGCCAGGCAAAATTAGGGTCATGCAAGCACGAGAAGCATGAACAGGAACAAGCATTCCTTGCCACGATAAGCCAAAGAGATGTATCTACCCTTACCTTCAAGATATAAGACATCCTCTACAATGAATATGCAAAGAAAGAGAAGATGAGTGTGAGAGACTGATGATTATTGACCAAGTCCATTAAATCCACAATTCTATAACACATTTAAATGTTAGTCTTGTGATTAATGCAGCACACCCTCTGTACTGGTTTTAGAGCACTGTCAACATGCAAAGGAGCACGGTGTCATGCAAAACTGAAAAAATTACATATGAAACGCATGGCAAGTGGGCATTAATACACTCCAAACATACAGAGAACATGCCTCCTGTTAGTAGTAGGTGTCTGTGAATGTTGGTTGCCTAAAATGATGATTACAAATGCACGACCCCCACGTGCCTAGTTCCATCCAAGCCCTGGGGAGCAGCTGGGGGTCTGGCCCTGTGCTCAGCACCAGTCCTGCCAGTCTCAAGCCAGCCAGGATGGCAGGATGCTCTGCCCACCCTGGGAACAGTCTCCCAGGACTCCATCTTCTCAAAGGGGCCCTGCCAGCCTTGCTGGAGACCTGACTAGGTCAGGCATCAGCGCTGCAGCACCTCCCTGCTCTGCTGGCAGGATGGGGAGCTCCCTACACATCCTCTGGAGGGTCCCATCCCTGGGTTCCACCCCTGGGATGTTCTGTCCAGGGAACCAAGCAGCTCTCCTGCAGGTCTGCCCAGCAAAATCCTGAATCCCCACGTTATAAATCTTTCACCTAATGCAAAGCAGCCAGTCAAAAAAATCCCCAAAACTGGTAGAAGAAATGATCTGTAAATCTTTTTTCCTTTGGTAACCTGAATCTGGACACACCATTTCAACCACAAAACTTACCTGTTCTGTTATTTCAAATGGTTACTGGAAACAGAACAGGAAAAATGACCCAATTTCAATGGAAATAACAAGAGTGAGGTGCAATACGCAAGCAGGGTCTGGGGTTTCCTGAGCACAGCAAGGTATGAGGAAATGCACAAGACTGTGCCATCCCATCCTGCACTACCAGAAGCCAAATAAAGTAACATGGATGTCTGAAAATCTCTAATCTTTTAATCAAACTCTCCCACTCGCTTCCCTACAAATAACACTTAGGTTTATATTCCTTTATTATATCTCCATTATAGGAAGGTGACTTGCATGGAGATCTTAGCATAGTTTATTTTGTGACCTACTTTAAATTAAAAAACTTGAAATACGGGAGTTCTCCTTAAGGACTGAGCACCCCAGAGGGAGGCATGAGGCAGATGTGGATCTGCCTGGGACAGCAACTAATCTTATTTCCCATTTGTCACCGCAGGCCAACGTCCACTAGTGCCTCCTGTGAGATGGTAGCTAACCCCAGGCTCAGACTGGACTGACTGGGTACCAGGCTGCCCAGACCTGCTGGACACATTGGCCTCTGGGTTTCCAGAGGCCAGCACAGCCTGTTCCCATGAAAACTACATTTTTGGTCCTTTGACAACTCACAGGATCACATCCAGCATTCCGCCCCTCTGGGTTCCCTGCCTGCTCGGCCCCTGTGGCAAAAACCTCTCCCCTGGTTTTTACACAGAGTTTAACTCCTGCTATGTGTGGCAGAGGATAAGAAACTGCAAAAGGACCGTAGTATTAATGACATCACTCAATCTGTGGTTTTTCACACAGAAAAATTTCTCCTCTACCTCAAGCCTCTTCCTATATTTTAATTCACAACACAAGTAAGAAACGGTTTAGCCCCTGTTAGGGACTTGGACCATGCAAAAGTTACAGGTCACTGTCAGTCTGCTCAGTTGGTATTTGAACAACTTAATTCCAAAACTGAAATGCATTCTTTTACCAATTTTAAGAAATAAATGTAACAAAATGCAATGAGGCTACCTAAAATCTCTACCTGGAGCAGTGGACCCACAGCCCCCCAGGCTGCTGGGCTCTCTATCCCTGAGTGCCGGGGGTTGAGGGGGTCCAAGCCTCATCCCCATCCCCACTGGGAGTGCAGGCAGTGACACTCCCAGGGCTGCTGTACCAAGAAAGGCAGCTGACTCAGATCCAGAGTGCTCACTCTGTAAGGGGAATGTTACCTGAGTTACTGGTGAGTAATCCGAAAAGTTTAACATGAGGTAGGGAAGAAGAGCACCACGTTCGTGGTGTGGGGTGAGAATCGGAGCTGGGCTGTATTTTGGGTTTCCCCACAACTCCTCTGAGCTCCCAAGCTTGGAGCTCCTGCAGGGGAAGCAATCCCTCAGGCTGCTGCCTTTCAGCAGGGCATTGCTGTGGAACACACCCGGATGGGCAGCGAAGGAGGGTCCATGGCTGCTGCAGGAAGCCCTGCTCCAGCCACCAAAACAGGGTGAAAGACACAAGAAACATGAGCAGGCCTTCTGCCTCTTCCTCCTGCTGCAGCATTGCTTCTCAGTCCTGCAGTGCTGAGCTGCTGCTACAGCTGGAGCTCGGGAGTCAGCTCCCACCCACAGCTCAAATCAAGGTAGGAGCAGGAGACGAGGCAGCTCCACCACGGCACTGCCCAAGGACAGCGCTCTATGGCACACCCTGCTGCGGAACTGGTGACATCCAGCAGCCGAGGGCACTGACTAGAGCAGCCAACAGCAAACATCCAGCCTCCAAACTCATGTGCTTATGAATCACTTGTAGAATAAAGCCCAGTGCAGCAACCAGCATCCATCGCGGGACTGGGACCAAACCTGGCAGAGTCATTGCTCTCAACATCCCCAAGAACCTACACTTCTGTGTCCTTGCCATGGCATAAGAAAACTGGACACAAGCTCTAGGGATTGTGTGAAATCAGGGTCCTGCACAGGCAGGTGGGATGATTACCTCTTTGTAACTCAGCGCTGCCGATGGCCTGAGCGGAGGAGCAGGACGGAGGCAGCTCAGGCTCCAGGGCTTGAGGATCTTGGGGGGTTCCAGAGGCCCACGGATCTGCCCAGCTGAACTAAACGTCTGAGAAAATAGATGAGAAGCAAACGAAGACTGTTAACCACCAAACAACGTAGAGAAGCAGAGGTGGATGGACAAGCGTTCACTGTGAACTCCTCTGAGATGTCTAAGTTGCAACAAAAATAGGGCAGGATATGTGTACAATGGTACAAGCATGGCATGGCTACAAACAAAACTGCAGGATGTCTTGCAGCCGTGATGCTACCTCAGTATCAGAATGCATTGCTGAAACAGAGAGCTCAGGCAGCACCGAGGAACTCAGGCAGCAGAGAGGCCAGGGAGGTGACACTTACCGAATGAGGGCTCCAGGACTGCGTTTTGGAGACGGTGCTGCACGTCCCCTTCGTCAGCCTTTGTAAGTGGTCAAGCCATTCATGCAAGTCCTGGCTGGTGCTGCAGGACACAGTGATCCGCTCTGTCATGTTCCCTGTGGCAGAGGGTTAAATAACTGACTTTAGCAAGTGATAGAGACCCACGAGGAAACACAGGGTGAGATCAGCTCAGTGCAGCAGCAAGCGGCTCCTCAGTTTCCACAGACCAGTGGCTGCAAAAAAGCCAGGGCAAAGATAGAAACATAGCATCATAGAAGTATTAAGGTTGGAAAAGACCTCTAAGATAATTGAGTCCAACCATTAACCCAGCACTGCCAGGTTCACCACTACGTTGTGTCCCTAAGTACTGCATCTACAAATGATGATGTGACTGCCCATCCTGCTCCGGGAAACCACTGACAGCCAGAGGGGGAATTGCACAGAAAGGCTAAGGGAACTGGTGAGATGAATGTGTGAGGATTACTTAATGTTGAAAGTAAGCAAACATGACATTTCCCTGATTAACAGGACCCTGACACCACATGACACTAGCACAGACAGCTGCACTGCAGCTCAGGCACTGAGCATGAAATGACTGTGTATAGTAATGAGATAAACTGAGGAGGGAAAACGGGAGAAACACTAGGAAAGCTCCCTGATGACCAGAGCTGTTAATCTGGCAATAAATGAGGTGCTCAGAGCTACACAGGATGAATGCTGGACACAGATAGGACACACATGGCCCAGAGCAGTGCTACTAGGGGCGGGATTTGTCCCATATGAAGCACTCCAGTCTCCAAAAGCAGCCAGAGGCAGAGCTCAAGGGCACTGGGAGAAGGCTGCCTGGATAAGGACAGAAGTGCTCAGAAACTCAAGACAACACATGGTGAAAGAGCAAGAAGAGCATGGCATGGGAAGGAGGACCAGTACTTCCAGTGGCAACTGTTGTTTGGACTGGGAGGGCGGCCCCAGGCAAAGGCCCCACTAACCTGTGATTTCAAACATGTGCTCATTCCCTTCAGCATCTTCCAGCTTTGTCAGCATCATTCCTGTCAAAGGCAGCTTTCCCTGGGAGAATTGAAGAGGAGTCAGTGTCTGCATCTGTTTCCCAGTGGGTGTTGTTCTGCTTGTTTCTGCTGATTCCTTTCTCTTTGGGAATAGCCATTTAAAACTAATTTGTGAAGCTTCAGACTGCAGGAAGAGTCTCCTTTAATGTATGGATCTAGATTTCCCTGAACAACTAGGTCAAACCCCGGAGATGAGGCTCCCATGACAACTGAGTCATCCCGGCTCATCTGCCGCCCTTTCCCTTCACTCAGAGCAAACCCTTTTTACAGTTAAGTCAGAAGGATCAACTTCCCCTGGTTTTTCTGAAAGCTTTCCCTGTCCCTCTGATTTGCATGCTGAACTGCCTGCTCACCTTACCCACACCGGTGGGTCAAGTCAGAAACCCCAGCCAAATCCTTCCCAAATCTTTCCCATCTCTCTTGCTATGACAAATGACACATCAACACACAAGCATCCTTTTCCTGGCAGTATTGATGGTTGTAGACAACTGCAGAAAAGTCAACTCCCAACAGCCTGATTCCAGCCATTCAAGTGGTAAAACATGAGAAATGCAGAGTTTTGGAGTGGAAACTTTGGGCTCTTTACAGTGGGCTTTATAGTAGTGAAATATTCACTGAGTCTCGGATGGCTGGTTGTGTGGGGCAAACCCCTACAGCTGGATCAGGACACCTCACACACACAGCACTCCTGAGAACAGCACACAGGACAACATGTGGGTTGTTTTTTCCTAATTTCACAGCATTCACTTACCAAGTGCTGCTTAACCACTTGGAAGGACAAAGGCACTGAAAGTTCTGGCACCCATGGCAAAATCAAGCCCCAGTTCCCGGCCTGGGGCATTTGCGTCACAACAAAGAGTTTGAAGGACGCAGAGGATTTGAATTTGATAAGAGCTATCTGATTTCCTTTTTTACACCAAATGCCTTGCACCTTCAAGTTAAGCATACTTACCTGATAGATGAACCCACTCATCCGTGGGCTTGCAGACAGCATCAGCAAAACGTTGGAAAACAACAAGAAATACCGCTCTTCTTTCTCCTGTGGGGATAAGAATTTAGGTTAGTCCAGTCTGCAATGCATCATAAGCACCTGCCTCCAGCAAACTGAACCTGTTGCAGCTGGAATCACAGCCTGGGACATCAACCCCAAACCAATTATTTTGGCTTTTTTCTTTACAGCAGTTTATTTCTCTACCAGTTTTTCTTGCATAAGATTTTTGTCTGCATCCTGCTAATCCTCTTCCAATCATTGCAGAGAGCCTCAGGAGACCTTATGCCTCCCAGCATCTCACATCCCAAACACAAAGACTTTTGGGATGACACGCTACAGGGGCTTTTATTACAGGATTTCTCATGGGAAAGTTTCTACAACAAGCATTTCAGTGATAACAGGCACCTTCCCACACCAAGCATGCAGCATGCACGGCTTCAACACCACTGGTGAAGGTGGTGGCAAGCAGTGGTGCCATGCATTAGGACCACTAGCACAGGAATCCCTTCAGTTAGTTCCAAAGCACATTCATCTCTGGAGTGGGACGTCACAGCAGCCACTGTGCTGCACACAGGACGTTCTCAAGTCACTCTCCTTTCTCAGAGTAAGTCATGGGGGAGAAAGAGGAAAATTAATGTGTTAAACGATACTGAGATATTTCTTTTGCTTGAAAAGTGTGTCACCAAAGGCCTGAAGCTAAGCCTCCAGGATGCCTGACTCACTTCACAAACGTGCAGAGTCCCCTTGGACAGATCTTCCTCAGGTAAAATTATTTTTCAGCATTATTTGTCAGCAGTTTGCTGGTCTGGAGTAAGACGAGCTGCTGCCCCATATCACTGACCCTGAGAGCAAGGGGGTGTTTGGACACAATGCCTTTAGCCAGGAGAAGAACCACCGCACTCACCTCACTTCCCCCACACTGCACCATAACCTGGGACATGTAGATGATATTTCCCATTGTTTTTATGTCCTCCCCTTCCCACCGCTGGATGGATTCAGAAAGGATCTGCAGCTCGAGCTGTTTCCTCTTCCTCAGCTCCTGGCATTGCGACTGGGAATCACAGCAGAGCTTCGTTAGCCGAAGGGCAGGGGCAAACCCAAACCACCCCAGTTTCACCAGCAACACTCCCACAGCCCTGTGGGCTCAGGGCTGGTCATGTCAGGGATCAGGGAAGCATGCTTTGGCTCTGTTACATAAAGTTTGTCAAAAAAAATCACACCTCAGTGATTTATGAAGTAATGACTACATTCAAATGTCAAAGAAATTGCAAACTGCACTGAGCAAACTTTCCTTTCCAAACCAGCCCTACCTCTGAGAGTACAGGGTCACATTTTCCAAACCAAGACAACTGCAGAGTTAAATGTCTCTAATTTTGCAACTGCTTAGAGAGATTTTGCCCATTTTGTCCAAGCAGCAGAGTTGTATTTACTCTGTGGATATTTCCTAACCAAAATCCGCAACCCCAAAAGCAGGACTGGGCAGTGCTGTAGAGCAGCACAAAAATAATCTTCTGAAAGTGTTGTAATTGAAAGGACTGCACCAGTGCTCAGCAGCTGGGGACTGGAGGAGCTCCACAGAGTGGCTAGTCCCTCAGCAAGCAGAGGACAATGCTGACTGAACAAAGAGAGTCCTGCAAATCCAAGCAAAACTTTCTTTAACTGACCCCTCTGCCAGCAGGGAAAATTGCTGCAAAGCTAAAATCAGGCTCAGTTTTCATCAGCTGCTTGGTTTTTTCCAACACCCTTTTTCTGACAGATTTTCCTCCTTTCCAGCTTAGTTTCATACAAAATCTTTGACTACCCAGCTCTTCAAAGAAAGCGGCTGTATTGGGTCTGTTCTGGAATTACATGCATTTGAACCAAACTGTGGTGGCTTTCTCTTGTTTTACAACTGTTGTATATTTTGATGGCTCCTTAAGTGTCCAAAGCAAATGTTCCCAGGATGCAAATCCAAATAAAACCCACAGCAGTTCATTGCAGTCTGCACAAAAGCACCACTGTGCTGCTGGTCCTATAATGTGTGCATGGCAAGGGGCATCTCTGACTCTCTAACCTCAAATCCACACTGAACCTCTTTAGTTGTTTCATAATGACATTAAATTACTCATCACCCAAGTACATATTTCAAGTAAAACCGTTCGTCGCTTACGAGATTTCCTAAAGATTAATGACACCTTGTAATTTAACTGAGTTATTCCCCTATCAGCCAACAAAATAAATGGAAAGGGAGATGAGTTTTTCTAAGTAAATGCAACATGATCGCCCTTTCCTGTTTTCTATGAACTTTCTCCTCCCCATCTTTTATCTGCACTGCTAAACACTGAAAACTTGCATCTGTTGTGCAAAGGAAGGAAGTTGGACCACATCTGGAGTGGTTATAGTGAAAGGCACTCAGTGGCTACAAAGCGAGAGAGACTAAAGCTTTTTTAATAACTGAAAAAAAGCTTTTCCGGGTAAAATCTTTGTGCACATGGATGGCGTTCCCCTCTCTATTTCATCTCAGTGCAGCGGGACTTTGAGGGGTGCAGGTAACAGATTTGTTATCTCTGACTCATCCCTGTGCTCAGTTCCCCACCAATGGCCATGGCACCCAGAGCCACAAATTACCTGAAATGTGGTCAAAGCATCCCAATGCCTGTGGAGCAAACCTCAACAAAACCAAGAGTTACTCAATGGGTTCAGAGGGGAATTTTCTGCTGCACCAGCAGTTGAGTCAGTCACAGAAGCGTTAACCTTTCCCAGCTCATCTCAATGAGCAAGGAGTGGTCTAGTTTCAGGGGACAAATGATTAGGAAATGGAGGCAAAAGGAGATGAAAGGGACCCCACTGCCACCACTGCCCACACATGGCTTTCAGCAGTGGAGGAGAAAGTCAGAGAGTTGCCATCTCTGCTCCGGGACCACGGAGTCAGCGTGCAATTGCCAAAACACACAGCCAGAGCCAGAGGGGCAGCTCTAGGCCTGAAACTTGGAATTAATACTCTTTATAACCCATCTTTTCCATTCCAAAAGACCTTTCTTTCTAATGAGGAGACAAATGTCAGGCTTGACTCATTCTTCATGAAATGCAGCCCTGAAATGGAGTGCTCTATTTTAAGAACTGCCACCTACCACAAGGGACTTGAAGGATGTGATGGCTTTCAAAACCTCTTCATGATCTGCATGCGCCTCCTAGTGAAGGGAGAGAAAATCCCTCAGCCAGCAGTAGCAGCAGCACCCACCTTGGGCACCAACCCACCCTCAGCATCCCTCACCCTGAGCATCACCCGCCCTGCACATCGCCCACCCTGACCATCACTCACTCACCCTTGAGCATCACTCACCCTGAGCATCACTCACCCTGAGCATCAACCCTCCCAGAGCAGCACCCATTGTCCCAGTATACCAGGGCTGTGGGGCTGAGAGTGCAGGCAGTGTGGGCTGCAGGAGAGGGCCAAAGTCCCCCAGGTACCTTCCCCACCATCCACTTCAATGTGACATGGCTGAAAGCAGCTACGCCAATTCAGTGATACCAATTTAATGAGTGTAAAGTGGCCAGAAAGAGCAAATATGATTTTACTTATAGCAAATTTGACTTGTAAAGAAAGTTAATGAAAACACACAGAGGTGCAGGATGAATTTGCGGTTTCACCTTCAGAAAAGAAACTTCTATTGGTGTGCAAGGTATTCCAGCCATTGCCCCCTCAAGGGTGTAAATCAATCAGCATCAATGGGAGCTTCACCACCAGGTTTAAGTTAGGACATGTTTAAGCAGAGAGCTCTTGAGCCAGGAAGAGGAAAGGAGGATGCTGTCCCTTGTCTCTGACCACAGCTGCATGCTAGTACTCTCTCAGCACTTTCTCCTGGATCCAGGGCCCTAAGTCTAAACATCTCACCACCCAATCCTCATGCCAAGCAAATCCTAAGGTGTCTAGGTTGTGATGGAGCTGACCCTGCAGCCTGGGATTGCTCACCTTGGAATGTGGGATGAGGGCTGCCCTGAGCATACCTGTCCCATCACCAGCTGCACAGCAGTGCAGGGAATGCTATGGTATAATACATCCACACTGCAGACATCTATCCTGCATACATCCATACTCTTCCCACGGCATCACAGCTTAAACCTCAGTCCTACTGATTCATGCAACAAAACTCCCACACTCAGCTTAGAAATTAAGAGAAACAGGTGATGTGTGTGTCCCCAAATCCACTGCTGATTCCCATACAGCATCCTGCAAAGAGCACACTGTGCCTGCATGGGCATGGTGGCTGCAGCCAAGCTCAGTTCAGTCCCTGCAGCTCAGCTTAGCCAGATGAGAGGGGCACAGGTAGGTCTGTGTGTGCCTACCCTGCAGGCTCTCATGCCCTCTCCTATACAGAAATAGCCCTGGCTCAAGCACAGAGGTTTTAATCCTTTGGCTGGGTTGTAGACTTGAATGGTCAAGGGTAAGTGTGCTGAATAACTAACTGGTAATTAAAACTGGAAGAGGGGAAAAGCAAACCTGGCTAAAAATAGACTGTTACTTCTGTTTCCTTCACCGCCTTGCACCATCCTTGAGATTTTCCTCCCTGCAGCTGGAGAGCTCCAGTGGCAGAGAACTCTACATTCCCTGGGGGAAGCAATGTCCTGAAGGAGATCTGCCACTTGCCAGGGAAGTCTCTGTGCCCCTCGGCTGCTCTCCGTGCTCCCATGACTTGCTCCTCCACCCCCATGTCTGTGGTTGCTGCCAGATCCACGTCTGTTTGTGCAGCTCTGCCTCCACCCAGGAGTACGAGCCTGAGGCTGGGGTGGGAATGCGCCTGTGAACCACAGGAGCGAGTGGCCAGGCTTAGGAATCTCATCAAATGATAATAATAAAAACACTGATTTATTACCCGCTGTGCAAACAAATACCAGCTGTAGCCTGACCCTGAACTTTATTTTCACTTGTGCTGGAAATGGCCAATCTGTGAGGAATGGCTGAGGTGAAGAGAAGGCAACACCTTCCCACATCCCCCAGACTCCTCCACCACTTTCCCACTGTTAACCTAAAAGGTGGATGATGTCCTGGGGAAGCGGGACATCTCCTTGTAGAGGTGACAAGTACTTTCAGACACATGGTGCTTAAATACTAAGGGGCAGAGGTTCCTCTTGCAGCTGAGGGACTAGCTCTGGCAGCACCAAGGGGCACAGTCTGCCCAGTAGCCCCACATCCCACCTACCTCCATGTGCCGCTCCAGCTCCTGCAGCAGTGTCACGTATTTATCCAGCCTCAGGAAGGGTTTGCTGAGGCTCGTGGTCAGGATGAGAATGCCGGGGTTGGCCGCGCCCTGGCTCTCCATGAACTTCTCCAGTTCATCACTATAAATAGAGACAACAACAACAACAACAGCGAGGAGGGCTTGCACCGAGGGCTGTGTTTTGCTGCCTCCCACGCTCTCCTGATGGGGCTCTGCTCTTAGCTGTGTCTTTTAAAGGGCAGCCCAGCCTCCCCTTGGAGCAGCCCCCAATCAACCCTGCAGGGCAGGCAGGGAGCAGAGAGCTTCCAGCCAAGCAAGACCCTGCTCCCCAGGGGTGCAGAGGAGGATGCTGTGTGGCCACAGGTGTTGGAATGCATAGCCCTTGGGATACATCGGTGCCAGCAGCTGGTCCCCAGGCACAGAGAGATGGCACAGGGCCAGGTGTCTGGTGGACAGCATGGGCTGCAGAGGCTGGTGCTGTGCTAGAGGATGCTGCAGTAATGTGCTGGGACCCTGCTGGGAGCCATGATGCACGTGTTAGCACATCCATCGCTCCAGAAAACACGGCTTGTGTGTGTCAGCACATTTGCTAAAGCTGATTCTTTGACTGATTTAAGAAAAGGGGTCAGACTGTGGAACCACATGAATGACTCATTTACTGGAGCCAGGCTTTTTGTTATGCTGCATTAAAGTTGGATTTCACCAGGTAAGTAAATGCATTATGAGCTCCCATTGAGGAATGAGAAGACTTAAAACAGTATGGATGGGGTCCTGGCTTTCCCACTGCTGCAGGGAGGACAACTAAACTGCACCATTTGGTTGAAGAGCAGCCCAATTAATAAACTGGGTAGTTCTGGGTGACTCAATGACCACCCTCCTTCTGCAGTGATATGCTCCCCACCATGGTGCCACAGGGGAACATCCTCCCATATGCAAGTGTGTGAGCACTTGAGGAGCAGGTCTGAAACAGTATCTGGGCCCTTTAGCAAGCAAAGATCACAGAAGATGCTACTGCCAGGGCTGAGGTTGCCTATTTCACCCAAGGTAGGAGTCCTACATGTGCAGATAGGACCAGCTCTGAACACAAGCAGCAATGAGTTATCTCCATGCTGGAGCTGAAAAGCTTCACTGAAGAGCCCAAAGCCCCAGCATTTTTCCCAGCAGCAGGATACCAGGTTATACCCTTGCCCTATTGTCAAAAAACAGCCACACCAGGCCAAGTATCAATTAGAAAAGTAACTTTTAAAGGAGGGAGTTCAGTCTGAATCTCCTCCTCCATCCCTCACCTGTGTTGCGTGAGCACATTGACGGCCGACGGGTGGTTTGCACAGTACGTCAGGTACAGGGAGCGGAACTGGGGCATCAGGTTCATGAAACAGCCTCCCACACGCTGCTGGTTCTCGGGGAGCCTATGGATACCAACACACTGCCACATTAAACCTCTTGATCTGCACCCTGACACTATGGCAAGCTCAGGCACCTGCCCAGGAACCACCTGCTGCATGGGGACATTCCCAGGTCACCTGATAACTGCAGCACCGAGCAAAATACCCACACCTGCCACTGGGAGGAGGAGGTCCTTAGATGGGTCTGGGTTTCTGTGGTCCAGACAGTGAGCATCACAACCCGTTACCAGCTTTGGACAAGGTGTGACCCAGCCTGACCCGTCCCACCACCAGAGCTGCAGCTGGGATGCTGCAGCCCACTGTGTTTGATGAGGATGTGCTGGAAAGAACTGGGGGCAATGTAGGGGTGGTCCCACTCTCTGGGCTGCCCATGAACATGAAAGAGGAGATGAAGAGAGAAAGAGAGGCCACAGACTGAATATATTTGTAGTATTCAGTCTTTTCTCTGTCTTTTTTCAGCCCTTCCAAAAGACAGGCTGGGCTAAAGCTAAACATGTCTGTCAGCCTCCCTGCAGGAAATTATCACCTCTAATAATTTGCTCTTTGCTTCCTGGCAATTCCCATCTTCATGCTTGCCAGATCTCCTACCCTGCATGTGTCGGCATCTTTGGTCTAAGTACACTTTTGTGTGTCAGGTCTAGTGACACTCTCATTCAGCAGATGCCTTAACACGAAAAATGTCGGCGTTCCCTCTACCTTCCTTCCTGCCAAAGCACTACCTGCCACATTTCTTCAATCCTGTTATTTTCTTCTATATTTAAGAAGTCTAAGACAGCACCCAGGAGGAACTTTAATGAACATGTCTATTATTTTTAGCTGCAGTTTAATAGCTCAACAACCTCAGTGCTATGGCACAAACTTACTTTGCAACTTCTTCCAAGGCTTGGTTCAGTGTTTGCTGGAATGCAGAGATTTCTTCCATGTTTCCCAGTAATGATGCAATGTCCACTGCGCTGAGCCTGCAAGAGTCAAATCACCAGTCAGCATCAGATGTGTTGCACCCCCTTTGTATTTGTAAGTGATCCTTCAAAAAGACCCAAGAATTTCTCCTTCCCCAGACACATCATCAGACATGGGAAAACACAGGATTCATGATCTGTGAGCTACAGACCACAGTCTCCTGGAGAAGATGTCTGCTGTCAAGGATTATCTTAATTGGAGTTTAATCACTTAATCACACTAATCTTCTCAGATGTTTAGCTGTCTAATAGGCACAGACAGATGGGATTTCAGCCAGGGGTGGAGAGGAGTGTGTGTGCACAGACACAGAGACAGCTTTGTCTTCATGGATTCATTCTGTGAGTTTTCCTGTGGGAGAAGGGCCCTACAGAGCAGCCTCTCAGGTGGGGACTGCTTTGTTCCTCTAGTGAGGTTGGATTTTTCCTAGCCAAAGCTAATGTGTCTGCTTCTGTCATCCTCAGAGCCATCCTCAGAATCACTCTCGTACCACCCTCATTTAGGCCATTTGCCGCCTACAAGGCTGAGAGCATGAGAAATTTTCCCACATGAAGACTTGGGGAAGGGAGTAGTGATTGAAATACAGAAGCCTCAGGACACCACTCTCCCATCTCTCCAGACTGGCTGATGCCTAAACATCAGCACTCCATCCATGATGCCCCAAGGCTGCCCAGTCCTCCCCCAGCACACTCAACCACAGAGACCCCAGCCCCAGACACAGTGCAGGGACAGGGTCACCGAGATGGCACCGACTAGAAGAGACAACTGTGAAGCTGAAGCAATGAGCAGGAGGTGACATTATCTGCATTGGGTGTTCTATGCAGGGTGAAACTATCAACAGGTACCTGCTGATAGGCAGCAGCGTGCTGCCTGTGGCTGCCTCTGCACCATACTGCCCAGCACAGATGGAAAACACTTGGCCTTATTTCCACAGGTAAGCCTGGACCAACCCCCCAGTGTTGCTCAGGCCACAAGGAATGGCAGGATGTTCGGCCCAAGCACAGAGGTACTTAGTGCCAATGGCTGCACAGACAGGGAGACAAGGGAGCCACTTCTTGTGGAGCAGCAGTTTGGATTTAGCGAGAGGCAATCTATCCACAGAGGATACCTGTCGTCACGCAGAAAATGAAGAGATGACTGAGCTGAGAAGTCACAATGCAAATGACAAGGAGAGAAGCCATGCAAGGCACACTGCCAGGAAATGCACATGCTGGGATGGGCACACATGGGCTTGCAGATAGGTGGGAACAGCCAGCCCTCTCCCAGATGGAAATGCCCGTCACTAACACAGCCCAGTGTCTGCATGACCACTGAGGAATGGGAAAGAACAGAAACCTGCACAACATGGGCTGGCTTTCTGGTTTTCACAGAGAAGTTGTGAGGCTTTACAAGAGGAGCAGTAAAGGTCTCTAAACATTCAAAAGCAGGAAAGTAATGAACTAGGATGGATTTTAAGGGTTCTCTCCACCTCAGATGCCCTTATATCTTACTTATCATAAGACTGGAGGGGTCTTAAGTAAGTTCCCAGAAGTGACTGTAGTTCCTTCGCATAATCTCGTTCTGTTTCCAGAATATTTTGCAATACCTAGGGTGAGAGACAGAGCACTGAGTAGATCTTTGTACTAGCGACTAGTCAGAGGAATATGACATCAGCTTCCAAATGTGGAAGAGCACGGAAGAGTACTTTAAGTCCAGAAATTACACTTGTTAATGCAGAACCCAGAATACTCAGCAAAGTCCTGGTGGGCCAGTTTTGGGATTTTATTTTGCAAACCTGGGGAGGCCTGGAAAGCAGGTGTTACAGGCTGCTCCTTCTTCTCTGGCAAAGCATGAAGACAATGTCAGGTCCAACCTGAGTTTAGCATTTGACCCCTGAGAGGCTCATGCCTGACCCTGCATGCACAACTGACTGCCAAGGTATGCAAGCAAACGACCTGTGCATGCATCCTGGGAGCACTGTTTGCACCAAGGCAGCACAATTTAAATGCAGCAGTGGCCAAAACAAGGACGGCTCCTGTGGGAGCTCAAGCCAGGGCACAGCTCACTTGCCACTTCAGGCATGTGCCACATTGGGTTTGGTCCTGGCTAATCCATCTCAGCAGCCAATTCATCCCCAGCCTCATGGCAGGCAAATCCAGTGCCTGCACCCTCCCAGTCAGCACTCCAGTTTCTCAGTATGGATGAGCTTTGGAGACAGTGGAGGTGGTTCCCAGCTCTCTGGACATACTGTTTCTGCTTTGCTTTGCTTGAAGTATATTTAGACATGCTGGTGAGCATGATTTAGCTCCAGCACTGAGAGCCAGGGATGCTCACATGCAGGCATCTTCACTCTTTACACCACAGGGTTCACTCCAGCCTGGACAAAGGGGGAAGGTACTTGCTCCACCTTTGCCAGACATCCTCACTCCAGAAGCAAGATGTAGAAGAGGTGATGTTTCCCCACCCCTTCTACAGCCACAGTTCATGGCCTGGCAGGCTGTGAACCTGCTCTAAAGCTGAGCATGGTTACCAAGCCAGGCTGTGAGCTGCAGTGGCTGCCCATTCTCTGAGGGCTGCAGCTGCTGGCAGAGGCACAGGGTGGGCAGCTTGAGGTGTAACATCTACAGCCAAACATAACAGAGAGATCAGAGCCCGAATTTGGCTTGCTTACATCATGACACTATCTCCCCATCTTTATCAACAGGAGATAGCCCCAGTCCATGGTAAGGACAGGACCAAAGACATTGTGCCTTATTCCCCCACAGTGAATTATCGCAGTTGCCTACTTCAAGTCTCTCCTTGTGACATCTTGCAGCAACTTCCATTTGTGGTTTATTGTCTCAATAGCCTTGAATCAAGGGAATGGAAACAGCTGCATTTAAACACAGAGTCGCACCCCCAATTGTTACAAATTGCTTCAATGATTTTTAAGAGAAGGAGCCGGTTCAGAAGATTAATAACATGCTACTTATTAAAATGTATGATCAGCACTTTAAAACTTACCACAGGGTAATAATTCTTTGTCAGCTGAGTGCTTTCGAGTCCTTTTAATGCTTTGGGAGAGAGTGGTTTATCTACACAAAAAAAAATATGTCAATAAATTACAGTGCACAGCTCTCATTATTCCAGGAGGAAAAGACACTCCAACATCATGTCCAACAAGCATAACTTCACCCCTGTGAACACAAAACTTCAATTGCAGAATTTGTTTCCCTGATTCACAGAAACTAGGATCAAACCAGAGGTGTGCATGATGCTGACAGTGGCTGAGAGAGTCACACCAGAAACTCTGAGCAGCCTCTGCCAACCCACTTACAGGTTTGCTCTGAAATCCCCGGAAGCAGCCCAGCATCTGGCACTGTTTGGAGCTACTGTGTGACTTCCCCTGGCCCACAAACTCTGGGGTTTAAAACTGTGTCTGTGAGAAACTACAGATACCATGTTCTGTTCCAGATGATTCAAAAGGCACTTGAAGCCAATCCCAATCAATATGCTGAACCATGATCCCTGCAGTCACTTGTGATGCAAAATCCTTCTCTGAATGAAGGTAGATTCAAATGAAAAGCTCCCACAAAACTGGAAGTCAATTCTCATTTCACATTTGCTAAATCCCTGTGGATGCCTCCAGCACAGTACATGTGCACACACACACACACACACACNCACACACACACACACACACACACACACACACACACACACACACACACACACACACACACATACACACACACACACACAAATGTACAAGTCCTTGCTCCATTTTTCCTTGCCTAGAGAAGCCCATTCGCTGCCAACAGCATCTTTCCCAGCTCTCCCAGCACTACAGTGGCACCCTTACCCCTCTGGACTGGACAGGTGGGCAGTGAAAGGCTGCCCCAGCCCTGGCCATGCTATGCACCTCGCACTGAAACACCTCTGAGCTCTGCAGAGCAGGAGGCTCTCCTGTCCCCCTGCAATCACTCACAGAAGGCAATTACTTTCACACTGATAGCAGGGGAAAAGCTTGATATTGATAAATTTAGCCCCTGGAAGTTGCAGCTTGATGTACTATCTAATTACTGTTCTTGTGGTTCTTCCTGCCACTTCCAGCCAGGAGCTCTGTGCCTCATCTAAAGACTCAGAGGAGCTTTGCTCCACATAGCTGGTTATTTCCACCCAAAGGGCACACTTTAGGACACGGTGGAGGTACAGGGACAGCTGAAAAACAAGTAACTCCACTTAGAGTGACAAGTCTCACACTGTGGAGTTGAGGAAAGCAGCTCCCCCCTGGCTGCAGCCCTGGCAGAGCTCCTGGGATGGGGAAGGTTCGCTGATTGTCTCTGCATGTATCATTTGGAATATGGCCATGTCTCCTGAGCATGCAGACACCAGGGGAATGAACCCTCCTTCCACATGAAATGGATGATGGAGAGAGGATTTGGAGAGAAAAGCCCTGTAGATGGAAAAATCTGATGGGTTTTTACAGCAGGATCTATAGGAGATTGGCCCTTCCCTTCAGTGAGGTGCTGTTATTTCATGCAGCTCCCATTTGATTTTCCCCATAGGACTGAAGTTTGCTCTCCTTTGTTTAAAACATCTCTTTTCTCCCTTCACTGAGGTAATTAGTGATTCCTGGGTTGTGCCAGACAAGCCTTCAATCCCTGTTGCAACGTCCTGCTCCAGCTCAGACATCATTTCCCAGGGGGAAACAGTGGGAGATGAGATATCCTAACAATGATTTTTTCATTTAGAATTAAACAAAACCTGACCTAATTCTGAGCACTCAATCATTAATTTTTTTTCTTCCCTCCTTTGCTTTATTTTTTTGCAAGTGTGGGAGCAAGGATGTCTAATGGGGGCTGCACATCTTGCAGTTCTTTGCAGACCACTGCTGGCATCTCAGTGTTTGAGGCCAGGGCTGATCCTGAGCCATAGCACCAGCACCAAGCACATAACTGGTCTCTGTCTAGGGTAAGTCCTCAAGGCACATTAAGGAGTTAAGTTGTATTTTGTAAAAAATCAGTTTACTGCCACACAATGGCCTTGGAATCACAGTGGGGTGAGCTACAGGAATGGATGTGTAACACCATGGGGCAGCTGGCCAGGGGCTTTATGTCATCACCCCACCATGTGTGGTTACCATCACATCCCAGAAAATGTTAAGGACGCTCAAGACAAAGCTCAGTAAAGGCAGATGTCATCAGATGGATCACCCCCTCCCTCTTCCTTTCACAATATCACAGCAGAAGAGACATCTGGGGGAAAATGTACTCTGTGGAATCAGCCATCACTATGGACAAAACCAGGGAGCATTCCCTGTGGCCATGCAGTTTTTGCTGGACTGCACACCATGATAGTGAGTATCCCTTCCACTGCTGCCAAAAATGGCAGGATCAAAGACAAACACATCACCTGACCAATGTTTCCAACAAAAAGCTAATTCTGTGCTCAGACAGCTCCCCAGGACAAAAGGGAACCAAGCAGCCACCCCCAGCCTCATCCTCTGGCAACATCCCTGTTTCCGTGCTTCTGGGGCTGGGGGGGGCAGCAGAAAGGCACAATGCACTGGGAAGAGGGTGAAGCAGCTCTCAAACAACTCATCCGAAAGACTAGGCTTTACCCTTCCGGCCTTGTTCACCCTTCCATTAGCCTGGCTGCTTTAAGCACAAAACCAGTCCTTAATAAATAGCAGCAATTTCCCAAAGGCACAAGGGTCCTCACTGCATTATACTGCTGTCATTCAATCAGCCCTTGAAAGCAATTTGCTTACCAGTGGATTTGATTTCTCTGACGTAGTTGCTTGGGAACCAGCCTGTTTTTCCATTCAAGGTCCCTTCCCACCAGCCCCCTTCTTCAACCCGGGTGACATAAATAATGTCTCCTTTGTTAACAGAGAGTTCATCTTCATTGGTCTGCTTAAAATTGAACCTGGCCTTTACCACCAGCTGATGACTGCCATTCTCGGTCATCTCCTAAGGAAAGAAACATGGAAAAACATCAGTAAATCGTTCAAAAAAGCAGAAACCACTAGGACAAGCCATTGTTCTCTGTTGTTGTGACAGCTGTTTTTTCGGTATTGCTCTGTATAACAAGCAATAATGTCTTGCTGTTGTGTAAACACTCCCTCCAGAGTACCACAAGGTCCCTCCCAAACATTAATTTAGTTTCCCAGTGCAATGGGTGGCAGATAAGAGTGTCTCTCCCCATGTCACACAGAGGAGCACTGTGGTTTGGAGAAGCTGTGAGACCCTCTCCAGCAGAGGCAGCAAAGCCATGATGGAGAGCAGGGGAGAACAAGCCCCTCTGCTGTTCTCGACCCAGAGGTACCGCTCACACCCCTCTACCCCCAAAGCCATCAAATCCAGGATGAGATGTCAAATAAGAGATACCACAGGCTTGGATTGCCTCCGTAACACCCTCGCTGACTGTGAAGTTGTGCCGTTGGAGTCAGTCTGGGGGTCTCCAGCCGCGGAGCTAAGAGATGACAGATGTGAACATGGCCCTTTGGGTGGCTGATCTGGTGAAACAAAACAACACCTGAGTTTTACCCAACTGTCCACCATCCCTCTGCATCACAGCAAAGCAAAGAGTAAAGCATGTAAAGAAAACAACAGACATAACAGTTGAAAGAGCAAGACAGCATCTCCAGTGTCGGCACTCCCAGTCCTCAGTGAGGATGGTTTTCTGGGCTGGCATAACCCTTCCATCATGGAAGAAGTTGAACTGCATCCCAAGGCACTCCTAGGTTGTGCCAGCTCTGCAGCCACATGTCCAATTGCAGCATTTTTTTTAAATCCCTCTTTAAACTGTAGAAAAGTAGAATAATACTCAGCCCAGCGATGCCCAGCTGGGAATGTTTCTGGAATCCAAGTAAGCACTGTGGAAGGTGTGTCAAAGTTTAGCTCTCAAGCGCTCTTAGGTCACCCCTGCAGCTGCAGCGTGGGCTGTCCCCCCGAGTGGGGAAGAATGCTCAACAGCTGGTCAACACAATCACTCCTCTATTTAGAGAAGTCCTTCTGGGTTCATTATCTGGCTGAAAGAGACTAGGCACTATTTTGATTACTGTTCATGGACCACTGCCATTAGTCATGTGAGAGAGGGATTCAAGCCACGCTGAGGAAGGACAGGACTATCATTCCCAGGAGATGGACAGCTCACAGAAAGGGCATATCATCCCAGCAGCTCTTGGAGTTGCCTCCACACACTCGAAGCTCCTTGCTTTGCAAACCAGTCTTGTTCCTGCCCCCACCTGTCTGATGCTGGAGGCAATGTTTCTGCTCTGACACATCTGTTTTTATGATTAGTGATTTGTTTCTGTATTAATACCAGAAAAGTTGCCAGAGGCTAAAAAGTTTCCTGGTCACAACTATGCAGAGGCTGAGTCAGTGGCCTTGTCACTAAGAGCAGTCCCAGTTTCTGCAGGACCTAGCTATGTTCAGCCCCAGACTCCTGACTGATGCTACAGAGAGGTAAAAACATGGGATTCAAGCCACCCAGTAATTCCCAGTACTTCTCTACTACTGTACCCCATACCACACTGTGGGACACGACTCAGATCACCTCCTTTCTATGTGCCATGGTGGTCAAAAAATGCAACAGCAGATATTATTCTAGTAAACTGTGAAGGACTTTTAAAATTTGCCTTATAGCTTTGATTCAGATTTTAGAACATTTCTGCATTCCAGAGTTGCTGGTTTCCACTTGCAGTGTGGACCTACCACGTCCATGGACCTCAAAAGCAGGACAGACAACAGCAGGCTGCAGCAATCACTGTGCTGGGTGTGCAAGTCCCTGGATCACATTTGAAGTTCTTCCTTGAAAATGCTTCCAGCCACCAAGTGTGCACAGGAATCAGAAAACATAAACTCTAAGGCTGCTCTTCCCCCATTCTCCTCCTCTATGAATGTCAACATGGAAAACTCATTCTGAAGGGGAAGTCTGGTGGGAGTTACAGGAACTCAGCTGGGCTTTTATTCTCCTCAGAGGAATTTCGTTTCAATAGGAAAATACCTCCTCCTTAGACTGGACCTGGGGAAACACAAACTGTGAGCTCCTGGGGAAGGGACTTGCTTTGTCACTCTCCAGCCCCTTGCATAATGGGGACCAGGTTCATGACTACAACTTCCAGGTGCTGCTGCCATACAAACCCCTAGCCTTGCCATGTCCACACACCAGTCTGCCCAGTCCATGCTCCAGTGATGGACAACATCCATGATAAACCTTGTGTGCTGTCAGTGAGTCAGTTTTCTCTCTTGCCCTGCTTGTTACACAACTGCCTGACGACCGCACTGTGCATTCCCAGCTCCCTGGGCTGCAGCAACAGCAAAACCCCTCTGCATGGAAAACCCACTTTGCCAACAGAGTGGGTTTTCTCTCTGAAGCATCCTGGTATTTGAGCAGGAGTGGTTTTGGCTGCTCCTGGTGACTCCCAGGCCAGGGGGGTGGCTGGCTGCCAGTGTGAGATGTTCTTCCCCTGAATCCTTCTGGAAAGGGAGGGCATAAACCGCAAGTCCAGACTTCGCTTGTTCAAGTCATCAGCCACAGTTCCACGGAAATGACTTGGTTACTGTAGATTTTATGCTTCTCCCTGCCCCTCCCAATCTTCCAAAGCTTTTATAAATATCTGCAGCAACCTAGAAACAAATGTAAAACTGACTTTGACAGTTTGGCAGGGAAGTGTATCATTTATATTGCATCATGACAGCGTCCTATTTTATGCCTGGTCCAGCATGGAACACTGCTGCCATATGTTGCTTAAACTATGGTTAAAATAGCTGGGTTTTCTGTTCACATTCCTACACTATTTTTGGCAGATGAGCCTCGTCTGATCCAGCACAGCTGGTTTTCCTCCCCTGCCCTCTCTTGCAGATAAAAGCATCAAGCTCTGTATTGCTGTGTTTTGATGGACAGCTGCTGAACTATGAGTTTATCCACTACAAATGATGCCTCCAGTTATTTGCATAACAAGATCCATGAACACACAAGGATTTGGACTTCAAATGGATCATAGAAACACATTTCCACAACGTTTCCTTAGCTGACACCTACTTCCCCCTACCTCCAACGAGGGTGTGGGGATTCAGCAGCACTGTGGGTGTCGAGATGCACAGGCATGCCAGAACCTTGGCCATGGCAGGAACTGCAGTAGCCAGTACCAGGCTTGTCCTGATGCTCCATTCAGCCCTGGGCCTCTGGCAAGACGGACAACAAACTGGACCATCTGCAGTGGTGGTTTGTAGGACACAGGCTCCTGCTCCTCAGGAACTTGGCCAAGCCACCAAAAAGTAAACGTTTTAGGCATGTATTTATTTTACCCTGTACTTTTCCCAAGGGTGCTCTCTGCCTGAGCAGCTAATTATATTGCAGGCATTGCGCTTTTTAACATTTACACAGAGAAAGCATATGTTCAAACAGATGTTTGCCATGAAACCAAGAGGATCCCAGCTTCCCTGTCGCCCTGTCAGTAATGCATGATTGGAACTATTTCCCAGAAGCTCTGTCCCAGGCTGAGCTGGGACATGGGTGGCAGCAGGAATGAAGTTGGGCTGTAAATAAGGGGGCTTTCTGAGAATGGCACTGTGGCCTTACCATCACATCTGCACACACCCCATCGCACCCCTGTGGTCCAGCAACAGGCAAGCCCGGAGGCAGGAAAGCTTCTCACTCTTTTTGCTTTCAGAATAATGGAGCAAATGTCAATCACAACTGCAGCATTTGCAAAGGTTGCTCCCGGTCAAGGTAACCTACATTTTATATCCCCCATCACACTGAACTGCAAGAGCTTCTACACAGGGTCCCCGGGTGCTGTGGGTAAAGGAGCAGTGATAGGCTGTGAGATGTGCTGAGGCTGGGCGGAGGTGATGTGCTGAGGCCAGAACACCATTCCTGGACTTCTAGGGAATGAGCTGTGGGCAGAGCTGAGTGCTGCCTGCAGAATGGCAGCTTAAGAACCTGAATTTCCTCAAAGCAGAATAACACACACATATATATGTTCACAAATCGTATCTCTGTGTGTACACATACACACTAATGTTATTATACACTATGTATTATTATTAGACATATATTATGATGCATGTTGATATACAATACATGCGTGATAATTTATATGATAGTTTATATAAGTACAGTATACATTTATATATATATGATTTTATAAAGCCTTACATCAGAACAGAAGAGAGGAAGAAGGGAGGAGAGGGTCTACTCCCAGCAAAGAGTCTGTTTTACTGAACACCTGAGCAGTTTCTGTACTAGCAGAAGAGAATCCCAGAACAAAAACCCAGTTGAAAAGAAGTAAAACAATGGCAAAAACCACCACAAACCAAAACTAGCCAAAATGCAGAAAGCCAAGAGGAAGATCTTCCCATGAAAGGAAAACAGTGAGTTTTCCTTTTTAATTTTCCTCCTTTAAATCACCTAAAATGTAACCTGGAACAGGGAAACTAAACTCTTCTCCTGGGGCTGATCTTCAGTGGGTGCAGGACTCTGCCCCAGTCCACCTGTATGGCAGGGGGCTGTAAATGCTTTCCACCCTATGAACTCCTCCCAGCTCCATGCAGACCTGTTCCTCATCCCCTCAGAATGAAGGTCCTTTCACCCCTTCCCCAGAGCAGCACACTGCCATCATCCTCCCCACTGAACTTCTCCTTTCACAGTCTATGTGACTGAGTATCAGTGTAAAGCAGCCTGTAGGGAACAGCTTCAGATCTGGGATGGAAACAAGATGAGCTGATTTGTTTTGCTTCAGCAACCTACTCCTGCTCCCAGGGATGCAGGACAAGCTATCAGCTTGATTCCCAGATCCAGGAGCCTACTCTATGGAACTCGGGAGAGGAGAGAGAGAAAAACATCAATACAATTGACTGAGCAACTGGCAACAACGTTTGTTTTGACATTCAGTAAAGATATTATGCAGATGGAGCTGTTTTTCTCTTCGGCTTTAAAATACACCATTTAAAATCTGATATTTGCATTTTGGGAGGTGCATGCTGATTTACACTGAGGCTCCTTTACAGTGACCTACTTTGAAGTCCCTTAATACTGTCAAAACTGAGCAGAGGTCCCTCAGTGCAAAGTGATAATGGAGCTCTGCAGAGCACATACAGCACCTGTGACACACCACATTTAAACCCAGAGCTGGCAGCAGCTGAAATATCTATCCCACCATCCACCATCAGGCATTGGTGCTGGTAGCACTATTTGTCAGTCCTCCAGAAATCATCATAAACTAGGAATTAGCAAAAAATCAAAAACCAGCCCTGCACGCACACAGGAAAGAATTTGAAAAGAAGATAGAAAAAATCCCCTTTTTTCTTACCTTCAGTAGCTTTATTTACAGCTGTTAATGTGCTCAGGACCTTGGAGAACTGGTCTCCGGTGTACAAGTCATGTGGGTCAAACGCCTGTGAAAGAGGAACTTGGTCAGTTGAACCCAAAACATCTCTCTCTGGGCACCTGAACCACCCACGCTGCTGGAAGGTGACAGTGAGGATTAGGCAGTGTGTATGTCTCTGCAGGGGAAGGGTGTTTATTTAGGGCTGACAAGTCCCATTTCCTGTACAGCCAGAGAATTCCTGGGGCACTGCTGTGTGGGAAGGGCAGGGGCACCTGGCAGAATTTGGAGTGTAATGCTGGGGACAGGGAAGGAAGGAAGGAATCAGTGCTGTCTGCAGAGCAGGGACTCCTCTGAAAATCACAGAGAAGGTTATTGTTGGCCTTGAGGGAAGGAAAGATTTTGTTGCTATTTTTGTTATTGAAAGCTGAAGAGATTGAGGCTGTACATACAGATCTATGTATAAACACACACATATTTTCCACAGTAGAATTAACACACACAGAATTTTCTGCTATTGCAATATGGCATATACAGAACATTTACATTTTTTTACAGGAAGCCAAAACCAGTCATTTTATATACATAAATTCCACCCTAAATAATTTGGTGCTGCCTCAATGGCAAACCAGAAATTACACAGTTAGCAAGGGCTTATTTTCTATGACTGATAACCTGGACTTTGTACACTGAGCCTTCAGAAATCATCACCAGCACAATGAGGGGCATCTTGAGTTTCCAAAACACTGCAACCCCCTCTAACACCTGAGAAATGCCCTCAACTTCAGACAGACCGTACAAACCCCACCATTAATGAAGCAAACATAAGAGATACGAAATGTCCCTGTTAATGGTACCACCACAGCACCATCTGCTAATCCCCAAATACATTTTGTCTTGCAGATGGAGACCACAGATCCACAAATCCAATGAACAGGAAAAATGACTTTAAAGCTCTCTTGGTAGACAGCATCTAATTACAAACATTTCCAATGTACTGAAGAGTGTATTCTGCTAAATAAGGACACAAGTCCTTAATTACCTTTAGGGTAGAACTGCCCTTTAAAATGGCCCTTTCTTGTTTTCCACATAGAGCTCCTTGACTACACTTGGCATATTTCAAGTAGGAAGGGGACTGGCCTCTTCCGCAGCCCTGGGTGCTCACAGCATCTCTTCTCCACAGACACACCAGTGCAGCACCAAAGTCCAACACAGGGCAGTACAAAGACTTCTCTTTGTTGGGAATATATTCTAAAATTGAGTCGGCCACTCAATAGCAGGAGGAAGGCTTTACTCTGAAGAAATTTAATCCATACTCAGAATGGGACCAACCTGCTGTCATCACAAACATTAAAACCAGTAGCCTCACAGCTCCGATCACATACACTGCTCTGCACATTTCGGGGACATCCCCACCTACCTTGTGCTGTTTCTGAGCTGATCTATCACCCGTGCTCACTTGGGTTTGCTCCTTTGGACCACACAGACCCCATCCCCTCTGCCTGCTGGTGTATGAACTAGTTTTGCTGCCCTGTAATTGCAGGCAGTGCTATCTGAGCATTGCCTTCAGCTCTGAGCAGCGACGTTTGTGTCCCCGTAGAAAAAGAGATGGTAACGGAGAGCCCGGGCGTGCATTGACCCCATTGGCAGCTGCTGGAGGATGTTGCACAGGAGGAAAGCAAACAGCCAGGATGGGATGTTTGCGTGCATCTCTCTGGTGTGTCATTTTCTCAGTCATACCCCTTCTCTTCCACTTCAGTAATTCAAGAAAAACAAGTCCTGCCTTGAATGAATGGCTTTTTTTTTCTAAGGACCAAAGTAGTAAAATACATCCATCCTCAATCTCTCACTGCACAGACTAATGCTGTAAGCTCAGAGTCATCAGGCTGACAAAGTCCAGAGAGAAATGGTGGGGAGAAGGATATGCAAAAAACTCAAGCACAAAAGCAAGTCTTAACATTTAGGACTTCTTCATGGAAAAACTGTCTGGAACAGCTACTGTGTAACAAAGGCAATGTGGAAAACTTCTGGATCAGCTACTGTAACGTCGATATACTCTGCAGCTTGTTCACGAATAAATTAATCATACAGAAAAGTCCTCATTTATGAGTTAAAAATTACACAATCCACCCATAATTCCATTCCTAACTAAAAGACAAGCTGCAGCAAGACGACAAATAAAGAGGGGAAAGGCTCTTTTTTAACTCATGTAAGATCTGGTGGATATAAGTAAAACTGCGTTTAAACCTACGGCTGTCACCTGAAGATCTCCATTAAAACTCGTTTCTGACCTCCAGAACCACAGACCGCGGCTCTCGGTGATGCGCTCCGGCTGCTCCGCCAGGCACCGCACCGGGAGGGGACACCCCGCGCTGCCGCAGCGACGGACGGGGCGAGCCGGGGCCGCCGCTCCGCCGCCAGAACAGCGCCCGGCTACCCGGCAAGGACGAGAAACCAAACCCGCGTGCAGCTGCAAGTCACCAGCACCCAAAATCCCAGTCCCGCCTGGGGAGGTGCGGAAAAGTTCGGGGAAGTCGGGCTGTATTTCGAGTCCGAGCTGTCCACAGTCAGACAACCTCCGGCAAACCCCCAGCCGGTGCCAAGCCCGGCGCGGCCGCGACCGTCTCAGACCCGAGGGCAGGAGTCGGAGCCGGCGATGACCGCGGCTAGTCCGGCCGGAGCTGCGCCGGCACCGGACACGGAGCCGGGCACGGGAGCGCCGCCGCCCCGCCGAGCGCATCCCCCGCTCCGGTGCCTTTGCCCCCTTCAGCGGGGACACCCGCGAGGGTAACACTGCCCGGAAACACCCGGCGGGGACAGCGGCGGGGACCGGCGGGGCCGGACGCGGTCGGTACTCACGGTGCCGGGCGGGCGGGCGCGCAGCCCCGGGGCATGGCGGCGGCGCCGGGCGGTGCTGCGGGGCGGCTGCTGCAGCGGGCGGGAGGCGCCGGGCGGCCCCGGAGATGGGGAAGAGGATGGCGAAGGGGGAAAGAGAGAGGGGAAAGGGAAGAAGGGAAAGGCCAAGGGAAGGGAAAAGGCAAAGGGAAAAAGTAAATCAGGGAAAGGAAGAGAAGGGAGAAGGGAAGGGGAAAAAGTGAATTAAGAAAGAGGGTGAAGAGAAGAGAAAAGAAAGAAATGTAAAAAAGGAAAGGAAAAAGGAGAGAGGAAAAAGGAAAAGAAAACAGAAAGGAAAGGGGAAAGGAAAAGGGAAAAGCGGAAAGGGGAAAAGAAAGGGAAAACAGGGAAAAAAGAAAAAGGAAAGGAAAAATGAGAGGGGAAGGATGGGACAAGGAAGGAATATCCAGGCTACTGAAGCAGTAACTGCAGCAGGTTTGCAGTACTGAGGAGAGAAGAGCTGCAGAAGGGCCCGCAGATGAGGCACAGTTCAGTTGAGGCAGTGGATGCTCAGAGACTCCATGTCCTCGCCGCGGCGGCTCTGCTGCCTGTGCCCATCTGTTCGGGGAACATTCTCCTGCGGGGAACATGAAAATCCCCAGACACTTCAGCACAGCAGCAGGCTGCAGCATGAACAGGGAATGCAGCACTGACATCCAGGGTGATGCCTGGTTGTAGATCCCAACCCCATGCAGGGACATGGGTGTCAGAGATACACCTTGCACCTAGAGTTGGGGTCTCTGGAACACTGGGGCACCCTGAGTTCAGACAGACCCAATCCCCAGTGCTTGTGCTGGTCAGTGCTGTGCAGGAGCTCCTGCTTCTGATGTTACCCAGCTAGGAAAGGTATTGTCGCTTTGGAGCGAAGCCAAAGCAAAGCAGGTTTTGGGAGCACATGGATGGGGAGCCAAGAGGGTGATGACTTTTATGCTCTCCCACACCCTCAGTCCAGGTACAAACAGTTGAAGGTGAAGGTTGCAAGCACCTCCAAGAGCAGAAGTAGCCTCTGTGCTGCCCACAAAGGCAACAACGCGCTGTGGGCTCTGTGATCACTTGGGCAGCAGGTTTAATCCAGCTATTGATTTATCATGCAGATACCATTCTTAGTTACAAAATTCAGCACCTTGCCAGAAGATTTGTGGTTGTGTTAGCAATAAAATGCTGCTGCTGAATGAAGGTCTTGGGCTTCTTCAGCAGTAAATGATGCTTAGCTGTTGAGCTGCTGTTACATGCACGCTGGTGTCCAGAGCAGAAGGAAACAGTTTCCATTTGTGTCCTCAAGAACAAGCTAGGCCAGGAGCTTTCTATGATTTTTCTCTTTCCTCGTGATCTTTTCCCTGTCTCTTCTA
The DNA here is from genome assembly GCA_013396695.1 of Sakesphorus luctuosus. Taxonomy (NCBI): domain Eukaryota; kingdom Metazoa; phylum Chordata; class Aves; order Passeriformes; family Thamnophilidae; genus Sakesphorus; species Sakesphorus luctuosus. The sequence continues at coordinate 625,522 of VWZD01000205.1, forward strand.
TGCTAGACTTCACCTGGCCACCAGGGCAGAACCCTTTGCCTTCCACTATCCACCTCAACTCTCTTGCATCCAGCTAGCACTGGAGCAGATCTTGACTCAGATACACGACTCAAGGGGTTGAAGCCACAGTGTAAATGAAACACAGTCAGGTTATTTGCACTATTCCTCAGTCCAAACCATGAAAGAATCCTCTAAGGACACTTAAGCTCCAAAGAGGTGTCCATGTCCTTTGCCTAGTCTTCTGTCTTAGAGGAGCTCAATTGACAGATGCTTTTTTAACTTAGATAAAATTCTACCACTGAAAAGTAACTGGAAAATTTTGGACACATTCTCATTGTTTCACCTCATTAAAGCACTTGCCTGGTTAGAAGGAGGTGGTAATTCCCCTGTTTGCCATCTCTTTTAGGACTAACACATGTGAAGCAGCAAATGTTTGCTGCCTTCAGCCCTGGGCTGAAGCTAAGGAAGAGTTTGGTTATGCATACCCTGCCATGAGACAGATTATTCCAGCTCATACCACCAGCCTGTAGAACTCCTTCAACTCAACAGAGCCAACTCAAAGCAGGAAGGTCACAGAGTGTCCTTCTTCCCCTATGTCCGAAAGTCCATTATGTCCAAATGTTCCACTGCTCCTGTAGAACAGGAGAAGTTGCTGTTTGCCTCACTATCTTTCTTCCACTTCCTAAGACTCAGTTACCAGGACAACAAAGAAGGGTAGGAGGGAAGTGCATATGTGTAGCTCTGCAGGAGTAACCTCCTTGTATTGCCTCCAGCTGGAAGAGATTGGCAAGCAGTATCTTTTCAGTGGAAGGTGGGACTTGGGTTTCAACTAAAAACTGTTGGAAACCCTGCCTTCCACAGTGACCACCTTCCCTGCATGCCAGCAATGCCCAGGGAAGGGGTGTGCATTCAGCTCCAAATGGCAGCTGCATAAACTTCTACTACAAAAAATAGTATGAAGGTAGCCACTGCTTTGGCAAAGTACAATAAAGCCCCAGGATGCTGGGATGGGATGCTAATATCATGTTTGAGATTCCCCAGGACAGGGAAATGATGAGGCCCTTCTGTATAAGTCAGTGTCCAGAGGAGAAGTTGTGAGCTCTCAATTTCCTCAGAACATCCTCTTTTGCTCACATCTGTAACAGGAACAGAATGTTTGACCTTAACATGCACTTGTCAGTCTCAAGACAGGAGAACTGGCTCAGGTCAAGTCCCAGGCTACTTGTTCATATTTGAGGAGCAAGAGTTGCCTGTGGCATTTGGAGGACAGAATTGGAGAGAATCATCAGGGCTTTATTGTCAAATACAAGGTCTGGGTAAGCAGCAGGATGGCTGTCAGGGAATTCAACTGTTCTAAGCCAAGACCTTTCCTGATGTTACTCCTTTCTCAGCAGAAGAGATTCTCTTTTCTATGCTCATCTTCCTTAGACGTAATACCCGACCTCTGCAACTTCAGTGCTGATAGATCTTGGAAGCAGAAGGCTCCCTGCCTATTCTGATACTCCAGACTTGGTTCCAGAGTAAATGTGCTGCAGACAACACCCTTCTGAAGGGCAGTGGCCCTTTCCAAGGCAAACTAGGGATCAGGCATGAGGAAGGACCATCCGTGGGCATGCTCCTTAGAGGCTCCTTGCCAAGATCATCCAAACAGGGCAGGTTTTTAGAAGGAACAGATGGCAGAGGGTTTTCCTGTCTCCTCCAGTTTTGCCTTCAGAGGACTCAGAAAAGCTGGCAACACAGGAGAAAAGTTAGAAGGAAGCATAAGCACTCTGCCTGTGCCATGTCTTGCTCACCATCTCAGCTGTCCTACCTCGAGCCTTCCTTTGCCTGAGGCTACAGAGAGGAGCTAGGAAGGAGCAAAATTCCTGACTTCGTTTGGCGTTCTAATATGGCAATATTTTGGAAAAAAGAAAAGAAGAAATAATTTTTATTTAACTGCAAAATTTAAACTTGAGCTTGAGAGAGTTGAGCTTTTATTCAGCTTTTGAAGTCACCTCTCAAAGCAAAGTCAAGCAACCATATGAGCATGAAGGCAAAAGTTATTAAAGGCTCAGAATATTTCAAAGATGAAGTGGGTTGTAAATCAGAAGACAAATGAAATCAGAAACCTTTAATTTATTAAAGCCAAAGAAGAACAGGCACGTGGAGGATCAGAGCAACAACCCAGAGCTGGACACATAATGTTGCTAGTTCTGAGTATCTGAAAATCATGGAGTGTGACTGCAGTATTGCAGAATGGACTCTCAAAACTGAGATGGTACAGCACAACAGTTGAGGGCTATTCCCTTGTCCTATCATTTAGCTAAGATGCTTAATTTTTTAAAATATTTTCCACCAAAACCATTTTATAATCAGTTTGCAAATAGAAAAATAAACTCTCAGAAAAATGGAGGAAATCACATGGTCAGTACCACAGGACTGGCAACAACCGATTTCTGATGCGATAGGCCTTCAGGGATTCTATATATATCTGCTCTTAAAACTAGGCTGCTGCAGCAGGCTCGAGAAATGCATTACTGGGAAACAACAGGCTAGGGAGACAGTTCTGGAATGAGTACATTTCCATGCTGGTCAGCTAAAAATCTCTGAAGAGAAGAAAGGCCCTTTGCTTGTTTAGATGTTCAAAGGGAAAATGCAGGAACAGAGCTACTGTGGGTTAGACTTTATCACTGTGGTGCATGAATACTGTGTAATGGCCAAGGATGCTGTCCCTGCTTCGGGCAGAATTTGCCTTCAGAATATTTTTCCATAATCTTGAGCATATTTCAAATGAGATAGTGATTATTCTTAGTTATAGTAGTTTACTGCAGGAATTTAAGTGTGATACAAAAGTCTTTAAATTTCAAGTCCATATAAAAATAGTAAAAATTTGATGGCAAAATTAGCTTAACTCTGAAGTGATTAATTTAGACTGACTGTGCAAACACGAGCTACACTTAAGCATAAGAATCAGCATAGACAGTATCAGGAATAGTCACTGAAAACATGTCTTTAGATTTCAATAGGATTATTTTTATGCATAAGGAACAATTTAATATGTGTTTGGCAGAATCTCACACAACAGTTGCAAGAGGATGAAAAACATACTGCAGCATTAAGAGTATTTCACCATTCTATTAAAGCAAGGGTAAACCCTGCAATTCCTTCCCTCTAATAATAAAAAAAATGTCAACAGGTCCAGGTTTAAGTCTGTTTAGACAGACCTGCTGGTACTGCTGCACCTACGTCTGTCTGAGCATTTAGGTTTGTCTCAAAAGACAAGAAGGAATCTGTTAAGCTCACAGTCAATAAACTCTGTTTCCAAATTCTCTAGAGAGAATATTAAATTACCCATGCTCAGATTTATGTTATTAATACAAAAGATGAGGAATGGATACTGACTTAGTCCCTCTGATATCTGGCTTCCTTTCAGAAGGCTGATTAAACTATCAAGTTATGACAAGAAAGGAAAGGACCCAAGCTGACTTACCTCCACTTTCAGGAGTGCGCAGCCTTTCAGGAACTCTTGAATGTTACTGATGCAATCTGCTTCATTTTTAGGCTCCAGGCAATACTAAAGAAAGAAAACCCACTGAGCTCATTGCATTACCTCCCGTGTCGCCTGTGTGGAGAAGGCCTGCGTGAATATTGACATGTGCGTTTTATACTGAATTAGGGAAGCTTCTTCAGGGGGCGGGAGGGGGTGGCAGGCAAGCTGTCGAAGCAGGAAGAAAGCCACTGGAGGAAGTGATGAATACATCGAAATGGTCGGCATCTTGTTTTGAATCTCAACATATGACAGTGTCCTAAGTGAGAGTGGGAAATTGGTGACCTTTAACAACACACACTGCCCCAAATCACCACGTGTGAGCAAGAATTAAGGGGCTGGCAAATGTGATTTTTGCATAATAGATAAAGGTTCCTGCTTTATAGAGTGGAGAACCTGTTGTAGTGATGCTTTTTTTAATTGAACAGCTTCTCTTCTGTGTTGCCAATTCCTATCTGTTATTGGGCTCCTTCCCTTTTTTCATCCTGCAGTTTCTTATCCTGCTTTTGGACTGAATATACACCTCGTGAAACTGCAACAGGAGGCACTCACATGGCTTCAGCACCAGTGGATTTGCTGGCCTTGGGACAGATCAAACGGCACAGATGCAAGAGTTATTGTTTATTCCTGCCCTAATCTCATTCTCCAGTGTATTTCCTGACTAACAAAGCATTTTGCAGCCACAGTTCTGAAAGAGTGAATATATTCGCAGTCATAATTAATGATATTTACGTAAATACAAACTACATATCCTTCTATTCAAAGCCAAGCTATTCTGATCTCTGGTAGGCCCAGTATTTCCTGCCACCAAACGAACACGTGTAACTCAGCCAACTGCAACCTTGTGGGGTTTTTTCCTGGATGTAGACAAAATCAAACAGCCAAAGGCTACAGTTGTACTTTGCTCCCAGTTAGAAACTTAAATGTAAAACATTTATCCCTCTGAAGCTCCTTGCTCTCTTCACTGAAGGAAACCAGACCCGAAATGCCCAGGGCAGGGTCTGTCTCAGGGTAACGAAGTACATCGGAAAGCGTTACCTTTTCTGCAGATCCCGGAAGAAGCCGATTAATGAGCTTACAAAGCACTGTTCCATCTTTCAGAGAAGTTTTCAGGAACTCCTCGGGATCATCTACTATTTTCTTGGGGGAATTTAAGACTCCCAGTGAAATAAGCCACGTTACAGTTTGTTCTTCTGGATTCATCGCCCAAGCTGTGCCGCTGGTGCCGTCCTGTGCAGCAGTGCGCTGGAACCCACATCCGTGATTGCACCTTCCTGCCTCTGCTGCTGCTTGCACAGCTCAAGTGTGAAACTACCTTTTTTTTTTTTTGCTTGGCATAGAAACTCACCAAATCTTAGGAGGTAGAAGTACTTCCTCTAAGGTAAGAAACTCCTTTTAAAATAACATTGTTTCTTGCACTCTGTTAGTGATGGAGAATGCAGTTCTTTAACCAGACGTTTTCAACATTGTTGAAAACAGAAGTATATTATGTGAATACTCATTCCACCAAAAATACCTCACCTAGAGAATTCCTCCATGTGGCAGCTGGTACCTATCACCTGGTAAACTTGGGTCTGAATTGGGGTTATTGCCCAAAGAAATAGATTTCTTAGTGTTAAAACTAAATTCACACTGATGGATTGTCACACTAACTTAAAATAAGCATCTTCGGTTTTATGTAGCAAACCTAATTATTCAAACTGCATTTTATATACAGATTTCTACAGTCTGATCTTTAAATTCTGATCATGCTGTTTACGTTTTTTCAACTACTGTGCACAAGTGCTGACTTAATCCAATTTTTTTTTTTTGCAAGATGTAACTTCAGAAAGATCAGAAATTTAACTAATCCAAAGCTATTTCATTTGTCCTATTAGGATGTCCTGTTTTATCAGCTCTTCAGGATCCATTGTATGCAGTACCATCAGTTTTCCACCTTGCTCAGGGCAGTATTAACCATCACTCCTTATCATAGCAATTCAGAATAGTCCAGTCATCTTAACTGTCCTTTCACCAGAACAGATGGAAAATGAAGCAATTCTGTTGACGATGCCAAAGAAGTTGGAACATCATGGATTGAAGCAATCCAACAGAACAAATTTTCCTAGAGACCAGAATTCCTTGGTGACAACATTCTGAGCCAATTCCTCATCCTGTTATTGAATGAACTGTTTTCAAGGATCAGTGTTCCCAAACTGTTTAGGCCTGTGATTTAAAGGACAGGGAGAAATGGAACAGCAGGATGAATTGGACACAGTGAAATGTGCATGGACTCGTGTTTCTCTTTCCAGGTGTTATGCCTGGTACTTGGACATACCTAATAAGGGCCATTTGTAACAGCCACCAGTAAATCAGAACTGCCCTTTCAGGGTTAGACACACCTCTGACCTTTTTCAGGACTTGGGGATGAGTTCCAGTTCTCTGTTGTGTGGAAATACTCATTAGTACAAGCCTGCAGCCAGCATTGAACCATAAAACTGGCTGTGGCTCAATCCCAAGTCACTGCTCTCTGGTGAGGCACATCTACAACTATCCGTGTGCAAAACATTTCAAAATTATGACCCACTGGAACTTGTTGCCTTTTTTTTCCTTTTTCCAGTTCTGATGAGCACTACTGTTTTGAAGCTAGGGGTTTTTTTGCAGTGTTTCACAAAGTGGAGACATGCAGTCTCCACTTAAAAATCTGTAGTAGGCAAGACAACTGCTGATGTTCATTTATCAACTGGTGACAAGTATTTGGACATGGAAGATACTAGTCACACCTCATCAGAACACAGCAGTTTCTGATGTAAAGAACAGGGGAAATACTTTCAACAGTGGGAGAATTGCACACCTGCTTCATTGAAGTCAGGGCCACAAACCTGAACACCAAGGTACTTCACCCACTCCCTCCTCTAAAGCAAATCTTTTGAGTAGATGACCAAGGTTAGTCTCAAGACTATTTCACATCCAGCTGCTGCAGATGTTAAGTAATGGTTCAAACAATGAAAACAATTCCCACATCCTGAACACTTACCAATAACTTAACTCGTAGATGTGCATATTCAGAAAGTCCAGAAGTCCGTGATTATGTGATTTGCCACTCCAAAACCAACCTTACATCTTTTAGGAAGGACCCATCTAAATAACTCCAGCTTGTTCACCCACTCCCACACTGATAATCATTCTGTGGCAAACCCACAGTATGAAGGCAGAACCACAAAGGAAGGAACAGTGTCCGGTGTGGTCTTTGGAAAGGCTTCAACTTTGGTTATTTGCTTACAGTGACAAATCGAGTGAATTGTCAATCATCACTTGCAGTCAACTTAGTTACATAATTTGCAGCCTTATTTACACCAGTGATGACTAAATAGCAGTGTTATTTAAAAAGTAAAAATAAAAGGGGGCATGTGTCCTATAGCCAATTATCAAGCAATTCTTGACAGCACACACACAGGAACAGCCCAGCAACACGAGCAAGTTAAGAACTCCAGTCACACGTTCAAAAACCATTTTGGGTGGTTCTCCTCAAAATCACTCATGTTTATATAATTTACTTTTTTCCCAGCATAGAGAGAAAAGAGCCAACACAAAGAACACTGTGGATATTTGTGTGCAGCAGAATCGCCCGACACGTTTCAAGTAGTGGTTTTTAATTATAAAGTTTCACTCTGCACACACCCCAGTAATTTAAAGCACATTCTTGTTATTCAGCATTTTAGGCAGGCATTTGTTTTCCTATGACGGCTGTCATGTTGGCATTTAGGTAGGATGTTATTCTTCCTTGAAAAAGAGATAGAGACCACTTTGTAGCAATAATCCCCCAAGATGGACCACCAGTAATATCTTCCACAATTTAAGTGTCTCTGAGCAAGGCATTTTTTTTTATCTAACAAAAAAAGCCAAAGCCCATAATGCTTTAATAGTAAATTTATTAGCCCTGGGAAATACTGCAATTCTACCCATCTGCTATGTACTCACACTCCTAGAATCTGCAGCCCATAACTGAAGTTAAAAGTGATATTCTCTTCCTAAACCCAAAGACTTAAATCTGTAGACAAGGTATGCAGGTGTTTTCTTCTTTAGCTACTCATCATGAACTGAATGTTGTTTAGATGAGATCACTTCATGTCTATCATGGAAGTCAGTAAAAATTTCATGATCCATGATTGGTAAAGTACTTAAATCAATCTGAAGTGTTTTCTACATGAAATACCAGTGCCTGAGGATTCCTCACATACACTGGCATATCAACATGAATCTAAGATAAAAATGCATCAAAACCTAGGCAGAGTTTCAATGAAAGCACCTACTTGAAGGGATGCAGTGGTGTCTGGAGTACATACAGAACACTAATTATTCTGGGGATTTATCACTAACATTGTCTCAGCACATCAACACTTCCCTTTTCTCATCCAGAAGGCCTCGACAGAACTGATAATGTAGGAATACAGTAGAACTTTTAATGGTTTCTTGGTGAAGAACGATTTGTAACAGTTTAGTCCTCTGTATTTTAGAGGACCAAAACTCACTTCTGAATTTCTTCTGTTTTCAGCATAAATGGCAACCACACATGTGAAGGGCAACCCCAGTATTTCTCTGCTGCAGAAGGTACTGCCATGTGTGCTCTGCCCACCCAACGGTCTCTCCCTCTGGACTCTGGGATGATGCCAACTATGCCAGACAGCAGGTGGCTTCCACTGGACATGTTTTTGTGTATCCAAGAGATCAGTAGTGCTACTTCCAAAGGCAACTCCTGAATGCTAACACAACCCTCTAGAACAAATGGGCAACACCACACCCAAAAGCCAGGCTGTATCAGTTGTGTTTGTCATCCTTCCATTTTCCAATGCATTTCCACTGCTGCGCTGCCACCTTCGTCACCAGGACTAAAAAAAAAGGAAACACAAGTTAGTATCCTCCTAGAAACCAAGAGACAAAAAAGCTAAATAATCTTTGAACTGGTTTTATATACATAAAGAATACATTTGGATTGCATCCGATCTGTCCCAACAGTATGAAGTACATCAACAGTTAACTACAATAAGCAAAATACTTGTATTAATGCACACTTCTTGTACAACACTCTCTCCAGGGCAAACACTATGTTAAGCCTCTGAAAGTTCTGTGTGTATTCCTGTTCCAAACCCTGCCCACCACAAAATGCCACCAGCTCTTGATAATCTCAGCATGATACTCAGGAGTTCTGTCAACACTGGTATACACACTGGTATTAATCTGTACATAATAATCTGCTATAATATAAATTAAATAAAACTTGTGATCAAGGGAAGGTAAACAGCTGGCTGAATTAGCACAACTGCATCTCCATTTCTCCTAAGGTTAGGGTTTATTTACTGCTCCCTAAACATGGGGAGCATGTCTGTTAGGAATTTGGAAATAAGCTGCAGAGAAGGCTGATAGAAGAGTGCTTTTGTCTTTGATACCTGTATCAATCACAACATGGCCAAAACAGATTTAGTAAATTGAAAAAAAGCACTCAATTTTTCCAAAAGAGAGAAACCTTTTCACTTGTCAAGAGCAATTAAGCTTCACCCTCCCAGCTAACAGAGAGAATTGAGGCACATACGCATAAAGTTGAAAACATTCTGACACAGCCTCATATAATGATTTGGCAACATCTTTTAGAGTCTCCTAGGATGCCATGCATTAAAGCCAATATTCCATCTCTTCGTTAGAGGATTCATGATCTGGATCTGCCTCAAACTACGAATTTAAAAATTGACTCCTGTTAGTCATTTGCAGGTTGGTAGGGCAGTGAAGGAGAAATGCTCCTTTTAGACATATTTCCCTAATCCATTTTAGTGCCACACTAGTGACATCAGTGATTTTTTAATTAAAAATGTTAGGTTTTTTCATCTTTAAAGAGACACCTATAGTTCAAATGGTGCTCTTTCAGTAGGAATTACAACTTAAGTATTTCAACAGTCACATTTAAGAGGAACACAAAAACAAGGACAGCATTTATGGGTTGAAATTTTATCAAGTGACAGAAAAAAATAAAAAGCTGATTGGACAACAAGCTTTTATTTTGGTTAACTCTATCCTTTTTTTGACTCAGAACAGAAACTACTTGTGATGATTCAATCTAGTACCCTAAAACAAAGTATATTTTTCCTTCATTATCAGGTAACAGCAGCAGTTTACCAGTATTTTTAAAACATAACTGGTACATTCTGACAAAGGCATTGCACATTTATGTAGCTGCTGTTGCGAAGACTTTACAAAAACAATAAATTGTACCCCAACTTAGGCTACAAAAGTCACACAGTGTACAACAGGACCTATCCTTCCCACAAGATGGGAATTCCCTGAAACCAGTGACCATTTGTCACATAAAACAATACTGTTCCAACCACAGCTTTTATTTTTCACCATTTAGAAGTTGGTTCTTAAAAGTAGAATTTAGAAGTAACAGCAAAATAAGTTCTTACATTTACAGACTCATTAAAAACTGATACAAAAAAGTACACAGCCTTCTTAAATACTCTTGGAAAAGGTATTTGTCCTTATGCTTTAATCTGTACACCACTGAATCACATTTTTGCACACATTAGAAGTAATTTCAATTGTTTAACTAACAGTTATTTAGTAGAGAAGCTGCATTTTCTGAGAAACTGTATTAGCACGACAGCCACTACCACTTTCTTCTTCCTTGTGTTTTCAGAGAAACAAAAGAGTCACTCTCTATTTCCACATAAAGTCTTGCTCATGTATTTACTTGAAAAATAATTTTAATAGGTTAGACTTCAGAGCCATGAAACACAGCTGCTCTGCAGTTTTAAACTGTTCTGGAGATGTCTAAAGTCTAATATAATCCAAGTATCTCTTCAGAGATCAATTCCTAATCCAAGATTATACTCAGTGTAATTCTTCATCCTGCATGTTTAAGATTCATTAAATGTTTCCAGTGATAATTATTATTACAATTCAGATTTTTATGGTCCACTCTCAGTAAGAATTCACAGACTAAGTACTCCCTGCTACATGATTTAAGGTGTGTTTGTCAACAGTTTTGCTCAGCTGGACCCAAACTGGACACATTTTTGCAGATGAGCAGCCTCTCACTGCCACTCCTGACTGGTTGGCTTATAAAGGCTATTTAAACCTCCTCTGGCAAAACTCAGACAGACCTCAAAAATATTACTTAGATATGAAGGCCCATTCAAACCCACAAACAGAATCTTCCTTCCAGCTATTACACTGCTGCAATATTTACCTTATGCACTGGTACAGGCATCACTTATCTCTGCCATCACCACAGATGAACCAGCATTACTTCGGCAGCACCTTCTAGAAGTTATCACCCTGCAACTAAGAGAAGATACAATAAACTGAGAAAAATACATTTTACAGCACAAGTCAACCCATAGTGCTTCCCCCCATTTCAAGAACATGACACAAGCTTAGGTTTGCAAATTACTCTGGTGCAAGTTTTACTACTTCTTTAAGTAGTGGAGGATTCACTGGCTTGGAATGGACTGGAATGGCTTAGAGATAAGTTGCATGGCTTATGGATTCTCATTCCTTTTCAATGGTGCATTGCCATGTTAAATCCTTAAGTTGAGTGACAAAATTTACTGAGGACTAAACAGTAGTAACAAAGGTTTGGGGTTTGTGGTTTGGTTGTGTTTTTTTTTTTTTAGTTGGAGGTCTTCATGTTTATTATGTTCAAGAGCATCTTTTGTAACTTCATGGCTTTACCTGAGTCAGAACAACTTGCACAGGTTCTGCCACATGCACTGGGTATCCCTGTGATGCAGTGTCAAACTAAACAGAGTCAGGCATCCAACTAAACATCAAGTTTGCAATGGCTGGCTTTAAACTCCCACTAGTCAAGATGATTGTCAATCTAAACAAATTCCTAACTTCACAAAGCTTTAATTTTACTGAAATACTGTATCTGCAGCCTCTTTTAAGCATCTTCACTGAAAGATACTGGGCACAAAATACCCCCTCCCAATCCTGCGTGGCAACATCCTGTCTTACAGTAAGCTGCATCTTTAGTTTTGAAATTGGTGCCATAAATGCTTTTATCCAAGAAGAATGTTGAATTTGGAGAATTTCCAATGTATTGGAGCATTATTTTTTTTAAATCTAGACAGCACTTCCATTGCCATGACATGCAGCTTGTCTGACTGTACTAGAGGAATGTAAATTGGTTTAATTTTGACTTAGACTGAAAAACTAGTTTGCTTTGCTTACCATCTTTGCAGTTTCACAGGCATTTGATGCTTTAAATCAGCTGTGGAATGCTGAAAGATTCACTTGTTTTTAGGAAGCCATAAGCCTTTGAGAAGTTGGAGAGAAAGACTTCTTTGCTTATCTTATTTTCTCCTTTGGAATCAAAGATGTTCCTTTAAAAGTGAAACACTACAGAGTTGCAAATTGAAACAGTATGAGCAAGCATCGTTTTGCAGCTTCTTTGATGGAATTGGTCAATGGTTTGTGGGGTCTGGTTTTGGTTTTTTAAATAGTATTTTGTAGCTGACTTACATGTACATGACTTATTTGGAAGGGAGATCTTTATAAACTCCCCATGAAACAGGAGGAAGGCAAAAAATAGTATTATCCACTTGCTTATTTTGGATTAAGTGAATGAAATCCTTTTTCTTTACACAAGGATCTGAAGGCATTTTGAACTGGGAACACTGACTTCAAATTCTAGGTAAAACTCTGCCTTATGTAGAATCATCCCCACCACCCTCCAAATCACAAGGAATACTTTCAAAATGAGATGCTGAACATGTGGAACAATCCACCTCCATGTCAGATGGTTGCATGTTGTGTGGAAGATCTTAAGAACTGCTTGGTCCATTCATGACGAAAATCAGATGGGAAGTGTGGCATTTCAGGGAAACTTTACTTTGAAAATTACAACACTAGTACACAGCTCAAGTTTATACATTTAACATCTGCCTTCTGAAAGAAAAGTTAACAATTTTGAAATGAAATTAAACATTGTTTGAACTTTTCCTCACAAAAGCATAAAGTCATGGAGGGGAAAACTTAACAGGCAACAATAAAAAAAGGTTAAAAACAACTTTTCCTTTTAGTAGTCCTCTGGTAGTAAAGATAGAACAACTTCCACATTTGAGAAGTAATCTGTCTTGGTCCAAAAGTTTAAGTGTGTGTTTAGTATCTGCTTCTGCCTCCACCTCTATCGGATCTGCTTCCACCACGGCCACCACCTCTGGGTGCTCCGCGGCTTGAACTACTGTAAGAATCCCGAGGAGGTGGATAGCCCCTTTCCATGGATGGGGGAAGGCCCCTGTCTTGTCTTCCGACACGATCACGGCCACTTGAGTAGACATCACTTCTGCTGCTTGAGTAACTTTCTCGGCTTCCATATCCATCTCGAGTGCTGCCGTAATCATCATACCGGCTGCTTCCACCATATGATGGCGGGGGCCCTCGTGCAGGTGGAGCACTACGTGAGTTACCTGCAGGGTCAATGGTCAGGTAATACGGCAACACCGTAAGTTATAGAGAACAATTTCAATCTGAATTTACAGAATTGCTGCATTTAAATGTTTACTGCTACTCTTTTGTATGCACTGAGATGTTCTTAATAGAATCTGCCACATTAATGGTATTTAAAGGGGGGACTGCGTGTCAGGCAGTGAGCGGATTTAAAAAGTCTGAAGGAATGAAGACGGTGTTTGGTTATTCAGGTAGGCTCTTTACTGGGTATTCCAGAACAGCTCGTTATTTTAGAGAAGAAACTCAGCCATATTTTCCAGAGACAGTTGCAATTCTGAACTGTAGACTTTGCTTCTTTAGCTTATAGCTTATTTTTAACAAGATGATCAAATGATAACCAACAACAGTATTTTCACTGCAGGGGAAAAAAGTGTGCGACTTCCCTCTAAAACACAAGCAACCTAGCAGAAGTCAAATCTTATGTCACCTGTACAATTACATGATACTCAAAACGGATTCTTACCATAACTGTCATATGAATCTCTGTAGGAGCCTCCACTTGGATGATCCGAGTAGTCTCTGTCACGTCCCCCACCGTATCCGTCACGGTCACTATAGGAGGAAAGACTACTAAGACTTAGTACAAATCAGTAACATCACAGCAAGAACAAGGTGACAGGGAGAAAAATCCAACAGTAGGTACCTATATCCCCTGGAGGGGTATTCATCACGAGAACTGGAATGACCATAGTCACGATATGCGTAGTCTCGTGGAGGTGGCGCGTAGTCCCGTGTGTCCCTGGAACTGGGGTAATCTCTGCTGGAATAACTATGAAGAGCAAGAACTGCCATGTTAGCCATGTCACACTGCAGAGGACCAGGAACCGAGATGCTTCTCTGAACAGCAAAACACCCCACCAAAATAAGACAGTAAAAAAAGAATTTACCCATCCTTAGTGCTATAGCCATCATCTCTGGGAGACATGTAGACATCTCTCCGTGACGGCATTGGTTCTCTGCGGGGAGGACCACCGTAACCATCTCTACCACGTGATACAGGAGCTGAAGTGAAACAGTCAAAATCTTTCAACTTAATTAGCATTTAGCCATAAATACGACTCCAGCAGATTGCTTATTAAAGCAATTTAAAAGCGTCTCTGTAGCCTACAACACTTTACATTTCTGCTTATACAGTTTGAAAGCAGCACCACAAGGAACATACTCAAATCAGACCAAGTTGTTTCCTACAGCTGCAGAACTATATTGGTATGAAAGGAATTAAAAATTTCACAAATACACTATCTTACAGCAGATTCAAATTAGAATTAATGATTTGCATCAGCTCAAGCAACTAATGAAGTTGTAAAATCCTTACCTCTTCCTCCCATGCTACTGCTACGCACTGGTCCGGAAGGCGCAGACCTTTTAGGCGGAGGACCCCCACTCCGTGGGGGAGGGCCTCTCTTCATGGGAACAGGCCCTCGAGAAGACCCTGGAAGAATAAGCCATGAACCAACTTGTTATTTCTGTGATACTCACCTGCATGACCCTAAAGCCTGAACTACAGTAACCTAAGTGCCATTATTACCACTATGTGATCAACAAGTAAATCTCTCAAATTAGATCGCAAAGCCTTGTCCTTCTAGCCACTACTAAATGCTGGTGGCAGAACTGAGAGCCCAGCTTTCCACAGCCTAAATTCCAGGCAAGAACTGTCTTTTAGAACTTATCAAAAAGCCACAGGGTGTGACAGAAGGGGAAAAAGACAGCTGATATCTGTAATCAGTCACAGCTTAAATGCTCAACAAGTTACTGTTCTCAGAAGACAAGAGCCACCTGGGAAGATGTACTAGAGAAGAGCCTACAGAGAGGGAACAGAGGCACTACTGAGTCTGTAGAACCTACTACACAGACTCGTCAAGAGGTAAGTTTCACTATTTCCAAGGTTTTTTTCTCCATTACAGCTTTTATTGTTGTACCTCAGGTGCTGCTTGCTTGTTCTTTTAAGCGAGAGGTTTTTTTGATACTGAAAACTTTGAATAAGTAACTTATCTTAAATATCCAGTATCAAGCAATGTACTATTGTCCCACTTCAGAAAGCTTTAACTCAACACACTATTTTATAACACACAAGGCTTAGCTGCCCTAACTCCCACTATGATCTAGAAGGATCAGCCCTAGAATTTTTAAAGTTTAGTCCTCTTGCTAGTAAGACTGAAAGGCAGTTCCCTTTCCCTGGTGGAAGAGAATCACTTTTTCAACTTGAATACCAGAAAGCTTCCTTTCTCATGTTCAAGGCAGGAGTTTTGCATTTCTTTCATAGGTAAAAGTCAAGTGGAGTCTTAGTTGTAGAAAGGAATCTTCATATTTGAAAGCCTTTTCTTAAGGTGTACTTGCCTAATCAAAAATTTGACTACACTGCCGAGATCATATTTCATCATTTTAACAAAGAACAAGGAGTGCACTATTCGGCTGTTTTGAATTTTTTTTTTTTCCAGTAGGATTATTGTCATCTTCCAATGGGATTGTCTTGTATGTTGTCCAAGTATATAATGAGAGAGGTCAATACATACCCAAGTGACTCCCTCTTGAAGGTGGTCCTCTCGCGCCACTGCCGCCTCTTGCGCCTCTGAGGCCCCTGGGAGGACCTCGGCTTCGGGGAGGGGGTGGCGGCCCACGCCTACCACCACTTTCAAAGGATGGCTTGGTTGCTTGTTCCACTTTAATTGCCTTCCCATCTAATGACTAAAGAAGAAGCTGCTTTACTTACTGCTCAGTCATGTTTGTATTTCTTAAATCAAGCCCCTCTTGCTTCACTAGTACAGGGCTTCCATTTTATAAGTTAGAGCAACTCTAGAACTGATTTCAGTCTTCAGTATTAGTACTCAGCAGCATGTTGGGCCTAATTTCAATTTTTACAGTACTTCATTCTTGTGGTATTGATGAAAAAAAATACAGAGCAGCATCAGAAAGGACTTTTGAGTGAAAACACAAGTGTCCAATGATTACGGCAGCCCCACGTCATTTATTCTGTAAATGAAACATGAAATAGGATCTACAATTTACTTTCAATTGCCATGTACTTTTGTACCAAACTAGGACTGCACCAGGAGTTACAGGATTAAGCTGAAGGTTTAGCTTCAGTTGGGATTTCTGGCAATGGGGAGGCCGTTTAGTACATTGTCTTGATGTCCTGATAAAACGGCGATCACTGAGGCATTTAGAAGTAATTTCAGCATCTACACAGCAGACCGAGAATGACAATTCACCCCTTTTTTCTAGTGTTTCAAGCTGGGTTTGCAAACAAGGTGACTGTCACAATTTACTCTATTGCTTTTCCAGAGTGGAGGTGCTTTGTGGCTGGGCTATTTTTGTTTCTGTGTTCTGTTGTGTAGTTGGGGTTTTTTGTATGACAGAAGTGGAAGGTTTTTCTGGTACGCAGACGTGCAATAACAGGAGCTCTGCAGCCTATTGTACCTCAAACATGAGCAGGTGGTAACACATGTTGAGTAACTCAACATAATTAATCAAATTTCTGTGTGATCTTTCAGGCATCACATGTTTGGCAATTATAGCAGAAGCAAGATGGCAAGCTCTGCTGAAATTAGGTTACTGCACACCTACCCTGGCAAACAGTTTATTTGCCTTTTTTAGCAACTAAATATTTAACTCTGCCTTGAAAACTAATTAATTATCAGGCAGGAAGTGTTGTTTATTGCACTGCTTTGCTGCAATAAGTGAAGACAAACATGAGTGCTGGTAATGTCTTAATCTGAACGAATTTTTTTGTTATGTCTTAATCTAAACTAATTTTTTTATTGAAGTACCAAATCTTTTTTGTTCTCCATCATAATCTGGCCCTCTCTGAAACCACTCACTTTAGTAGCTTATGTATTTTGCCACCACATGAAGTCGTAGCTACTGTTTGAAAAACCTGTGTACATACACAGGTCCAACTTGATCCATTGTGAAGGAAAAAAATAAGATATACTATAGCAAAATCATACTGGTCTTTGCTTTGACAATAAAAATATTTTACTTACAGCAGGTTCCTCAAAAAGCCTTTTGGCATGACAGTCTGAAACATTCCAGCAGTATTAGTACCTCTGATGACTGGAACTTCTCAGTTT
The DNA here is from genome assembly GCA_013396695.1 of Sakesphorus luctuosus. Lineage (NCBI taxonomy): Eukaryota > Metazoa > Chordata > Aves > Passeriformes > Thamnophilidae > Sakesphorus > Sakesphorus luctuosus. Next base: position 642,601 of record VWZD01000205.1, read on the forward strand.
GTATCATATTGTTTTGCCATCATAATTCATACTGAAAGATGTCTCATTGTTCTCAAAATGGGAACAGTGGACTTGAAGCTTTAATCTTTACCATCATGTCCACTGCTGTCCTCAACCTCATGGCATACTCATGACAGCTTGTTTTTTAAGTTTAGAAAGCAAACACCATCCCCTTCTGCTAGCATGGGTTCTGAAAACCTGCATGCTTAGGTTCAAGTTATTTAATTTCTTTTACGTAGGAGGTATTTTCCTTATTTCTCCTCCTGTTTCTTTCTGCCTTGCACTTCTGCATCTTACGTAGGCAAAATACAGGTTTCTTTGCAGGCTGCATTACACAAGTAGTCTTAAAAAGCTATGCCTTCATTCCAGAAAGACACTTCATTAGGTCCAAAAATAATTTTGTTAACCAGGTTGTCAGTTTGTCCTATTTTATTTAAAGCAGAGGGGACAATATTTTCCAGATTCTTAGCTTTAAGAAGAAAGGTCTTATCTCACCAAACAGATAAAACTCAGAGTTCATCTCAAAGAATTTTTTTCAGTGAGCTCAAAGCACCAGCTGTCAACATGAACACTCATTAGTTTCTGTTTATAACCTTGACTCAGTGTGTTACAGTAGCATTTTTGGTATGAGCACCAGAAAGTGGAGTCACCTTGGTGCTAAAATGCATAAAAAATAATTTAAGATACAAGTCATTTACGGACAGTAATACTGGCAATCAAAGTCTCCTGTATGTGGCATGAACAATCTGTACAGCTTTGTGAGTCTGAGAACCTCAACCAAACACAATTAGAAAACTGTCCTGCAAACTGTTTCACATTCCAACAGAAACGATGAGTGAAATTTGTTAAGTTTTGGGAGTGGGGCAGAAATCAAAATATCTCCAGGAATTTGCATGACTGGACCTAACACCACACAGGGCTTTCCTCTCCAATGGATCATTTTGCTGTTGATGCTGCAGTGATTCCACCACTCTTTCATGTTCCATGATGGCATAGAGGGGGTTTCCTTTCACCATATATATTCATGAACAGAAGATAATTTCTTTTAAAGCCAAGCTTCTATAGAATTGTATCAGTTCTTCTCCAAAGGAACAGGGGACACTTTCTGTCAGTTAGACAAAGCCAACCTTCTGTAGTGCTCAGTACAGTTTATGCTGTTTGCATCTCAGCAGTTGCTTCCATGCTCTTAAAACAGACCAGCTGGCTTGGCAGGTCTACACTGGAATTAATTCTTTGGCTTGTCCTGGATCTTTCCCCTAAGGTCATATCCTCTCTTTAATCATCCATTTTATCCTAAGGATTTAAAAACAGAAGATCACGACAACAGCCTTCCAAAACTGAATGACCACCACAGACTTGGGAGTATCCACACCTGTGTCCAGGTGAGCACGTGCACTCCGTGACATCTGGATGTGACTTCACTGCCATGAATTCATGCTCTTCTTAAAGAAAGCTGATAATCTGCTATGATAAAGCACCTGCACATTCTTCTGTGCTGCTCACACATGCTAACATTGATCCAATTCTGTAGACAAGGTAATTTGAAGGAAAAAATCTCTATCTCTGCTGATCTCTTTCTGCAGGACTGAAACAAATCTTCAAAAGCAAGTTTTGAGTTGTCTGTGCTTGTCCTAATTTAGAATGAAACACAACCTTCTTTCTTCCCCCAGCCCTGATAGGTGCTAAATGCTGGATACACAACTTTCATGAACACTTGCAAAGTAAAAAAAAAAAAATTAAAAAAAATCAATGCCAATTCACTCTTGCAGAATGTATTGGAGTCAGTCTCTTCTACTGGCTGAAACTTCAAATTCCTTTGGGATGACAGAATGAGGAACACACTGGCAAGACAGAACTCTTCCACCTGGCTAGAGAGGTCACCCAGCTCCTTACAGGCTGCTTGAACTGCAGTTCACGCAGTGATTCTGATGCTCCTTCCAAAGTTCCTGAAAGTCTCAAGAATGCTTCGATCCATCCTTTCCAAATGGGCAGAGAAACTTCAGGCTGTGATTTATGACAATGATCTCTTCCCACAGCAGGTCTCATCCACTGCTCCTCCTCAAACCTTCACTGCAATGTCTTTTTCAGAGGACAAGCAGTGCATGTTGTCCAGAAGGCTTTCTGAAGATGAGGATGAGATACCACCTCCTGAGCATCTGTCATATCCATGGTCAAAGCAAGCTGGACCAGTGGACATTCTAAGGCCAAATCCCAGTTGAGGACGTTGTTTTCATACAGTTATAGCTGTTCAAATTTCAAAGCAGATGAATGTACTTCTAGATTTCATGTTGAAAACAAAACCATGAGGATGACCCACAAGGCAGTCAGTCCTTTGTAGCATTTCTGGACAGTGCAGCAGATGGCGCATTCCAGAACAAGCAGACGTTACCTCAGCCACAAACACTGTCTCATTTCGCTACTTTACCAAGCATCACTTCCCAAATGTTTCCAACGTGACCAAACACAGAGCACAACATTCAAGACGTAGAACAGTTGGTGATTCTTTTCAGAGAGATTTTCATTTGCACTCCACAAACACTTAGGACTAGTGACTGAATTCCTGTCAGTCTGACAATTACCTACTGGTGCCTGAAGTTACCCCATGTGAGGGTTCAGGGTAACGACTATTTCAGAGGAAATTAAGTGTTTGAACACAGCAGTAAACAAGTCTTCAGAACTAGGCAAACTACACAGCAGAGAAATAAATTCAATAAAAGGAGCACCTTTAAAGATGTTTATATTGGTATAGAAATAACATAATCTGAATTTGTCACTCTCTGCCTTGACAAAAACTACTAACTTGTTTAAAAAGGAAGCAAGTCTTCACAGAAAGTAACACTAATTGTCCTGAGGTTGTCCTAAAGCATCCAGAAACATCAGCACATGGATCAGAAAGCCTGCTGTAACACACATCAAAGCAGTTTTCCTATTTGTGTTAACCATGAACACTACAGCTCATTTTATTCCCAAAGTTGCTTTACTTACTGACTGCAGTAACTGACATTCTTCTTTCACTCCATGTCTTGTGCTAACCAGATAAACTGGTATCAAACCCCAAGAGTCATTTAACCACAATGAGTCGAGGCTCCTTCACCTTCCATGAACAGCATCTCAAGAGACACTGCTCAGAAGGCCAATGCAGTGACCTCACCAGAATCGTTCAGAGTGTCCAGAGAACACCAGAGCCTGAAACTCCAATGAACTAAGATGGCTTTCACTGCCTCAAGAGACAGCACCTCCAGGAAGATGAGCAGCTGGTGACCATCAAGCTGCCAGCTTAGATCTGACTTTTCAAACATGCCACAACAGACAAGAGACCACACCAGCCTGCAATTCTTTGACAAACTATCTTGGTATTGGTCTCAGAACTTTTGCTCCAAATTCTTGTATTTTTAAAAGTATTACATGTACATTACATTATTACTTCCTTTTAAAGTCATACTGTTGCATTTCATGGTGTAAACAAACAAATGCAGTTGCTGGCAAACTACAAAGCTGTTTCACATTAACTGCAAAGATCCCCCTCACAGGTGCTCAGCAGACTGAGGATGCAACTCACAAACACAGGTTGTTATCCACAGAATGCCAGAGAGCTCATCAATGCTCTTCTAGCACATGAGGGAAGTCACATTCAACCCATGTTAAGGGAACCATTAACAGTTTTCAAGTCACTTCCCTGAAGTGTAATATACACAGAACATTCAAGTATGATTTAAAAAAAAAAAGAAACAAAACCCAACCCAAACACTAAAGGCATGTAAGAATGAAGAGCTGACTACTAAAAAGCCCTCCATCACCCACTAAAAACAATAAAAAGAGTGGAACTGACAGCCAGACTTTACTTTCTACTGTCAAATCCATGATCAGGAGAAAGCAATTCCAGCTTCATGGAGACAGTTTGCCAAATCTGAAGTTATGACTTGTCTCCAGTATCTTCTAATCCACTGTCTTTCCAACTTGTATTGCAAGTTAATTTACCCCAAAGACTAATCCTGCTGGTCAGCAGCAACAGCAACATATAACTGGTGTTAATTCCTACCTTTCCATTCATGTCTCTGGCAGCATCTTTAGCATCTGCTGGGCTCTCAAACGTGACAAACGCAAATCCTCTGGACTTGTTGGTTTCCCGATCTTTCATCAAAAGCACTGCAGGAACAAAGTCATGTTACACTTTCCTGTAATTAGGCAGGAACATTTCACCTCTATTTAACCTTCTAAGCTCAGAACTTCTTAGAGGACATGTAAGCACCATCATTTCAGATGATCAACGCCAAAAAAAAGTCATCACAGCTGTGTTGTTCGTTTTTGTTGTTATCTTTAAAAATAAGTTTTTATTTACCTTCCACAATGCGTCCATATTTGCCAAATACAGCCTCGAGGGCTTTCTCATTGGTCTCTGTGTTCAGGCCCCCAATGAACAGCTTCCCAGGGCGATCTGCTTCAACCATTTTGATGGAGATAAATGACCTACTAAAAGAACAAGGCTGTTATTAACAAAACATCAAACTGCAACAGAAACTTACAGGCCACTTCATGGAATGTGAGTTTTTTCCACAAACGTAAAAGCAAATTTTCTTGAACAAAATGTTATTCAAGAGATATAAGGGATAAATTTCATTAAAAAAAATACAATTCTTTTGTAATGGAAGCAACTAGAAGTAGTATTGCCTTATTTCTTCACATTATACAGTTCAAAAATATTCGTTTTTTTAAAAACGTGGAACAATGCACTGTTGTTATCAATAATATTGGTCAATGTGAAAACTCTGAGGTGCTTTTCTTTTTGCCCTCGATGGAAATCCTAGCACTCCTTTCCTTTAAATCTCGTCATGGATGTTTCAAGAAATTTATTTAATATGTTTTAGTAATATAAAATCATTAACTTTTAAAAGCATCTCGGCCCAGTATTTCCAAATTGCACTCATTCCTTGTATCATTTCAGGTACATCGAGGGTATGCCAAAGGTCCCAGCCTACACAACGTGAGCCTGAACAGACACCAGACCATCACTGCAGCGCTACAAAGCAATGCCAGGCCTAAAGCAAGGCGGGGGCAGGAGGGCTTAAAAAAAAATGCCGAGCTGAAACAAAGCCTGGCTGCCTGGCAGGGCGCCCGTGGGCCCGCGCTGCCCGCGTGTGTGCGGGCCGTGGCGGGAAGGGCCGGCACAGACACACAGAGAGCGCGCGCGCACACACATACACATACACACACACACACACACACACACACACGAGAGGGGACCAAGCGCTGCGGGCAGCGGGGCCGGGCCGGGCCGGGCCGTGCGGGGACCACGTGCGGACACGGCCCGGGGGGCGCCGGACCCTGGGCGGGCTCGGGCCCC